>JAJOZX010004160.1:185000-427279 GCA_023014485.1 Bathynomus jamesi
ATGTTACGGCATGCGGGAGGTGCCCCCTTGGGGCATTGGTTTCTGCGAGTATGTAGAGGAATTACGGCATTTGGAAGAGTGAAGTCCATGGTGTAGTGGTTATCGCGTCTGACCGGCAATCGGAAGATCCCGGGTTCGATTCCCAGGTGGTACTTCATTTTTTCATTTGTTGTTTTCTCTTTCTCGTCTTGCGCGGAATATCTCCTATACAAGCGTCGTTCTTTACGTTATATATATATATATTATATATACAGGGTGTCCCATAAGTCCGGCATCATAAGAGAAATTCATATTTTTCCATTTCTACAAACCATAATTCATATTTTTCTCTTTCTACAGGCCATAATGTCTGTGAGCAAGGAAGAACGAATCCAGCTAATTCTACTCATAGGAAATAGGAGTCAAAGAGAGGCCGCTGCTGAATTTAACAGACTGCATCCAGACCGCGAGCCAATAACACAGTTGTGTGTTAGCAGACTTGTTGCAAAGTTTAAGGAAACAGGATCCATAGAAGATAAACCACGCAGTGGACCTTCAAGGAGGTCCACTGACGATGATACAGCGACTGCTATCCTGGCTCATTTTAAGAGAAGTCCCAATAAGTCTTTTCGGCGATTGTCCGCCGAGACAGGAGTGTCGAAAAGTAGCATCCATCGCATTCTTCAGGCTCACAAATGGCATCCATATGAACTTCATATCCTACAGAAATTAAGCGATGATGATCCCGACCGGCGGATGGAATTTTATGAATGGGCTACGGAACAATATGCTCGGGATGCCAATTTCCCGTCCACCATTCTCTTCAGTGACGACGCTGTTTTTTATGGAAATGGTGAGGTAAATCGACAGAACACCCGCTACTGGTCTCAAAACAACCCTCACTGGTATACCTCTTCAAATGAACAAGGTGCATCTCGGGTGATGGCATGGTGTGGCATTTGGAAGGATCGCATCATAGGCCCCCTCTTTTTCGATGAACATGTCACTGGAGGCACCTACCTACGTATGCTCAAGGAAGAAGCATTTTCCAGTCTCTTGAACGAAGGAAATTTCCCAACATGGTTCCAGCAAGACGGCGCTCCTGCACATTACAGCACCCAAGTAAGGGAATACCCGTACCAACAATTCCCTGGTCATTGGATAGGACGTCGAGGGCCTGTGGAATGGCCAGCTAGAAGCCCGGATCTCACGCCACTAGATTTTTATCTCTGGGGCCACTTGAAAGCGCTGGTATACGCAAAGAAAATTAGGAGTGTTGAACATTTGCGGCAGCGCATTATTGGGGCATGTAACACCATTACTCCTGACATCATTCACCGTGTGCTTGCTGACTGGGTATCACGTCTGAATTTGTGTATTCAAAACAATGGTGGACATATTGAGCACGTTCTGTAAATAAAAGCTTTTGTTTTGCCTTTTTATATTATTTTTCCTATGATGCCGGACTTATGGGACACCCTGTATATATATATATCGGCTATTGATTGGTGGCGCGGAAAACGCAGTTTAATAATAAACAGGAACACCAGAGAAAAAACAAACATCCTTCAAGGTTTAATAGTACTAGGAACTTTGTTATAACCTTTCAAAATTCTTGGTTCCCATACTATCACCTATAACTTATAATTTATACAGTACGGGATTCTTTTTCTTTCGTTAGAGAAATTACCTCATTAAATAATAATTCTTACACAATGGCTAGCTTCGATGTAAAATCTTTATTTACCAATGTGCCTGTTGCAGAAACTATTGATATATGTATTGACAATCTTTTTAATAATACTGATACTGTGCAGGGTTTTAATAGAGGTCAAATGAAAGAACTACTAAAATTTTCTGTGGAAGACCTTATATTTATATTCAACGGTGAATATTTTAAACAGACTGAAGGTGTTCAAATGGGTCTGCCTCTTGGTCCCACCTTAGCTAACGCGTTTCTGTGTCATCATGAAGTCAAATGGTTGAATGAGTGTCCTTCCAACTTCAAACCGGTTTTTTACAGAAGATATATTGATGACACTTTTCTCCTGTTTAAATCACCAGACCATATCCCTTTGTTTCGTAATTACCTTAATTCTAAGCACCCTAATATTCAATTTACTTCAGAAGTTGAATCTAATAGCGCGCTCTCCTTTTTGGACATTAAGATAATAAAAACTAATTCCTCTTTTGAAACTTCCGTTTACCGAAAGCCGACATTCACCAATCTTACTACGAACTTTTCTTCCTTTATCCCTTTAGGTTTCAAACGAAATTTAATTTCGACTCTGACCAATAGAGCTTTCAATATCTGTTCAGATTACTTTAAACTACACGATGAACTAGATTCCATCCGAAAACTCCTTGCCAAGAATAATTTCCCTTCTAGACTGGTGGAGACTACAATAGGCAGAACTTTAAATAGACTAATAAGCCCTACAACTAGAGACTTAATTACAGTCCCAAAGATATCCTGTATTTTACTTTGCCCTATATGGGAACCTCAAGTTTTAACATTAGAAACAAACTTTTAAAATTGCTCAAGGAATTCTATCCACAACTATGTATAAAAATTATATTCACCCCGTCTAAATCGATTTAGCATTTATTTAAATACAAGGATGTTATTCCTACACTTCTTAAGTCATCCATAGTTTATCAATACAAGTGTGACCACTGTATGGGGTCATATATAGGTAAAACTAAAAGACATTTAAAATCTCGAATTTACGAACATCTCGGTAAATCGGTCCGTACAAATTTACCCCTTGGCAAACCACCTAATTCTCTCATACGTAATCACTCGCACAACAATAACCACCCAATTTCACAGTCTAATTTCGTCGTACTTGCTGCCGGAAGCTCTGGCCTTAAGCTTAAAATTATGGAGTCTTTGTTTGTTTATAAACTAAAACCAGACCTAAATTCTGACGAATCATCGATAGATCTGCTATGTTTTGGTTAAGGTACTAGTTTATTTTATTTAATTTACCTTTGTTTTAATGCTTTTCCTTTTTATAATTGTAACTTTTCAACTTCACATTTATTTACCTTTTAGTTTTAATGTTTTCTTAGCTACTTTTTATAATTTTTTAAGTTTATTTTAAATTGTTATTAAGCAATTTGTATTTCGTATGATTTGGCATTTTATTGTTTTAGCCCTGAAGATTGAATTAGTGCATTTCGAAACGTTGGTACTATTAAACCTTGAAGGATGTTTTTTTCTGTGGTGTTGCTGTTTATTATATATTATATATATATATATATATATATATATATATATATACCTTACCTTATCTTATGAACCTTATGTTGTTTCGTGTGTTGGTCTCTCTTCACACGGAGGTCAAGCTGGTGGCCCCGCCTCTAGGTCTGGCCTGGTGAAGGAGCGAGTTACTTTCTTGCGCTCTCCACCGTACATAGCCAGGCACGCCCAGCTCATCTGGTACTGTCCTGAGCCAGGCATCCAGTCTTTTCTTGAAGACTTCAACTTTGACCCCCGTTACGTTTCTGAGGTCCTTAGGAAGCTGGTTGAAAAGTCTTCGCCCCCTGACAACCAAGCTATTTTCCTTCAGGGTTGAGGAGGTCCCTTGTCGTGCTTTTAATTTGGGAACACTACACATTCTGCCTTTCCTATTTTCCAGTGTTGTTTGAATGGTAATTGGGTTTAGTTTTAGGTTTGGTACCAGTTTTTCGATCATTTTCCATATGTAGATTATGATGTACCTCTCTCTTCTTCTTTCCAGTGAGTACAGATTTAGTTTACGTAGTCTTTCCCAGTAGTTGAGTTCTTTGCAGCCATCAATCTTGGCTGTGAAATGCCTTTGCGTTTCTTCTAGTTTATTAGTTTCTTCCTTTTTATATGGGGACGTCAAAACTGAGCAGTATTCAAGTTTTGGTATAATCAGTGTGTTTAGCAGGGGAATCATTACTGTCCTGTCCCTTCTCTTGAACGTTCTTAGAACCTGTCCGGCGACTCTCTTTGCTTTATTTACCGCTATCTGATTTTGTGTTTCGAATTTCGCATCATCTGTCATTATTATCCCGAGATCAATCGCTTCATGCTTCTCTGAATTTCCTGTCTATCTGGAGCATAATATGCAGTCTGTTTAAGTTCTTCTTTTCTACCATATCTCAAGAGCTGAAATTTCTCGGCGTTGAATGACATGTTGTTGTCTTCTGACCATTTGTATATTTTGTTCGTGTCCCTCTGCAAGGCCTCCACGTCATGTACCTCGCTGATTTTTCTGCTGATCTTTGTATCGTCTGCAAAGGATGTTACTATACTATTGCTGTTTACTCCGCTGTCTATGTCTGTTAGCATGATAATGAACAGGAGTGGGGCCAGTACTGTCCCTTGTGGTACTGAGCTGCGTACTTCCGATTCTGATGATGATATACCTTGAATTTTGACGACCTGCAGACGATCACTAAGGAAGTTGTAGATCCATTTTCCCACTTTGCCTGTTATTCCCATGTCTTTAATTTTATGTCCTATTATACCATGGTCACATTTATCGAAAGCTTTAGCAAAATCTGTGTATATAACATCGTAGTTGTCATTGCCTTCCAATGCATCTAGGATATTGTTGTAGTGCTCTATTAGTTGTGATAGGCATGATCTACCTGATCGGAATCCATGCTGATTTTCGTTGAATCTTTCCCGTGTCTCCAGGAAATCATAAATTTTCTCTAACTATTCTTTCAAATACTTTGGTGAGGTGGGACGTCAATGACACTGGTCTATAGTTCTTTGCTTGAGATCTGTCCCCTCCTTTATATATAGGGACAATGTTTGCTCTTTTCAAGATGCTCGGTATTTCCCCAGTGTCTAGGGATCTTCTCCATATCCAGTATAAAGGTGTAGCTATTTCATTTTTACAGTTTTTAATCAATAATGCGTTCCAATTGTCCGGACCTGCAGCTGAATGTAGTTTCATTTGTTCTATAGCTCTCGCTACATCTTCTGGTGTAAACTCAGTCTGTTATATACTCCTTGCCATTCCTCTTCAAAGAATGCATTTATGTCAGGTATCGCTTTGTCACTTTTTGGGGTACTGAAAACTGATTCATATTGAGCTCTCAATGTATCGGATATTTCTTTTGGATCGTCGGTTAGTTAATTATTTCCCGTCCTTAAGGCCCCAATAGCGGCGCGCGTTTTTGTTTTCCTTTTTGCATAGCTATAGAAGTATTTTGGATTTTCCTTTATTGCTTCTACCGCCTTTTCCTCTTCCCTCTCTGTATGGTCCTTAATCAGGGCTTGTATTTCCCTATCGATACCATCCAGTTTTTCTTTTATTATTTTCCTGCCATTATCTCCGCAGTTTCCTAACTTCGCCTCCACTCTCTTTCTTTTGCGGAATAGTCTTCTCTTTTGCCTTTCTAGCCAGCTCCTCTTTCCTTTTGGCTGTGATTTCGGAGCATATTTTTCTAAAATTCTCAGCGTTTTTTCTTCCAAAGTTGTTAGCATTTCTTCCGTTGTTTTATTCTCGAAAATTGTTCTCCATTCTATTTGGGCCATGTGCGATCTGATTGCTTCCCAATTTATAGTCTTCGAGTTTAAGTTAAAGGCCCCGAATTTACTTCTTTCCACAATATGTGTATTGTCTTCTAATGCTGCCATCATATTTGTTGATATCTCGATTAAGTTGTGGTCTGAGATAATGGTTGGGGTTATTTTTATATCAGCAATCAAGTTCGTGTTATTCGTGAATACCAGATCCAGGCAGTTATTTTTTCTGGTATTTTCTGTTATTTATATATTTATATACAGGGTGTACATAAAGTCAGGATCTATTTTTGTGAAGCACTTGGAAATTATATGGAATTCAATCATGAAATGATAAAGTGGTAACATTTATTAAATAATTAAGAGTAGGATTCGACGTGACGCCCATCAGTATCCCTGCTCAGCTCAAATCGTTCCGCAGCATTTCTAAACACATTCTGGAGCATTTGCGGGGTTATGTTATCTGCAGCAGTTCGTGTACGTAAGTTTTCAAGACTCGTAATCTTCGTCTGATAGACGTGCGATTTGATAAAGCCCCATGCAAAGAAATCTAAAGGGGTTAAATCTGGTGATCTCGCTGGCCAAGGTCTTTTGTTGCTTCCGCGTCCGATCCAGCGATTTGGAAAACGTCCATTTAGATAATCCTGAACAATTTGGCATATTGACAAGGAGCACCATCATGTTGATAGACGACGGGGATAGGATTGTTAGTACCGTCGTCTATCAACATGATGGTGCTCCTTGTCACTATGCCAAAATTGTTCAGGATTATCTAAATGGACGTTTTCCAAATCGCTGGATCGGACGCGGAAGCAACAGACCTTGGCCAGCGAGATCACCAGATTTAACCGCTTTAGATTTCTTTGCATGGGGCTTTATGAAATCGCACGTCTATCAGACGAAGATTACGAGTCTTGAAAACTTACGTACACGTATACGAACTGCTGCAGATAACATAACCCCGCAAATGCTCCAGAATGTGTTTAGAAATGCTGCGGAACGATTTGAGCTGTGCAGGATACTGATGGGCGTCACGTCGAATCCTACTCTTAATTATTTAATAAATGTTACCACTTTATCATTTTATGATTGAATTCCATATAATTTCCAAGTGCTTCACAAAAATAGATCCTGACTTTATGTACACCCTGTGTATATACACCCACACCTCATCTACAAGCTCGCTAAAATACTATCTAAATATCTTGTGTATTTGCTCATCTTGCACTGACGCACCGACATTTTTACTGTATTTTTCATGTTTCCAGTCATTCCGCCGGACTGACCTTTGCACCTCTCATTCTTTCCAAAATAACTTTGTTGTCTATACATACTGTACTGTTTATTCATCGTCTTTTCAAATCTTCATCTAATTTCTTTATATATTTTTCTTGCATTAAAATTAAGTTTCGGAATTCTCTATAATTCATATATGAAGCTTACCAGAGCACAAGCTGCCAACCGCCAAAATTAAAAAACAGAGAAAAATGCAGTTAAAGTTTGTCAACTTGCAAAATGCCATAAATTTTGAACCAATAACCATATTTGATCGATTTCGACCATATGTACAGTCACCATACGTGATTCACTCACCCACGGGATAGAGGAAGGGTGGGGGAATATAGTGGTATAAATAACTCAATTCTGACCCCTCTGGTGCTTGGGTTGTGGTCTGGAGCGCCTCATATAGACTATAAGCGAAAACGCAGAATAACGAAGAATGAGATATTGTGATTGGTCAATATTGGCCAATCACGGTCGATCTTTTTTCAAACGTTTGCGGCTTTTTCAGCACTGTCATGAACATAAAAAAAGGTAGAAACAATCCTGTAATTTCATTGTACAGTTTCGGAAAAAAAGTTTGTTCAAAAACAATTTCTAAAAGCCATAAAAAGTTAATAATGAGTAATGACTGGGTTTTGTTTTTAAATTTAATTACGGTCACCAAAAATGAAATAGCGAAAGTAAAACGCGGTATTACCAATTTGAAATTTGTTGTGCTTTTTAAAAGTTTTTTCTAGGCGAACTTTTTTCTGAAGCTGTACCTTGTTGTTTAGATGTTGTTTAACCACCTCCGCATCATCTAAGGCCATACGACGGAGGGGACCTACAGCTTTACGTGGATTCCGAGCCACGGATCCCTACATCATCTGAACGCGGAGGAAAAATCACCCATCCAACTACTATTCAGTCATAACGTCGCTTAATTTCGCTGATTTATTGGAAAGTGGCGTTACGACGTAGCCAAGACTTAACCCTAAAATTGCACCTAGTTTTGGTAAAAATAGGCGAGCCCAATACGGTTAATAGAGTGCATCGCTCAACCAACCCTTTAGTTTCACACCTGGTTCAGTCTTGCCATTCATCTTGCAAATCTTTTTGGCTAAATGGCGAGGGGTCATTTTCATTTAAACTGAATGGCACATTCAGGCAAAAGCATTCTTCTCTTTAAGTTATTAAGCTTCACTCTATTTAGGTATTATAAATACCTTTTTGCTTTTTTTATATTATATAATTGCATAATTAATCATATTGTTTATTACCACTAAGCCACAGTATGTATATGTGTATATATATATATATATGTGTGTGTGTGTGTGTGTGTGTGTGTATATATATATATATATATATATATATATACAGTATAATGTTTTAAATCCTTTTGTGAGCTTGGAAAACAGCGCATTAATAATAAATGGGTCGAGCCATTAAGTGAGCGGCCTTTTTTGCACGCAACTTAGATCAAGTTAAAGACGCACTTTCAGGGTCTTAATTAATGAAAGGTCTCTTCCAAAAGGGAGAAGAGAGTTCATTAAAAACTTAAACTATAAAACATAGTTAGTAAATTTACTAAAATAAAAATCGATCTTCCCCCGAGAAACTTACGGTTTGATTTATCGTACATATGTCAGTCAAAATCGAAAATTAAAAAAATTTAGAAACTTCCGTTGAGGAGATGATGACAGTTCACAAATAGATTTAGAGTACCGGGTGGCCACAATGTTCGGAATTAGTGGGAAGTATACTGCAGTTGTTTAGTCGCGTATTTCGCACTGATTCTCAACTTCGCGGTCATCCTCTTTACTCTGAGAGAAAAATGGCTATTTTTCTATATTTTCAATCAATTTAGATATCTGATATGCCATTTGTGTGATCGAAAAGTCGCTACCCAGTTGGGATTACATTAATTTATTACATTAACACGTTTTGGAGTGAATAGAAAACATTTTAAGTATATGTAATAAGGTTCCATAAATGTAATTTCCCACCGGTTAAAGAGCTTCAATCCATTACGATTTTTTTCGACAGATTCTGTTTAATGTACGTACTCGTATATACCGTTCGGAAGCCTACCGGAAGCTTTTCAGGCAAAAATCGATTCTGCGTTCTTAAATGTTTAGGTGGTTATCTACATTTACGGAATAAATTGCATCCATCATCCATATTCTTCCTCTTTCTAACGGCACAGAAAAATGAGGCGATGGGATTTCGGTAACTTTCATTAAGACGAACCTTCTTTTTACCAGTTTTGATGGCAGTTCGTTCATCACACGAAATGAACCTTCATTTTTAGTTTGGAAAATCGAGGTCAGTATTTGCAAACCATTTTTTTTTTTTTGTTTTTTGAGGTGGAGGAGTGAAATATTACGTACTGGGTATTCAGAGGAGTACTTTATGCGCAAAGGAGTTTCGAAAATATGAAGGAAAAGCAGATTTTGAGGTAGATTATACTAAGTTTTTAAATTGAGACATAGTTTAGTAGGATTTCTTTAGAATTTTTTTGATTTATTAAATAGGATTATATACACAGTGGCGCTCATAAGTATTCGTACAGAGAAATATTTAAGTTACCATATTTCCCGGCGTATAAGGCGCACCCTAATTTTGAAGAGAAAATTATTTTGAAGAGAAAATTTAGGAAAATAAAAATTTAGGAAAAAATATACCTCCTACCTCACTTCACATGTACAATTTTAACCGAGTTAATTTTAACGCAGGGTGATTTTTGGAGTATTTTGGGGGGAAAAAAGTGCGCGTTATACGCCGGGAAATAGGGTATATTCATCCTTATCGTTTGGTAAAAGATGGGATAATTATAGGATAGTTATGAAAAGTTTACCGTTCGTTTGGAAAAATTTGACAAATACAAAATTATTTCAACTCCAACATGTAATGTAAAACTCCAAAGAATTTGAAGAAAAAAAAAAAAAGTTAAAATGCAGACGTCTTCGTACATTTACTTACAAAATTATTTAGTACTTTGTGTGTCCATCTTTTGCTGAAACATCTTCAGCGATTCATTTCTGGTATTTTTCTACAAGGTTTCGACATCTCTCAGTAGAAATTTTAGCTCATTCTTCGAAAGAAAACTTTTGAAATTCATTCAGATTCGAAGGGTTTCTCTTACGGACAGCTTTATCAACTGAAATAATAAATTTTCGATTAAATTGAGATCTGGGCTTTGACTGGGGCCACTCGAGAAGCTTGAAATTCTTTTGTTAAAGCTATTTCACTGTGCTTTTATTTTAATCTTTTGGATCATTATCTTGTTTCAGTATCCAATTTCGACCCATTCGCAACTCCAGAACTGAACTCAATACATTTTTTTTTTCCAAAATTTCCTGATATTTCTTCGAATTCAAGATTCTTTTCATGATGACAAACTTTCCTGGACCAGAAGCACTAAAGCATCCCCAAAGAAGCAAACTACCACCGCCACCATGTTTAACCGTAGGAAGAATTTTTTTTGGTCTGAAATGCAGTATTTGATCTTCGCCAAATACACTGTTGCTTCTGGTTCCCGAATAACTCGATTTTCGTCTCATCTGTCCAGGGAACGTTCTTCCGGAATGCAAATCCATCATTTTGATGATCTTTGGCGTACTTGAAACGAGCTTCTTCGTGCACTTTTCGTGACAGATATTTTCTGTCTGCAACTCTTCCATGCAGACCATTCTTTCTCAATGCACGACGTACATTAGGGGGATAGCCATCGATCTTAGACAGTCATAATATTTGGCAAATATCACATGCAGTCACTCGTGAATTCGCAGCAGTCATTCTTTTAATCTGTCTAGCTGAACGTTCTGAAATCTTGCAAGGTTGTCCACACCTTGGTAGAGTTTTGATTGTTCCAAAGCCTTTCCATTTCTTTATAACTGCAGCAACTGTCGTAAATATAATTCAAAATTCTTCTATCTTCCTATAACTTTTTCCAAACTTGTCTACAGTGAGAACGGATCTCTTAAGATCTGTAGACATCTCTTTACCACGACGAACCATTCTTACTAATAGCTTGTACAGTAGGGTGGATCGATTTTACATTTTTTTCGATTTCCATATTCTAATAGAGACAAAAACTTGCGCATGCATGAGAAAATAGCCTCTGCAAAATCTTAGCTTAATAGGTAATCATCGTCTGCCCCGGCAGAGCGATGAAAATCATATTTTAGTAGTCAAAAACGTATTTTTCTTATAATTTTTAAAATATTTCAATATGCGTGTTATTTCATGCCTAAGCAACGATATAAATGCTATGGGAAATATATAAAGGCATTATTTAAGACAGAGCCGATCTGAAAATATGTGTATAAATTACCTATTTTTTCAACATTTGACGTTGTTGCCGGGGGCAAAAGATATTAACGTAGGACAACGCGCTTGGAAAAACGATCATATGAGGTCTTTTTCATCGACTTTATAGTTATTAGGAATAATTTTGATGCATATTGAAATATTTTAAAAATTATAAGAAAAATACGTTTTTGACTACTAAAATATGATTTTCATCGCTCTGCCGGGGGCAGAAGATGATTACCTATTAAGCTAAGATTTTGCAGAGGCTATTTTCTCATGCATGCACAAGTTTTTGTCTATTAGAATATGGAAATCGAAAAAAATGTAAAATCGATCCACAGTCATCCTGTTTCCATGAAGATTCACAAAGATAATTCTAGAATTCAGAATTGCGAACAATCTCTAATCAATAAATAGCCAACTACTGATGAAAATTTAAAATTCTTCAAGCCTAAGATGGACACACAAAGTATTAAATAATTTTGGAAATGTACGAAAACTTTTGCACTTTAACTTTTATATTTTCCTAAAATTCTTTGGTGTTTTACATTATATGTTGGAGCTAAACTAATTTTTTTATTGGTTAAGTTTTTCCAAACGAACGGTAAACATTTCAAAACTATCTTATTCATGGTACAAAAGATAAGAATGAATATAACCGAAATATTTCTCGGTACGAATACTTATGAGCACCACTGTATGTATAATGGAGAAAACACTAGGATAGTACAAACATTCTTTATTCTAGTCAACGTTTCGAAATGAACTATTTCTATCATCGGGTTAACTAAAATTAACGAGGGAACATATGAAATTTAATTATAAAATAAGTTGAATAATTTAAAGCCCTAACACAAATTAACAGCGACTCGAGCATCGAAATGAACGTCCAATTAAATGCAACAAAAATGGGGAAGATAAAATCATGACACCAATACCTTAAAAAGCCATAGCAGTTCTTACGAGGATTCATCCCTAGTTTAATTCTGATTTTTGTTTGTATAGAGTCATAGACGAAGCTTAAACGAAGAGTTTAATTATAGTGAACAGCTTTTCTTAAAAATAATTTCTCCCCCCTTTCATTAATGGTAATTTCAGTCTGTAGAACTTTAATCACATTAACGAATTTTATGAGAATAGACTACATAACCGTAGCTAAAGGCATGGTATTATGTTACGCTACACGGGATCACTCAAAATAAAACCTTGTCGATTTAGAATTTAGAGCTGCTTTTTGAGGATGCATTCTATAGGGGAAGTTTTCCTTCTTTTGGTATCGAAGCTTTTTGTTAGATGATATAATAACTTCTTTTAATGATACGTAACTTCTTTAGAAAGAATAAATGGTCTCCAAAACTTCTTTTGTGAGTGATTTGAGACAATAGAAGATAATATTTCTGTATATAGAAGGCTGTGGGAAGGTACTGTTTTCTGTGATCATTGAGTTTTGACAAAAGAAATAAAATTAAAAAACTTTGTTCTTTTACCCATAAATGACCGTCAGAACAGTTCTAAAACCCTCAAATACCATTCGTAATTCTTTAAGTTTACCGACTTTTTTGCAACATTGCTCCCTCCTTCAGTAGTTTACCAAATTGAAGTAGCTGTTCTGATGTCGGAATTAATTCATTCCGAAACGTTGGCCTAAATAATGAATGTTCGTATTATCTTTGTTGTTCCTCTTCATTATTACTCGTGAAATGCGCTTTCCAAACGCACAATGAATCGCCTGTATATATATGTACAGGGTGTAACAAAAGTCCGTTACCGTAGATATTTTTTATTCGTTATGAAGACAATAAATGTCCAAATTACATGCCATTCACGCGTTAATTCGATCACGTAAACTACACTGAACGTTTACCTAGGACATCTTTACTGATGTTATAATAATCTTGTATGTCTTTTAACTGTTGAATAGTTCATGGTCTTGTCCGGTAAACAACCGACTTTAAATGTCCATAGTGGAAGAAGTTTAGCGGGGATAAATCTGGACTCATGGGAGGCTATTCCAATGTCCCACGTCGTCCAATCCATCTCTTTCAAATTATTTATCACCCGATCATGATCGGACTCTTCGTGTGTAATGGGGTGGAGCCCCATCGTGGTGAAACCAAAAGTTAATTCGGGCTTGCAGAGGTATTTCATCGAAATAAGTTTGTAAGACCTCTTTCAGCACTGCTAAGTACTTGTCATTTATATTTTTTTCAAAAGAAGTATGGTCCTCAAAGTACTTCGCCATGAATTGCAGCCCACACTATAATTCTTCGATCGATCTGAGCACGTGTATTTTCAGTCCAATGTAGAATATCGCCGCTCCAATGTCGGAAATTATGGCGATTGACAGTGCCATTTAAGTGAAAACATTCTTTGTCACTGAATGACATATCGGAGAGCAGAGCGGGTTGTTCTTCCACCCGCTGTGATAACCACTCTCAGAATTTCATCCTCCGATCGATCTCCATGCACTCTATATGAGTGAAATCTGTCGTTTCAAGATTCTGTATATAGACACGTAACTGGTTTCTGTTTTCTGGGCAGTTTTTCGTAATGATTGTTGGGGGCTACTTTGATATTTAGCAAGAACAGCTATGGAACTATCTCCGCCAGAAGAGGAACGAGGACGTCCACTAATCGAAATCTGACCAAAACACTACTGGTATCATTTAATCGCTTCAGTACTTTCCAACCGTTACATGACTTGTCTTCGGTCTATCAGGATAAGTGTGTGAATTCATGGTATGCTCCTCGTTGACTTTTACCAGCTACATGTAATAAAACTAATTTTACTTTCTCTTGTTGGGTGTCCTAAGCCATATCGTTCATCAGTTATAAACCTGAAACCAAAAAGAGAGAACATTAATTTCCTATGGTAACTGACTTTTGTTACACCCTGTGTGTGTGTATATATACACACAAAATATCAAATATAAAGTTTTGTAATATTTTATATTTTGGTATGTTTGTATTTCTAGGGTCAACCTAAAACACCATATATATATATATATAGATATATATAGGGTGGGGCACGGGAATCAAGTGTTTTTTGAATAGCTAGTAATCGGCCATTAGGAATGGGAGGGGCGTGCGGTAGGTAGCATTCCATTCCTGGGTTCATAGCATTTAACTTTAACTAACACTCACCTTTATCTTTCAGGTGCCATCATGGAGCAGTGGACGTTAGAACACCGCATGTTCGCGTATGATCATTTTGTTAGGAGTGGCGAGTCAGTGACAGCAGTTCAGCGTGCGTTTCGCCGCAGATTCAACATTCATCGAAATGACTCTGTTCCCGCTCGTGACACAATCTTACGTTGGGTTAACAATCTTCGAACAGGAGGCTCAATAATGAAACAAAACCGAAGGGGCCGCAACGCACTGTGCGTACTCCAGAGAACGTTGAAAGGGTCAGACAAGCGATGTTGCAAAGCCCAGGCCGCTCTGCTCGGAGACATTCAGCTGCACTCGGAATCAGCAATCGTACTGTTAGACGGATTTTGCATGAAGAATTACATTTTCACCCATACAAGTTAGCGATGGTGCAGGAATTGAATGTAAACGATTGCCCCCAACGACTGAATTTTGCACAGGAAATGCTTGCACTTTATGAGCAGAATGAAAACATGATGGTGGTAATGAGTGATGAAGCCCATTTCCACCTTAATGGGGCCGTCAACAATCAAAACTGTCGGTATTGGGCTGCTGAAAATCCGCGACAACTCCATGAAAAACCGCTGCATAGCCCTAAGGTTACAGTTTGGTGCGCGGTGGGAAAGTTTGGCGTCATCGGTCCCTATTTCTTCGAACAAAATGGGGTTACCGTTACCATAACATCTGGGCGTTACATTGAGATGGTGAACACCTTTTTCATCCCTGAGTTACGAAGAAGGCGTATTGCTCGTCGACATTTGTGGTTTCAGCAAGATGGGGCCACGCCACACACCGCCAGAGCGTCAATGGCTGTTCTTCGCCCCTGTTTCCCAACCATCTCATTTCGAGATTTGGTGACATTGCATGGCCCCCTCGGTCCCCTGACTTGTCCACATGTGACTTCTTTCTATGGGGGTACCTCAAGTCACGTGTCTACGAGGACAAGCCCCGTACATTAGATGCATTGAAGGAAGCGATCCGTCAACAAATCATCCAAATCAACAGAGACCTGCTGGGAAGAGTGGAGGCCAATTTTCGTAAACGCCTTCAACAATGCGTCGACGGCCAAGGACATCATATGCCAGATATAATTTTCGGTACATGATTATTATGACATGAAATGCTATGTTCTTACGAATGTTGTTCTACCAATATATTTTCTTTACAAAAATAAATAAATATTTTCCTGATTATTCCAAAAACACTTCGTTCCCGTGCCCCACCCTCGATTTATAGATTCTTCAACTGTAGCACGTGTTTCTTGTCTGGTTGGTGTTCTACCAGTACGCGGTTAATCTTTAATGCTACCCAGTGGTGGGCACGCGCAACAATTTTTGTAGCGCCGCAACCGCAACCGCAACTCTGCTGAAATAGTTGCGCCGCACGCGCAAGCGCAACCCTTTTCAAAAAGTTGCGCCGCAAGCGCAAGCGCAACCAAAAATGTTGCGCCGCAAGTTGCGCCGCAACTTTTTGCGGCGCAACTGCCCACCTTTGATGCTACCATTGTTGAAGAGATTTTTTCCCAAAGAAGCCACGCCATTTTATTTGCTGGATCTTTGTTAAATCTTTCACTGAATTTATTCTTTATGGTATCTGTCGTATCACGTGTGTTTCGACGCACCCATGTGTTTGTTATAATACGTTCTTCACTGCTGTATGAACTTTGATCTCACATTATTAAACCCTGCAAAGATAAAAAACTACATTGTAAGGGGTATAGGGACACTGGAAAGAGAACCTATATCTTAGGGGTATAGGGACTTCTCGCCCACTTTTATATATATATATATATATATATATTTGTGTGTGTAGGCGATTCTCACCCTTTTACTTTTAACGGAACTGATTTCAATTCTAACTTCATCCTCGAACAACAAAGAACCATAACTGGAATTAAATCTTTTATTTTGATTTCACTCTGAAAAAATAAATAAGAGTATTATACATTAGTATTCCGAGTCCAGAAAAAAAGAAACGCGTCATAGAGATTTTAATTCCGTTTGTATTGCTACGTCTGACAACAACAATAATAAAAATAAATATATTTTCGTTAAAACATCCAGTTTGAAAACCGGACCCAATTATGTATGCAGAAGAGTTCGTTAGTAAGGCTTTTAACGACTATTTCTGACGTTAAAGTTTACCGGATAGCATTAACGCCCAAGTAACAAAAAAGTGAGATTGTCTCGTGTATATGCACTGTCTGTCATCCGTCGGAGGTAAAAAGATAGACCAAACACCGAATTTGTTATAATTTCCCATTATTCCGTTTTCTCAGAAAGTTTTTGTGACGTTCTTGAAGAGAGACTGATATATAACGTTTTTTCTTGACTTTTGGCGTGGTATTGGCGTAACATAAAACACTGGGTAACAAAATTTGAAAAATGTTCTGTTTATTGTGATTTTTCTGTCGTTTCTTAATGATTTCGGGGCGCTGATTCCAAAAATGATATTGGTTTTGCTCTATCATCAACCGTTTCAAAAATATAGGTTATCACACTTTTCATATGGCAAAGTACATAAAGGCTAACATAAATATTTTCTGAAAATAAAAACACTATTGGAAATTAATGTTTATTGAGCCAAAATTGTTTGACAAACCCAAAATGGCGCAAAGGATATAATATATATCATGAGGAGAACCGATAAGAGAATAAGCCTCGTTATGCAGTATGCGTTCCTTAAAAATGCACTGAAAAACGCGACTTCCGCGTATGAACATTCTTATCCTTTCTGATCAGCGACCATACGTAGTCTCCCATCATGGAAGCATCCCAATGGCCCTGGTACCTTTTCTCCATCGTTTGAATATCTTGATGGAATCTTTCGCCATGTTCTTCACTCACATCGCCCAGGTTATCACGAAAAAAGTCTAATGTGAATGCAGATAGTGTAATTTTAAAGACATACGGCACCCCATTTTGCCATAGCACTTAATCAAGTTTGACACCAACTCCTTATAGTCTGGTGCTTTATGATTGCCTAAAAACCCACGAACCACATCACGGAAAGCACACCAAGCATCTTTTTCGATCGGAGTCATCTTGGCTTCAAGGTTCTTTGAATTCAACAACGCCTTGACTTGTGGTCCTACAAAGATGCCAGCCTTGACTTTGGCCTCAGAGAGTTTAGGGAACATGACCCGAATCTGTTGGAAAACTTCCCCTCCAAAATCTAACGCAGTTACAAACTGCTTAATTAGACCCAACTTAATATGGAGAGGTGGTAGCAGAACTATGTCAGGCTTTACAAGAGGTTCCCTGAGTACATTGTACTTTCCTGGTTGCAGTCCTTCACGTGGAGGCCACTGAACTGTTTTATAGTGCTCAGTTGAAGCCCTGCTATCCCACAGGCAAAGAAAACATGAATATTTAGTAAACCCTCCTTGTAGACCTAACAGGAAACCAATCATTTTGAAATCACCACACACGTCCCAGTTATATTGTTCATACCTGATTTGAGTGAGCAGTTGTTTAACATTTTCATAGTCCTCTTTCATTTGAACAGAATGTGCAACTGATATACATGGATATTTGGTCCCATTGTGGAGTAGAACAGCTTTTAAACTCCGAGTTGAACTGTCAATAAACAGGCACCATTCTGAGGGTATATGTGTTAACCCAATAGCTGTGAATAGACCATTAACCTCGCTGCAATAACAGAGAGAGCCATTGACATCGTAGAACATTGCAAACTCTTCATGCCGCTTTCGGTATACAGTGCTCTTGCAGTCTTCTCCAAGCAAATTCCACTCTGAGTCTGGAGGTCAGAAGCTCAGACCCTGATTTCGTCAGACCCAAATCTCTAATTAAGTCGTCCAATTCCCTCTGATTTGGAAAGTGAGGGTTTGTACTGAAAGTTACTGTATATTCTTCATCATGACTGTCCTCACCAGCCGACATTTCAGATGAGCTAGCTGCATCCTCATTTTCAACCTGCAAAGCAAAGAAACAAAATATAGGCATAGCTATATGTGTAGAAGAGCATCAGCACTAAGAAAAATCGACGCATAATGACCCACAGTCTGTAAATACAGAAGGTAAAGTAATGGATAGATACCTGTTCTGGTGGACGTGGTATTGGAAGACCTTCGCCATGTGGTACAGGAGCTATGGACGACGCTATGCTTGGATACTGAAGAGTCTGCCTTCCTTTAACCTTCCTGTATTTAGAAACATCTACCATGCAGTAGTAGCAATCGTCGTGGTGGCTCTTTGGTTCTCTCCATATTCTGGGTACCGCAAAGGGCATTGCCTTGCGTACTCCCCGCAGCCACCCTTCAAGTGTGGAGCGGCAGCTTCCACAGATCACATGGGGTGCCCAGGGCTTATCTTGGTCACCCATAGGCATACCAAAATAGAGCCGATACGCGATCCAGAACTTGGTGCCTTTCACAGTCTTGTGCGATACTTGCTTGGGGCCTATGTAATACCCACAAACGTAGCAGAATATATCCGGCGAGTGTTTACAAGCTCTAGTTGCCATTCTCTTTACCAAACTGTACTGCATTAATCATAACCTGCAGATACAGAGAAGAGTTATTAAATCTGCAACAGATTAGATTCCAGAAAAAAGATGTATTCACAACACTGAAATAATGTTCGCAATAAAAGAGGATCGATAACACACAAATCGTCAGCACAGAGAAGCACAGAAACACAGTACCTCAGTGCTGGTAACCATCAGACAAACAACCTGCTTTTTTTGTGTGCTCACACTTACTGACTTCTCAGACTCTGCGCTCTTCTTTATATAGCACAGTGGAAGTTTCGGGCAATTTCTAGAGCAAGAAACTGTCAACGAACATCCGGATTGTTCTCAACAATTCCTGATTATTCTGATATTGCTGCGCCCATAATAACATTATACTGGTAAAACATGAAAAATGGATTATCTCTGAAACCATTGATGATACACACAAACCAAGGCCAGATTTGGACTCAGCGCCCACAAATGCATATAAAAATATAAAACATTCTATATAAACAGAATCAGTGTTACACAGTGTAATAGACAAGATATTGGGGGTTTGATTAAACAAACAAACAAAACATCTTTATTGCGGATCATTCACAATTTGTACAAAAATAAGGCATTGTAAACCAGCAGTTGTCTGAACCAAGACTGCCATATACTGTAGGTGAGAGGTACACAGTATCTGAAGACAGGACATTGCACAATAACCCATTAGAGCTGTTTTGGACACTAAAAATGAAATTATATATATTCCTCCGAATTAACATTTGGCTGGTAGGTAGGTTACGCGTAGTAAACATAAAACTGGCACTGCACCATTTTGGTTCCCTACATAGCATACGGAAAATAATAATATAAGCAAGTGTTTTTATTCATAGCAGTTTTTGTACAGTTCCGCCACAGATGGGATGTATGCAGTGCAGTACAGTAAGTTCTAAAAAAATAAGTTTTGACTGATTCTGAACACATACCAAATTTCGTTACTAGCATGTTACCCTGTACATAAAGCTTTTTACGTTGCCCCTCAGTATCAAGTTCATCTCGCAGCTCGTGAGTATTTTACACACGTCTTTGACAGGTATTGTCTGACCATTCATTTCGAAAGACCCACATGATACATGTTTCAGTAGATTACACCTAAAAATCAAAATACAACTTATAGGCGAGTCATTTTCTATACAATATTGTTTACATATCTCCAATATAATACTCTCAGACTATAGGGAGAGGGTGACAGAAGAACAAGGTCATCAGCATACATTAAATGATTAATTTTTTCCTTTCCAATGACAGCCAGTACGTGCAGTTTTTAGTTCATTGGGAAGGTCATCCATGTATATACAGAAAACATAGGGTGATAGTGTGCCCCTCTGTCTAACACCATTAGTTACCTTAAAACCTAGTGATACAGTTCTTTTCCATCTTACAAACATGGTCTGCTCTGTATACCAGATACAAGTATACAAAGTATATATTTAGGTACCCCTCAACATAAGAGTTTTTTGAAAAGTTTTTCATGGTTAACTCTATCAAATGCTTTTGATGCATCCAATAAACAGGAATATACATTGCTACGTGACATCTTGTACTTCAGGACGGCTTCCTTTATTAGTATATAAATACACATGTTAGTACCATGTTTCACTCTAAAGCCAAACTGATTGGGTTAAGGTTAGGTTACGGCTAAGTTATGTTAGGCTTGATAATATTATTCCGCTATGGTATTACCAAAACCTGTGGACTCCGTATTACTTTGTTAATTAATGGATTTTGGGCATCTCTTCGATTATAGGATATTTTTATTTAAATTTTTTCTGCCACTTAATTCACCTTCTGTATTAAAGAAGTAACGAGCTATTTTTAACCCTTTAACCCAGGGCTGCTCAAACTTTTTCGTAGGCAGGGGGCCACATTTTCCAAATGCTGGAACACAGGCGGGCACACAAAAATTATGATAAAAAATGCATAAAACACAAAAATATCTGGTTTTAATTGCAATATCCTTTCTATTAACCAGTCTCAAAAACCTTATTTGGGGGCTACTCGCGGGCACAAATGTGCCCGCGTGCACAGATTTGAACACCCCTGCTTTAATGCCAGATTTTTTTTAGGTTTAAATTATAAATGCGTGTATTTGAAACGCTACCAGGTTGTAACGGTCGTCGTTAAAGAGTTAACTAACCTGGATATAGCGGTATAGGTCACCTAACCTAAGCTAACCTGAATGGCTGTGACTTAAAACTTTGACTTATTTACAGGTGTAGGCGTACTGATTAACGTTCCAACTATGTAACTTGTGCTTAATAGGTCACCATTAAATTTATTTGAGGTTCGTATAGGTGTTTCTTCAATTACACCAAGGTCCCCGATACCCTTTTTTTTCTCCCCATAACGGGGTTTACATTATTTTATCTTAATTTAAAATAAAAACTTAAACTTTATAAAAGAAAAAGTTTGGGTTTTGATCCTTTCAAAATGTCAGTGTTTGCCTTTATTTTAAAGTAAGTCCCATAATCAGTGAATGGGTTTATTCTCGATGGTCCGTATAAAATCCGTCGACACTCCAGATCCGTTTATCCACCTATTGGTGATACCAAGTATACAGTCTACAGTAACATAATACATATTAATTTTCTGAAACTGAAAAAGGTAAAAATTAATTTAATGTGAAATTACTAAATTTCAATTGAATTTCTTTGCAAAAAATGCGGTTCTTATAAAATATTTGGATCACCTGAAGATCAGGGCCCCCAACCTTCTTTAGTTAGCCTTATAAGGTTAACTAACGAAAATATCACGACCTAACCTAACCAATCGTTATGTCAACTGTACGCCCTTGACGATTGGTTAGGTTAGTTCGTGATATTTTCGTTAGTTAGCCTTATAAAGCTAACTAAAGAAGGCTGGGGGCCCTAATCTTCAGGTGATCCAAATATTTTAAATTTTATTAACTCTTCTATTGTAATTTCCAGCCAGAAACTGTCAGAAATTTACTGGTATGCGTTTGCCCCATATTATTTTGCTTAATATTTTTAGTTACACGCACGTCCCGTTCGTATTATTCCTTCAGTACAGAATTTGTTCGTTTTAATTACTGTCACAAACCATGAGCGCGCACACGAACGAATCCTCAATCGGTTTTGTAGAGTTCGAATTTCGAACTGACAGATATGAAATCTGAACGGCCGTTTCCCGTCAATTATTATTATTTTCATTTCAGTCTTCGTTCGAGAGTGAGGAATCGGCGAGTGAGAATCTCAAATGAGGCAATTTTCGAAACTATTCATTTCCATTCTCACCGTAGATTCCCAAATCAGGAAACTTTTTTTTTTTTTTCCCCAAAATTGGAATAATCACTTCCAGCATTCCCACTCGCGGGTGTCGGATGAGAACGATAGTGAGTGAGAAGTGTTCATCTTGATTTCATCACTATCGTATATACGAAATTCCCACTTCATCCAAATTCATTGTAGGACGCGAATATGAATTCTAGTGTGGGTTCGAGAGCTCAGATTTGTCATAGCCTTCTGCAGCCTTTATTGCGTGGATGGAACAAATCTAAGTTCTCGAACGCGCACCAGGTCTTATCCGTTCAAAAAAATTACCGCAAATAGATTCCAAAATGTATTCTCCATTCCAGAATTCAACCAACTAATTAGAGGTTTTACATGACTGCTTTCATTTGGAATTCATTGTTTTCGGGATTGCATTAATTAAAACTTGATAATTCTTTTTATTAAGAACATAAGCACCGGGAATATTGTTCTTTATTCAACGTGCAAATTAGTTGGTTATTAGCATAAATATAGAATTGAGAGGAGGATACAAGTTCCTGTTCTTTTTGCATGCGGGATTTCCCTTCGGAACACTTTTTTATAGATATTAACTGAGAACAATGATCCATTTAAAATACGACTCTAGTACCAAACTACTAAGGGCACTCAATATATTTTGCCCCACCCTTTTTTCTTAGTTAAATAATAGGCCATGAGGCTGAAATGTCTTTTGGGCAGTAAGTGTGAAATTTCTGCGCTTCACATAACCAGATTTTTACAGTTTGAACTTCCCCTCCTTGTATAAAACCGCTTTCAAACGCACTTGTATAAAACCGATGGTTAACACCATTTCGAAAATGGCGTCTGACAGTGATGTGCGTCGTAAACAGAGTTGTTATCGAGTTCTTAACTGAAGAGAAGGAAACAGTTGGAAATATTCACAAACATCTACAAAACGTTTACGGAGTTGTTGTTGTTGATCGAAGCACAGTTGGACGCTGGTCTAAACGTGATAGATCATCGGGGAGAGGGAGAGCCAGCCTCATGATGAGCCACGCAGCGGTCGCCCGGCATCGGCTGTCACATCTCACACTGTGCAATGTGCTAACAGCATCATTCGATCAAATCGGCGCATCATATACAAGGAGCTATCACTGGAGCTAGGAATTAGTGAAGGAAGTGTGAATACGATAATTCAGCAACTGGGCTACTCAAAAGTGTGTTCACGGTTTGTTTCTCGCCAACTGACTGAAGATCACAAAACCCAAAGAAAAGAAATTGCTTCTGAGTCGTTGGTTCGATACGAGACAGAAGGGGATGACTTCCTTTCACGAATTGTGACTGGGGATGAGATTTGGGTACACCACTTTGAACCTGAAACAAAACGCCCCATCCATGGAGTGGCATCATGCAGACTCCCCACGCAAGAAAAAGTTCAAAATGGCTCCCTCTGCAGGAAAGGTTATGGCCACCATCTTGTGGGACATGAAAGGGGTGATTCTGGTGGACATTATGAAGAAAGGACAAACAATCAACCCAGAGGCATATATTGCTACCCTACAGACACTCCAGAGACGTATAAAGCGAGTTCGACCGGAGAGAAAACTGGAAGACGTTCTTCTATTGCACGATACCGCAAGACCGCACAACAGTTTGCAAATAAGAGTCCATCACAAAAATGCGCTTGACTGTGTTATCCCACCCTCCATACAGCCCGGATCTGGCACCTTCAGACTTCCATTTGTTTGGGCCAATGAAGGATGCTATTCGTGGAAGAAAGTTAGAGTGACGATGAGGTTGTTGAGGAGGTTAAGAGGTGGCTCCAGCGGAACCCAGGGAACTTACGAGCAAGGAATAAAGGCCCTTGTTTCGAGGTGGAGGAAAGCCGTAGAAAAGGGTGGAGATTATGTGGAAAAATAAAAATTGTAAAAAAGATGCGTAACTACTGCTTGTGTACAAAATTTCTGGAACTTACAAGGAAACTTGGAAAGAAAAAAAAAAGGTGGGGAAAATATACTGAGTGGTCCTCGTAGAAGGGGCAGGAGTAGGGATGTATAAATTTAAAAATTCCTCAGTTAAGACCAGCAGTCATTTCCCGTTATTGGAAATTTAATCGAAAACTGTTATTTCAGATTTGTGCAAATTTAAATTGTCACCAAGTATGTAAATAGAAAAGACAATCACAAAACCACCCCCAGCTAAAATCGTGAATGGAAACACTCAGAACACAAATAGGGACGCGGGAAACTCATTCTTAGACTATTTCTTCTGAGTTATACAGAATAAAGATATTAAGTATTAGATATTAAGTATTAACTATAAAGATCAAAGAAACTATGAACTTAAAGACAGCATTCTCGATATACCGAACGCGCTATACTTTGAACCAAACTTTGACTTGCATCGATTAAATTGAACTCGAGTAAGATCGAATTCTACATGGTTTCATTAGATTTAGTTCCAGCGAGTTCCATTTAATTCCATTGTATTCTCTTCATAATTTTAAAAATTTAAAAGAATTTTTACCTCTAACCTAATTAATGGTACGACGAACAACTAGAAAAGTAGCCTAACCGGGCGCTAAATAGTTTGATCTACTTCTAGTAATATTTGACTTTTAATTCGATTTACTTCGCCTTGCGATTCGATTTGGCTTAATTCGAACAGTTTTTTGGGTTCGACTTTATTCCATTTGATTTAATTCCATTTCGATTTTATTCCATTGAAACAACTTCATCGTTCCTCTTTACTCACACTCAAACGGAAATTATTTCCAGCATTCAAGTTTAAAAATAGGTTGAATGGAAAACCATTACAAATAAATTGTCACACTCGTTTTTAGATAACAAAAAGTAGTAACCTTTTCCCATTGAACTGTATTAATATATTTAATAGTTTATCCTCTAAATTAAAGAACAACTTTATAAACAAGTTTTACAGTGTAATGAGGAAACAAGAACAGTAATTCAATTATACGATAATCTTTAGCGAAACCAAGGCAGAGTTTTTTTTAACATAATTTAGGTCGGAGGAATTGAATAATAAGTCTCAACTTTCTCACCCGATTTAGCTTACGCGAGTTGGCTTTACACCTCAAAGCTCGTTTTTTACAATTATCTCTAATTTAATCGTTAAATATGTTTGCTTATGAGACTGTACGCGGAGATAGTTCGTGATATGGTTTGTTGTCTTACTTCGCTTTCGGAATTGTTTTAAGGGTTAGTCGTTATAGAGACTTACGAGGTACTGTACGGTGTATACAGTGGGATGGAAAAACAACTAAAACTTGCAAGTTTGTACAGAATTTATGAAGAAAAATACACAGAATTACACAATTTTACCCTTGACTATTAGTATTTTACCCTTGACTATTAGTATTTTACCCTTGACTATTAGTATTTTACCCTTGACTATTAGTATTTTACCCTTGACTATTAGTATTTTACCCTTGACTATTAGTATTTTACCCTTGACTATTAGTATTTTACCCTTGACTATTAGTATTTTACCCTTGACTATTAGTTTTACCCTTGACTATTGTATTTAGCTTTGTGAAATTATAATAGAGAAAAATCACTAGGATGCACGGAAGTGCTTTGTAAGAATTTTTGACATGGGTTTGAATTTAATAGAGTATTTTATGTAATCCAAGGTTAGTTAAGATGCTTTCCGGATTCCATTAAAAAATAATTCTATAATCCTATGCACTTAATAGCTTTAATGAAAATGAAAAGGTTTATTGGCAGACTATAGTCCATATGACAGATATTATTAATACAATGAAAGTTCATATACTAAGGATAGAAATATATACAATTGATTAGAAATAATACTGTAATGTCGAAGTTAAGTGGAGCTACAGACAGACGTTTTCGTACCAAGAAGTCCATAGCTTAGAGGATAAATGGCAGGACTCATGTTTAGCTTGGATAATCGGGTTGGTTGATTTTTTAATTCTTTACATTAGACTATATTGAGCACGTCTTGTTACCTCGGGAAGCTCGGGACATTGCGGGTAGCAAACATTTGCGAAGCTGAACATCTCGAGGGTAAATTATGTAAGAGTCTGAAAGACCTGTTGTACAGCAAATTTAGGGTTCTGCCAGAACCTTTTTTATAACTCACGCAGAGTTGCTGTCCGTATATATTACTGCAGAAAGTACGAAAGAGGGTGTCTTTAGCTTCACTTGTACATAATCGAAAGTTCCTTATGGTCATATTCGCTTTAGCACACAGGCTTCGAGATTTTCTTATATCCGATCATCACTCAAGGAGCTGGTAATAGTTTGACCCAAATACTTAAACTCTTGTACTTCCTCAATTACTTCAACATTCATTTTAAACCTTATATCAGCTGGCTGATTACAGCTTTTAGGATGAAATTGCATAACCTTAGTTTTTGTAACATTAAAAAGAATATGTTTCTGCGAATACTCTTCGCAGACATTTAGTAGCCGATCCAGACCTTTAACAGAGGGACTTATTAACACCATATCATCGGCATAAACTAAGTTATTTATCCTTGTGTTATCTATACAACATCCCACTGTTGCCTCATTAAGTGAAGCAATTAATCCGTCAACATACACATTAAACAGCATAGGGGAGAGCAAGGAGCCTTGTCTCACCCCGCAAGAGGAGCCAAAACACTCGGATAGTACATTGCCCCACCTAACGGTGAAAGATTGGTGGGAATACCAAAATTTCAATACGTTTAATATGTACATGGGAACCTTCCTGTCTTCTAGTTTTGCAAATAAAATATTGTGGTTCACCCTATCATATGCCTTACTTATATCTAGGAAACAGCTATAAAATATTTACACTCATCAGGTGCATAATATGTGCATAATATATGTATATTTTGTGTGTGTGTGTGTGTGATGAACGAAATATGACTTGTTCTTTAGAGAATAATTTAAAGCACTTTAAATTAAAAGATAAATATAAAATTCAAGAATTAGTTTGGATATCACAAGTGAAGTTCAAATACGTAAGTTGTCAACTACTGTACAGTACATCACCTCGTTTCACTATAAACCACCTGCTGGTTGGCATTATTTATTCGGTTGGCATTTGACCTCCTTTTTTTTCTTTTTTTTTCTTTTTTTTTTCCCCCTACTTTTGGAGTTCATCTGTGTGTTATCGTCTTTAAAGTCCAATTATTCCTCTCCGCTTCAGGAAATAATTGAAGAATTTACCAATTATTGATTTAAAGAGAAAGACCAGTTGTATTTTTGTTTTTAAAGGAAAACCAAATGAATTTATTGTCAGTATAAAACTTATTTATAGCTATTTTAGATCACTTTAGTGTGTTTCAGGAGTGTGTGTGTGTTTAGGATACACACACACAGCTCAAACATTAGTGGCGTTGCCATAGAATTTCTACTTATTTTCAACATTGCAAATCATTATCATGGCAAAAAGAGAGATACTGAAGGTTTAGATTATTGAATTGTTTACATAAAGTTAAATGTCGCCATCCGGTGAAAATGTTAAAATATCGCGGCTTCATAGGGTAGCCACAACTGTGTGCGCGCGCGCGCGCGTGCGCAGCGAATAAAAAAAGACTATAATAATTTGAAATTCCTCTCTTAGTATTAAATTTTAAAATCCTGTTATAAATGTTTTCTTCCAGTAAACCAAGAACATCCGGAACCAGTTATCCTTTGGGACAGTGGTTCTCAAATTGGGGTACGGCGTACCCCCATGGGCACGCGAGGGAATCTTAGGCGGTACGCGAAGGGCTCCTGAAAATATAACCCCTTTTAATTTTATATACGATTAACAAACGTCCACGAATCACTCGGTCGTAAAGAAAGTAAAAATTCTCTCTCTCTCTCTCGAAAATCCAGAAAATCCAGAAAATCCCGTGAAAGAATTCAAGGGGTACAAAAGAAGAAAAAGTCTGAGAACCGCTGCTTTAAGGCAAACCGTTTCATTTTCTGCCGGTATCACCGCTTTTGTCGGGGGGAAAAAAATACGAATAAGGTTTTTATATTGAATTAAACGTCAGTGAAATTGGGAATTTTGCGGAGTAGATGAGCTGGAAATAATTTTGCGTTATGAAACCTCGACTTAATATCAAAAGTTAATTTATACTTTTCCTGAAGAGACTCTAAAACGTGCGATGTAAAAGAAAACCTTTTGTTTTGGCAAAATTATCCTCAACTAATTTATTTTTTCTAAAAAAACTGGAATAGAATTAATAAAGTTGAGAAATCTGACATTAAATTGAATGGATAGTTTTTTTTTCATCTAAAGGAGAAATTAATGCTATTGAAAAATCGAGGAATATATATATAGGGTGGACCATAAGTCGCTTATCGACTTATGGCAGGTTTGTTTATTTTCCGGTAAAACTACTTATGATCCACCCTGTGTGTGTGGGAGCTTGTTTAACTTCTTTCGTAACAGCAAAGTTCATGTAACGGAGGGAACCTACAGCTTTACGTAGGATTCGAACCACGGGTCACTACATCATCTAGACGCAGAGAACGGTCAGTTGGTCACCCATCGAACTACTAGCAAGAGAAAATGTCGCTTAATTTTGCTTAATTTATTTAATGTATACATATGATATATACACACACATATATTTGTGTATATACTGTATGTATACATATATGCACATATATATTTGTCTATCTATCTATCTACAAATATTGTTCATTCATCATTTCATTTTAGTTTATAGCTATCGTTCAACGCATAAAAAAAGAGAATATGTTAACTTTCGTTTCTTCTCTTTGCCTCCGTTCAACCTTCGACGTACCTACAGGCAGTCGGCGCTCGTCAAAATAATTGCGGCCGTAATACGGTCATTGGAACGCGGTCGAGGAATAGCATCATTTGCCGCGCCAAATGACACTTTCGCATCGATCAAATACGGCTGTTCAGGTGTAGCAATTGTCCCAAGAAACGCTTCCGGACTAAAGGGAATAACATCCTTCGCTCTCTTCGATTGTATGTAAGCGAGTACGTTTTGCGGTATTAAGGTTGTACGTCGTCTGTGTGTATGTACGTATAATGCAATACTGTTCGTAGAAACTGTTGTCGAATGAAGGGCAGAATTGGTTGGCGAATGAAAGGTAGGAATGGTTGGCAGCGGAGGCAGGAATATATCGTATATCGGTTTAATCGTTCGCTTTTATGGCTCCGCTACAAAGTTACGATGTACTCGTCTGAGTATTTATGTCCGATCACTGTATAACAATGACATAATGACACGATATTTCTTGAGCAATGTAATCAAATTATAATCGCTCTAATTTTTCTTCATATATATATATATATATATATATATATATATATATATATATATATATATACATATATATATATATATATACATACATTTAACTGCAAACACGCAGTATAATTAACGTAAAGAACGACGCTTGTATAGGAGATATTCCGCGCAAGATGAGAGAGAGAACGAAATAAATGAAAAAATGAGGTAACCACCCGCGTTTCTGCGCGTATGTAGAAGAATTACGGCATTTGAATGAGTGAAGCCCATGGTGTAATGGTTATCATATCTGACCGGCAATCGGAAGATCCCGGGTTCGATTCCCGGGTGGTTACCTCATTTTTTTCATTTGTTTCGTTCTCTCTCTATCTTGCGCGGAATATCTCCTATACAAGCGTCGTTCTTTACGTTAATTATACTGCGTGTTTGCAGTTAAATGTATATAATGTTACGGCATGCGGAAGGTGCCCCCTTGGGGCATTGGTTTCTGCGCGTATGTAGAAGAATTACGGCATTTGAATGAGTGAGGCCCATGGTGTAATGGTTATCATATCTGACCGGCAATCGGAAGATCCCGGGTTCGATTCCCGGGTGGTTACCTCATTTTTTTCATGTTTCGTTCTCTCTCTCTCATCTTGCGCGGAATATCTCCTATACAAGCGTCGTTCTTTACGTTATATATATATACGCCTCGGTGGTGGTGTGGTTAGCGTCGCTGACTACGAATCCATCGGCCTCAGGATCGAGACCCGGTGACGGAAGGCGGTGCGCAGCAAAATCCAGCTGTTCATCCTTCCACACAATAAAAATTTGGTTGGTAGATAAATGGGTACCGTGGGTAGCCTAGTGGTTAAAACGCTGAGCTGTTGGTGGGGCTGGTTCGGATTACACGTTAAACTGTAGGTCTAAGGTGGAGTAACAAGCTTGACCTTCGTCAGAGTGAACAATTCGGGCGGAAGCAAAACCAAGGTTAACCAAGGTTTTATACATACATATGAGGCGCTCCACACTACAAGGTGCCAAGCGCCAAAATCAAAAAATGGAGAAAAATGCAGTTAAAGTTTGTCAACTTGCAAAATGCCATAACTTTTGAACCAGTAACGATATCTAATTGATTTCGACCATACGTACAGGTCCACAATCTGCTCCATGACCCACCCACGGGATAGAGGAAGGGGGGGGAGGGCTGGGGGCGTATAGTGCTATAAATAATCCAATTCTGGCCCCACTGGTGCATTGCAGGTTGTGGTCGGGAGCGCCTTATATATAGTACAGGGTGTCCCAAAAGGTATGGCGTAAAAATAAACTTTTACAATTTTTTTTATTATAAATGATAGAGTTAAAGAAAATGATAAAAACAGGCATGAATGCTTTAAGTTTTATTTAATATAGTTAGTAAACCTCCACATGATATCCACCGTTCACAACTACTAGTCTAATTCTACGTTCAAATTCTAAAAAAGCTGAACGTATGAAATCTGGTGTAAGTGATGCAATTACTTCGCGAATACGATCCTTCACTTCTACATTTTTTGATTTATTGTAATAAACCTTACATTTAACGTATCCCCAAAGAAAAAAATCTAATGGCGTCAAACCGGGAGACCGAGGTGGCCATGCCATGGGCCCTCCTCTACCGATCCAACGGTTTGGAAAGGTGGCATTTAGGAATGCTTTGACGTCGCGAGAAAAGTGAGGAGGGGCGTCATCCTGTTGAAAGATTGTGCTCTGAAGCAATCCTGGTGTTTCTCGCAATTGTGGCACTAAAAACGTTCGTAACATTCCTCAATACGAACTACCTGAGACAGACTTATCTTCAAAGAAATGTGGACCGTATATTCGTGAACGTGACATACCACACCAAACATTCACGTTAGGGGAACCTCGTTCATGCCCGTAGAACTCGTGTGGATTTGTTTCTCCCCAGATTCTGCAGTTATGCAGGTTGATTTTTCCTGATGTATGAAATGTAGCTTCGTCACTAAATATCACTTTATTTAGAAAATTTTCATCTTCATCCATTAGTTGAACGAGTTCATTGCATGAATCAACTCTGGTTGCATAATCTTCTTCGAGAAGTTGGTGTACAACTTGGAGTTTGTAACATTTAAAGCTTAAATTTTTACGAAGAATTCTGTGCAATGAGGAACGTGGGATGTTTAGTTCGAGAGATGCGCGTCTAATTGACTGCTTTGGATTTTTCAAAAATATTTCACGAACGCAGTGTAATCTATCCTGTGTTTTACTTGGCCTTCCGATATGATGACATTTAGTAACAGATCCTGTAGTCTCAAAATTTCTTATCCATCTTCTTATGCTACGACTATCAGGTGCGGGTTTGTTAAATTCATGTCGAAATCGTATTTGTGCTTTGATGATAGAGCTACTCTGATAAATTTTTTTTACCAATATGGCTTTTTCTTCGGGACTTAACATTTTTTTGAGGACTCCAATTTATAAAAATTAAGAAATCTTAAATTTCAGACAGGAAAATTACTCACTGATTTCAAAATTCATCATTTAAACAGTTTACGGTACTTAACTTCTGGCATCAAGTACAGTACGAGGCTATTTGATGTGTTAGGCTAAGTTAAGCGAAGCACCTTGTTGCAAAGCGCCTTTTTATGACATACGGTATGCGCATCAATTACACCAGATTTCATACGTTCAGCTTTTTTAGAATTTGAACGTAGAATTAGACTAGTTGTTGTGAACGGTGGATATCATGTGGAGGTTTACTAACTATATTAAATAAAACTTAAAGCATTCCTGCCTGTTTTTATCATTGTTCTTTTACAATGTCTTTATTATAAATGATAGAGTTAAAGTTTATTTTTAGGCCATACCTTTTGGGACACCCTGTATGTATGTATTATATATATATATTATATATATATATATATATATATACATATATATATACAGGGTTTTTATAAAGCCCCTATCTATTTCAGTGAAAACATAGCAAAAAGGGTAAAATTCAATAGCAATATAATAGAAGGCATACATTTAATGAATACTTAAGTATATGATTCTACATGAGCACCATCAGTATCTCTACAGAGTTCGACTCTGTCAACAGCATTGCGGAACACATTTTGGAGCATGGCAGGGGTTATTTTTGTAACTGCTGTTACGATACGAGCACGTAAACGTTCCAGCTTCATTCAGATGGCATTTTAAACACCGTCGTCTTTCAACAAAATGGGGCACCTTGTCATTACGCAAACATTGTTCGGGAGTACCTAAATGAACGATTTCCAAATCGGTGGATTGGACGTGAAGGCAACAGGGCCTGGGCGGCTCGATCTCCTGACCTAACGCTCTTGGATTTCTTTGCATGGGGCTTTATCAAATCAAACGTCTATCAAACGAGGGTTACAGATCTGCAAGATTTACATGCTCGTATCGTAACAGCAGTTACAAAAATAACCCCTTTCATGCTCCAAAATGTGTTCCGCAATGCTGCTGACAGATTCGAGCTCTGTAGAGATACTGATGGTGCTCATGTAGAATCGTATGCTTAATCATATGCTTAAGGCCATTCTTATCGTTTCCTCTTATTAGTCTCAGAAAGCAATGGCTTCCGTCTAGCTATACGTCCTCTGTACCCAGCTCTATGTAGTACGTGGTCCATGCAGAATCCAGGAGTTAGTTTAATGGGCAGCATTAGTCTGGCTTGCGCGCTGAGCCAGTTTTTGGCCCTCTTTACTGATTATTATATATGGCGCATTATTTATATACACAAGGTTAATTTACTGAGCGAGTATAATATAGAACCCAAAAGGAAAAGGTGTACGAAGTGTGATTCCCAAATTCCAACTATAGATGTAGTATAGGGAGCCATGAAAACGAGGATGGCAAATACTCTTGGAATACGTTGCCGAAAGAAGTGAACCACCTCCAGCGTACCAACCTGAATAATTTCAAGAACCTACCGGACAGATTCCTGTCCAAAGAATCCTGCGTAACTGGCTATGAGGACAGAATGAGAGTAGAAAGCAACTCCTTCCTACATCAAATCTCCCAGATGAACCAATCTAGGATATTAGAGAAACAAAAGTAAAAATTTTTGCCTTCCTTTTTTCAAAATTATTAAAGTATTTTGAGTTAACTTTTATCGCTTCTATAGTGTCATCTTTTCTCTGTATGGTTCTCAATTAGACCCCTGTATGACGCAATCTATATTCTCCAGTTTATCACTTAGTATTTTTTTGATGTTGTATTTGCAGTTTCTTAATTTTAGTCACTCTTTCTCTTGTGGAGCATTGACCTCCTTTGTCTCTCGAACCTGCTTCTTTCTGCTTTGTTGGTTTTTGGGACGTGTCTTTCCACAATTTCTAGCGTCTTCTCTTCGAGAGCTATTAGTATTTCTTCCTTTGTCTTATCATTGAAGGTGGTTTTTCCAGTCCATTGCCTCCATGCTGGATGCAATACCTTCCCAATTTATAGCCTTGGAGCGAAAATTCCTTCCCTGTTGGTTATTATTTCAATAATGTTGTGATCTGATATTACAGTTGGGGGAGATTTCTGTTATCATTAAGGTTGCTGTTGTTTGTGAATATCAAATCTAGGCAATTATTTATTTATTTATTTTTTATTTTCTGTTATTTCTTGTAATAACATAAATTTATCAGCAAGGGCTAGCAGTATTTTTGCCTGCTCCTGGTCTTCCCGTGTGCCTCCCTTGTCTTGGTTTATACATATATTTCTTCCTAACCTTTTATATTTCATAAATGGGAAATTAAAATCATCGCAATAATATTTGGGGTTGGGGGGAGTAGAGCTTTCATCCTGTTCCTAACCTCTGTTATGGTATTTGAGAATTTTGTAGGGGGAGTGTGGGGAGGTCTATATATTACAATTAGTACCATGTTTTACCCTTTACTGCCCAAATATTTTGTAGGGTTAAGTTATGAATGCGTGTATTTGAAAGGTTAGAAATTTATCCTTTTGGGCAGTGAAGGGTTCATTTTTCAACTTTTGCTGCTACTAATTCTACGTAGTTGTTTGAAGTACTTAGTCATTTCTGCCATACGTTTTTCGTGTGTATAAACAGCACATCCTCCTTTTCGTCTTGATGTTCTGTCGGTTTGAAGTATGTTATAGTTGTCAATTTGTATTTCTTTTTTGTCGATACAAAACTCGCAGTTTTCACAGTTCGCCTGTCAGTCCTTCAGATGAGTTTCCGTGAGCCTATGTAAAGTCTGTTCTTGTTTCTTGCATAAATCCTTTCAGGTATGTGACTTTGTCCAGGGAATGGTTTGGTTTTAGGCCATGTATGTTAGCTAGGATTATTATTTTTATTTTTTCGTTTTCATTTTCTTTATGTAATTCACATTCGTTATCCCTTGGTGGTGTATGTTTCGTTGCCCTGTGATCCTCCGAGAATTTTCCCTTCTTTATCTGTTTCGATACATGTCCCGATATCGTATGTAATTTCTTTCTACATTAATTTTGTACGACTCTTGGACCCCGGTATTTGTCGATCGTCTTTGCATTTGCTGAATGGTATTTAGTAACCGAACTGTGTTGGCTACATCTAAAAAAAAAAACTGATAACCCCGTTTGCCGATACTTTTGCTGCTGAACTGTCGTATTCCTTTGAGGATGATGGTAACTGCATTTTTGCCCATACTTGCAACTCCCGTATCTTGCATGATTTTGCAGATACTGATGTGGTGTAACTTGCAGTTTCTTCCAAATTTATAATTTCCATTTTTGTAATGGAAGTTGCATAAAATGAGATGTGCATAAATGCAGTGCCCGTCCCTGTATCTGCAATGCGCTTTTACATAATATTTGCATACGATATTCTCGACGCTTTCCCTTATTTTTTTACTTTTTATCATTATCTTCATTTGGTAATTTCACCACTCGCATAACTGTACTTTTTTCTTTTCTTTTCTTTTCTTCTGCAATCGTGTGTTCTTTTCGTGTTATTTTTACTTTTGTTTCTCTCTCATCCATACCGTTTACCTTCCGAGCATTCTGGTCATCTTTTCCTCCTATTATTCTTTCTTTATCGTATTCTTTGATGCCCGTGATCTGTTTCGCGCTCGACACGAGAGAGATTTTTCCTATCGTCCCAATTCATAGTTAGTCGTAATTTTTGACAAATATCACACCTAATCGCTTCGTTTTCAATCGTTGTTGTATTACATAAGTTGCAAATATGGTGGGAATTCGGACCCATGGACCTGTTATCTATTACGGTAATCGTCAATACACACACACAGTATACTTGATATTTTTTTTTTCTTTTGTTTGAGTGGAAGTCAGTCCTTTGAGTTTGGTTTTGACTTTTTTCCAAACTTGTTTTCAGATGACTACCATATTTTAACTTGATACCTTATGTAAACTATACCGCACTTTTTTACACTCAATAAACTTCACTTTATAACTTATCTGCACAGATTTATGGATACTTGTACAGTTTCGGGGGCAGATAGAATAAGCCGCCGACAATTCCCCACGAGGTATAAACAAACTATATATATATATATATATATATATATATATATATATACCTCGGTGGTGTAGTGGTTAGCGTCGCTGACTACGAATCCATCGGCCCTGGGTTCGAGACCCGACGGCAGCCGGCGCGCAGCAAAACCCAGCTGTTCATCCTTCCACACAATAAAGAAAGTGGTTGGTAGATAAATGGGTACCCTAGGTGGCCTAGTGGTTAAGATGCTGGGTTGCTGATGGGGCGTGGTTCGGATTCCACGTTAAACTGTAGGTCTAAGGTGGAGTGAAAAGCTTGACCTTCATCAGAATGAACAATTCGGGCGGAAGCTAACCAAAGGTTATATATATATAGTTTGTTTATACCTCGTGGGGAATTGTCGGCGGTTTATTCTGTCTGCACCCGAAACTGTACAAGTATCCCTAAATCTGTGCAGATAAGTTATGAAGTGAAGTTTGAGTGTAAAAAAGTGTGTATGTATATATATATATATATATATATATATATATACAGGGTTTTGAAAACTTTCTGTACAAATTGTAATGGGGGATAGGCAACACCAAGACAAACCCTTTTCGTCTATAAGTGTATGTCCGCTGACGTCACCATTCGGCGCGAGAGGGCGCCGCTGCAATTGGCTAAAAGGTGAAGTGGGCTAGACTCGCGCTTGCCGCGGGCATTCTCAAATCGGACGTAGTACGCGTAACATGGAGCGCTTCACGACTGCTGAGATGGCTGACATGCATATGGTGTATGGGGCTGCCAATGGAAACGGAAGAGCTGCTGTGAGGTTGTACCGACAGCGCTTCCCAAACAGACGTGTGCCAAACCACCAAACGTTTGCGCATTTGCATCGGCGACTGCGAGAAACTGGAACATTCCATGCAAACATGCATGACACTGGTCGGGAGAGAAACGTGCGCACTCCTGACATGGAAGAAGAAATCCTACGGCGATTTGAGGACAAGCGCAAGCACGCGAGGTGTTGCACGTATCCTCGGTGTGAACCACGACCTGGTCTGGAGAGAGTTGCACGAGCAGCAGTTACATCCGTTTCATCGTCAGAGTGTCCAGGCATTACAACCTCGGGATTATCCTCTTCGTGTGGAATTCGCACGCTGGTTTCTGCAGCAGACAGCGGTGCAGCCTAATTTTCCGGCTTATGTGCTGTTCTCAGATGAGGCCTGTTTCACATTTGAGGGTGTGTTTAACATGCACAATTCTCACGTGTGGGCGCACGCAAATCCACATGCTACACGGGTGCATGCTCATCAAGAACGGTTCGCCGTCAATGTTTGGGCGGGTATCGTCCATGGCAAGTTGCTGCTCATGCAACACACTCCAGACCAGGTCGTGGTTCACACCGAGGATACGTGCAACACCTCGCGTGCTTGCGCTTGGATTGTCCTCAAATCGCCGTAGGATTTCTCTTCCATGTCAGGAGTGCGCACGTTTCTCTCCCGACCAGTGTCATGCATGTTTGCATGGAATGTTCGTTTCTCGCAGTCGCCGATGCAAATGCGCAAACGTTTGGTGGTTTGGCACACGTCTGTTTGGGAAGCGCTGTCGGTACAACCTCACAGCAGCTCTTCCGTTTCCATTGGCAGCCCCATACACCATATGCATGTCAGCCATCTCAGCAGTCGTGAAGCGCTCCATGTTACGCGTACTACGTCCGATTTAAGAAAGCCCGCGGCAAGCGCGAGTCTAGCCCACTTCACCTTTTAGCCAATTGCAGCGGCGCCCTCTCGCGCCGAATGGTGACGTCAGCGGACATACACTTATAGACGAAAAGGGTTTGTCTTGGTGTTGCCTATCCCCCATTACAATTTGTACAGAAAGTTTTCAAACACCCTGTATATATATATATATATATATATATATATTAGGGTGGTCCACAGAAGGGGGTGAAATTTTCTCCAAAAGTTTTGTGTGCTCATAGCCCAAACGTACCCACTAGATGAGAAACTAGCGCACGAGAATGTTTTTTAAATTAATGAATATTTAGGGTATGCACACGGCTGCCATTTTTAATGCTCTGTAATGCTTGGCTTTGACGTGGCCTATATAGCAGGCATAACTCGGAACATAAAAAAAATTGCTCAATTCGCCCAGTTTCTAATTCCAAATTACGTTCCTAATTAACTAATTAATTAAGTTTGCAGTTGGCAACTCTTATTCTTGAACATAAAACGATTTGTCATCGTAAATAGTATAGCCGCAAAAGGTTAGTGCAGGAATGTTGCAATTTATTACGTAATGTTGCAAAGAGGTGGGTGTTATGCGACATGTTGCAAAGGGGGTGGGGTGTTGCAAAACATTCCCTGCAAAGGGGGGTGGGAGATGCTGCAGGTGCAACAAGGGGTCATGAAACTTGGAGGCGGCGTTATCCCCCAAGAGAAAGGAGAGGTGTTCACCTGGCAGGAGCCAAGTGCATATTAAGACTTCAGCCGAGTAGGCGTTGTCTTATAGGCTCCTAATCAGCCAGTTGGCTAAGAGAGAGAGAGAGAGAGTATCGGCCTTTGTTGCCGATTGCAAGGGCTTGGAGGCGGAGTTCTCCCCCCAAGCTATTTTCGTATACCTAACCTAAGAGGCCTCTAAGGGGTTTTCCGAAAGGGCCAAAAAGAGAGAGGACCACAGGTCCTTGCTCGGCTGGGAGCCGAGCTTGAATGGCTCCGTCATCAGCCTCTCGCTCTTTTATAGACCTCTAATCCGGCTGAGTTGCCAGATAGCGCCATGTATTTAATCGAAGGCTGAGTTGCCAGATAGCAATATTTATTAAATTAAACCATATATTAATCAAAATACCACAATATATTTATATGACGGTAGTTAATCAATACAGAATTTCTTTTAATTGTTGGAATTAAGAAGATTCATCTGTTTAATAAATAAATAATTTAAACACACGCTCTTTACACAATAAATCACTTAATTCCTATTTTATTATAAATACCACAATTGAATAACAGTGGGAAAAACGAAAGGAAAAGAAACCTTGCGAAGATTGGTGAAAATAAACCAAAACACACGATCGTCCCCCTCCTCCCTCATTCCCCCCAAACTCTCACCCCATCTGTGTTTGTGTATAATATATATATATATATATATATATATATAGAATCATAATAATAACCGTGTCTATTTAATTTTGTCATTCCTTGTATATATTATATATATATATATAAATGGATTTTCACCTTAAAGTGAATTAAAACATTAACTTTATTACTTAATTCCTATTTTTATTATAAATATCACAATTGAATAACTGGGAAAAACGAAAGGAAAAGAAACCTTGCGAAGATTGGTGAAAATAAACCAAAACGCACGGTCGTATTCTCAAATCTATACACACACACGCACACACGGAAACGCTCCCCGACTCCTCGAATCACACTGTTTGCCCAGAGGCCTTTTTGAAATGACCACAATTTGACCTTTCTTCCAGTCTACTCGGGAAACCTCACTTCACTCCGATTCTTAATTTTGCTGTTGTATTTTTATTTACGCGTAATTTGTATGGTGTCATATTCTTAGATAACATCTCTGTTATTGAAAGATATACACACAATATATTAAATAATAATCAGCGAAAGAAATAAGGTGGGAAAACCTGAAAGTACTAATAATTATATATATATATATATATATATATATATATATATATATATAGTTTTGTTCATTCTTTTAAAATAAATAAAGGAATGATATATATATATATATATATATATATATATATATATAGGGTGGTACAAATTACAGTAGTAATAATAATTAACTTTCTCGCCGAATTGGAAAGCTTTTCACCCGACCTTAGACCTACAGTTTAACGTGGATTCAGAAATACATCTCGTCAGGGAATGATTGCTCACTATTTCATCGAGGTAATTAAAGCTCACCTGAAAGTATGAAAGTACTAATATATATATATATATATATATATGGTGGTACAGATTTAAAATAACAGGATCATTTGATCGTGGTAGTATGACCGCAAAGCATGCACGATTTTTCTCTTTAGTAGTAATAACACTAGCTCTTCCCGAATTGTAACAACGGGTAAGGTTTTCACTCCGCCTTAGACCCACAGTTTAACGTGGAAACCGAATGCTCTTTTCTTTTTTTTAAAATATAATTAAAGGAATGGATATATTTATAATTTCTTTATTATAAAATCCTCTCGATTACATTAGTGACTAATGATCAGGGAATAGTGGGAGAAAAATATTGACATGGTAAAGACAGCAAGGGGTAATACGAGCATTAAATCTATTGGAGAAAATATAAGGATGCCATTACTCGTCCGGACCCGTTATAGCGGTGTTACGATTGGTACACAAACTTATCATAGCTCCACCCAGCTACACTGGCAACCAATCACTACGAACATCTGGCCTTAATCTTTTGGGGCGGAGCTTGGCGATTGTGCATATAAAAGGAAATATTTTTCAGTTTGGAGTAACAGTAGCTATTTTCGCGTCAGTGAATAATCATTCCCTCTGCCAGTGCATTCCCTCCACCATGGACCACGAACTGTACGTCTTCCCGGATTTGTATAAAGGTGACACTGCAGCATTGACTGCAATTAATCTTTTTAACGCGATTGACCGTGATGAATGATTTCCAACGCAAACCGTTGAAGATATTTGCAGTGACGCTCCTTACAATCCGACGCAAGGGACTATCATAGAAATGTAAGTGTCTATAATTTATTCACAAGAAACATGATTTTATATATATGGAGGGTTGTAGTATCTCGTCAAATACTTCATTTAGATACTCACCATTATGCTAAAATCGAAATTTTTTATGGCAATCGTTTTAAATGTTATTTGGATTTACCACTTAAATGAGTTTCGAACCAAAGATATCTTCACATAATGGGGTCTGTTTGTATACTCTGTATGTGTTTTTATTAAAAAAGAATGAACATTATTCCTTTAAGGTCCGATGAGGATTTGACACGTGTTATACAATCTTCTGAAGAATCTCGTGTCATGAATACGGAGGATATACTGATCAGTCAGCATAATGAATGTCACACCGAAATAATGTAAGTGTTTTTCGATCTTTTTGGGATAAGAAGACAATATATTTTCATAAATTTATTAAATGAAAGAAATCAGTGCAATAACCATCTTAAACTACAGAATATACCGTTACAAATATACACACACGAACAAAAACATTATACTATACAACGAGTACGTACAATTGGAAAACGGATTTTTATCTGTCTGCATAAAATTTCATCGTTTCGGAGAGTGTGACACGGGTCAAATAAATTTTAAAAATTTATAAATTCTTTATCACATGACATATGCATGAGAAATGAGACGCAGTACATTCCGCAAGCATTACTAAATAATCCTTGTATACGAAACGGGTTCCATACAACTTCGGGAATATGTAACTGAGCGAGAAATTTTACAATAATAGGGTCACTCCAGGGTTGAGTACCGAGTGAATCAAAATAGTACAGGCGCTGTCTATTTTTAAAATAGACAGCGATCCAATGATTCCCTTCATTACCGATGACATCTGTGTTCACAATAAGACTACCACATTCTCGCGTACTTGGCAAACTCAATGTTTCATTCTTCGCAAACACGCCGATAAATTTGGAACGTGTGACTCGTTCACTATTCATTACTTTCTGAAGTGTATTAGCATCCATTTTAAAAGTCAGTGATAACGCTCCTAAATCTATCTACTTCTATTAGGGCTTGCGATTCGAGATATACTAGTACACTAATAGGCGCGTCTATAGGCTTGGCGAATTCCAGCCTCACTGAGATGTTTCCGCTCTGCTGTGGGCTTAAATGCGTATTTACGCTAGCAGATAAGTCAGGTGTAATGTCAAACGGATAAAGGTTAAATTGATCAATGAATTCTTCCTGCGTTACCCCATTACCAAGCTCATCACAATCACCTGCAATATGGGTCAGATTACTATAGGCTCTGGCGCAAAGAGGTAACACAGCGTCTGATGAATAGTCCGTACCCATTGTTCCACCCAAAGCAGTGCCATTAACGTATAGTTATATTTTTAAGTCCGAAATTCTCGAATTTAAAGGCACTCTTTTTATATTTTCCATTCACGAGCATGGTCCTGCATTCCGATTAATATCCTTTTAGGAAGATTTCCCAGGGCAATGTTTTCTATCTGCTTCGATGCCAACCCTGCAGGAACCGTATATAGTTTGATTTGTACTCTCTTAATAGGATATTTCACTGTAGCGTTTAGTAAATTTTTCTCAATTTCTAGTTGTTTGGGTGAACTTAATTTCACTCGCCGTACGCGGAGGTGTGTGTCCATAATGTGAACCACAACGGGCTTTGCACCCTCTTCTTGATCAGCATCCAGATTTAAGCAGATCTCAGGACTCGTGCGGGTGAGCTTTATTTTCATATCCACCCCGTTGACAAGCTTCTCCTGGAAAGTGAAATCTGTGTGCAGCCGTCCAAAACACACGTATATTTTCTTTTTAGAATTTTTAAATTTGTCCTTTATACTACTTTCATCTTTAGTTTGATAATATCCCTCGGCACTTAAAAAGGTAGCCTTCGCTTCTTTGGAAAAGTTGAGGACATTTTCCAGATAGGCTCGTAGATGATAGTACCCCGTGCCTGCCGATATGTTGGTCTGATTTAAATACGTCACACTGGTTGAATATGGAGTGCAGAAAGTTTGTTCAGGGTATACAGCATATTTCATCGCAGACCGTTCCATCAGAATGGGCTATACGTAGCTTAGCGTACATGTGCACACAGCTTGGATCAAAAAAGTAAGGGCCTGAGCTGGGTATCACGAATTCTATAGGTGCACTCGGGGAACTAATTGTGTTTAAAGGGTTAATTGTAATAAAATCACTGTGCTCAATAGAAACTTGAGTTGGAGGCAGCTCAAAAAGGGACAGCTCCGATTTACAGCATTGTGAACTACATAGGTGGATGAAGCGTGCCATGGCGAGTTAGAAATAGCGCCTCCTCTCTCGACAAGTAGTAAACAAACTATGATTCATGAGATCAATGTCCTTAGCTTATATCAGGCAAAAAAGTGGTCAACAATAGGTTTCATTCGCTTACAGCACTTCTTTTTTGATATCCTTTTACGTTTAATGCCACGTGACCCCTTCTTCCGGGCAGCCCTCTTCTTCCCGCCGCCACGTATTTTTCTCTCTGCATCTTTGATGATTTCGTCCCGTGTACGCTTTAAATGTTTTTTTAGAGCTTCTTTAGGTTTAGTCCCGGCCAATATGTCTTCTGCAGTGTTAAGACCTGATTGTAGCGCTTTCCTTCCGAGGTATCTGGCACCCCTCTTCAGCAAAGGAACAGCCGTACGTAGTATGGATGAAAAAATTGATCCACACTACCGCGCTGGTATCTCACCCCTCGATAGACGGTGAAAGGCTTTCTATCCATTATAACTCAGTGCGTCGAAAGTGTAGCTTCACTGTTAAGCTCCCGTTATCGAATGGGAAGTTTTCACCCTCAATCGTTCTTATATATATTGAGATATTGGTTATTAAATTAGTTGCTACATTCACATAATGGGGTCTGTCATATGTAATACTCAAACTCCTTCCTCTATGGTTGGGGATGTGAGCAATGCGCAGCAGGCGTGCCTGGGTATCCTCAACAAACTGGTGCTCCACTATATTACTGTAAATATAGCACATGTCTGGGGACCTTTCAGCCAATTTCTCCATCTTCAATTGATACATTAATCTGGAAAAGTCATGCTGTGTCTCGTGAAATGTGTCTTTGGAAGGCTGCGCTATATCGGCCATTGGTTAGAATTTTGAACATTCTATGGTCTTTAATACGTCTGTTAGTCTTTGATTTTAGGATTAGTGTATGTGCAGGGTTTCCTTTTGTTTACGATTTCGTATACTAAATCAATCGTAAGGTTTGAGTTTCTTAAACTTACGTTTGTCTTTCACAACATCCTCGACCGAACCATATTGACCCTGTCCTAGTCTTACTTCTGTACTGTAATACCGTGCAACCTTAGTCCGAGCGATACGTATAGTTTCATCCATAGCTACCCCAGCTTTTTCACACTCGTCAATGTCTCTAAGAATCGTAAAAACGGATTCTTTATATTCAATATTTAAAAAGAGGGTGTCCAGCTGAATTTCGCATATCCCCACCTCATACGAATCACGACCCAATTCAATGTGCCCGTGGAGTTCTGTTACAAAGTTGGCTAGTGTGTTGTTAGGGTGTACAGACAGGGACGAGGAGGACGGGAGTGTGACGTAGAAATGGTTAGGAGCCATGTTGCATCCTATTTAAGCTTCATTACTGCGTCAGCTTTTATATAGGTGTTGAAGCTTTCTGGGTACCCTAGCCATTTCACCAGGTACATTTTTCTCTTTCCTGAACCTTTGCTTCCTAAAATTTTCTCAATTTTAAACACATTTTTTCCTAAATTAAACGCAACTTTCTGCAATTCCTCGCGGTAAAAGCCTCCTGAGATTTCTTCCCCATTCAAATCTTCAATGTAATACATCATTATCTCACCTTTAGGTCTCATAGCCCTAACTTTAAAAATCTCGCGTGTCCATCCATGCTCAAAACCCTTTGCGAATTTATTCCCCGAACGCGACAGCCTTACATAATCATTGATTTTGAAGCGCGCCGAGTGTGGTGGTGGTGTTGGTGATCCATCTCTTCTCGGGCGTACCTCTTTCTAAAACTTCGTTAGGTGTTGTCCCAATCGTGCGATGGTGTGAGCGGTTGTAGGATGATGCCAATGATTCCAGAATGTCTAGAAATCTGTATGTGTTTTTATGTGTAAAATAACGGTGCATGCGTTCCTTTATGGTGCGCTGAACTCTTTCAGCTAAAGAAGCCTTATGTATAGAATTGGTTGTGTAATAGCTGATATTAAACTGTCAACATGTTATGAAAAGCACGGCCTATAAATTCCTTCCCCATATCCGTACAAAAATAGCCAGGAACCCTGTTTTCTTTTAACATTAGCGTTTTGGTGGCTTTAGCAACTGTTTCAGGTGATTTATTTTTCAGAGGAACTAGCCACAGATATCTAGAGAATACGTCTATTATGAATAGAATGTAGCGGTAACCATCGTTATACACAGAATATCTTTGTATGTCTGTTAAATCTGCTTGCCAAATAGAATCAATCGAGGAAGCCGTTGTCTTGGCTGTTTTAAACCTTTTTCTCACAGGCTTATGAAGCGTATAAGCGTCCTGCTCCCTCAAAAATCTTTCAACATCTTTTTTCCCTACTCCGTAAACACTTCTGTACAGTCTATCTACGCCGCCGTAGGAGGCAGGGTTAGAAATGTCATAATAGCGTTTAGTTAATACGTTAGCCATTTGCGTATTTTAGAGGCACGTGGGTAGGGTTGACCGTTGTTTAACCTCTTCTTTCTTCTCTTCAAAGGTGTTACCGCCGGGGGTGACGGCGTCTTCAATTGTGTCACATGAGTTGCATGTTCCAAGTCTTTTAACCTGTTCAGATTTCCTATCAACGTTTTAGGGACATTTATTTGTTGTCGTCTTGCTTTAATATGCTTCCATCCTGATGGTGATGGCCTATCCCACTTTCTCACCAGATCATGGACAATGTCTACGATATTCGATCCCTGTACCTTTGATCCTTCCACAATGATCTCGCCTGTATCGGTCTATTGTATGGCTGGATCCTCATTCAATAGATTATAAAGACTTAAGCCTTTACTCCTCAATGTATGTGGGAGGGTGCTTTTTAATACATGCTCGATATGTTGTGTGGCTAATCCCTTAATTTTTGGTTGGTCAGCTGTATCGTCGGGCACAGATCCTATGTCGCCATGTCCATCGTCCCCCGTACTGTGCCTAATAACCACAGGAATCTCTGTAGGGTTCTTATAATTTTCGTACTCGTGAAGAAATTTCTGCAGAGCTTCTTGGTATAAGATTCTTTTCTCATCAGGTGTTTTTCACTGTTTAATAGGGCTAGCAATTAGCTTTCCATTCTTTTAAGTCTGCTTTTACGGGGATCTAGAACCGTGTCTGGATTCCTTTGCAGTGAAGCGTACACCTCGTGAGGAGTCACTACCACTTTCTTCATTATATTAATCTAGTCAGTAAAGGACCCAAAACTGAAAATAAGATGGAGAAATGACCCTCCTGTTTGTACAATAATTCGTTTTTTTCTTCGCTACAGTTTGACTTTTACGAGCGAGTGCACGTATTATGTTCTTGTAACGGCGTAGGCGAGCCTTCTGATGGGTTTTCATTGATACATTGCAATTTATAACGTTAAGACAGATTTCACAGATGCATTTCAAAAAGTCGGCGTCGATATTTTTAATAAACATCTGCTGCATTGCCCGGGGCAGTCGACGATAGATTTTTATTAATTCACGGTATTTCTTTAGTCTCTCTGTCATTCTGGAATATACACCGTTTCAGGCTCGTTTGGAAATATATTCGTTCGTAGAAGCACTCTAAACGTGTTTCGCGGATGAAGGTCGCAAAGCAAATATCCGTAACGCGTGCTTGTAGCTTCTTTATAAACTTCCAAAAACTCCTTACGCTGATTCGGGAACATTTGATTGGCTAATACCCCAATTTGTGATACATCTCTACGTTGTGCGAATAAGACGAGATAGTGCGTATTTAACGACACATCGCGCATGTATCTATTTTTGAAAAGTAGATTCTGATTGATGAACACGCTTATGTTAAGATGGTGGGAGAATACTGTACATGTCTCTGCAAACGTTTTATCCATCTCCAACATGAGATCGTCAATTACAATGACTGTATGTTCATTTCCCTTTAACGAATTAACGTCATATACGCCTTTGTGGAACAAAATATCATCTTGGTACTCGTTGAACACTGATTGATACGTCGAATAGCACCATATAACTTTATGCACAAATTTCGAGAACATCTCTCCCTTTTCTTTAATGATTTTAAGCATAAACACAGTTTTACCACATCCTGTAGGTCCAGATATAATATATGTGGATGGGCTCGTGAATCTGAATTTTTCTACAGAGTCCATTTCTAACACGTCACACTCCTAAGTGGATCATTTACAAAATATTACAAATTTTGAGTGCTGTTCCTTATATTTTGTTTTCTTCTCCCATAGAACCGTGAATGACGATGAGGTACAGCACCCTATCATTGACATTACGGATGACCTCGACTCGACGACAGTGTAGTTGTGATCTCCTCCCCTGCCAACGAACCCTCACTAGCGATACGGTAGCACGTCCAAAGCGGAGGTATGATGAAGAGAACCCCACGTCAGGTATAAAGCGACCGAAATACGCGCTTGTTGCACCAGTAATAGATCCCCAACCCTCAACCTCTTACGCAACAACCCCCCCAGCAGCACCTCCCGTTAATATATCCCCTTATTCATCCGCCACAGTTGCCCCCCGATTTGTTAAGGCTACAATAATAGATCCCCAACCCTCAACCTCCTACGCAACAGGCCCCCCAGCAGCACCTTCCGCTAATATATCCCCTAATTCATCCCCCACAGTTGCCCCCCGTTCTGTTGAGGATGATATAACGTTTGAGTTTGTGCGCTCCGCAGCCCCCACCCCCCCCCAGCCTTGACTAGAAATCGGTATAGAGTCAGGGTCGACCCTAGAGCCATGTATAGCAATGGAATTGAGCGCGGGCTACGCCGGGTTGTACAGCGTATTGTAGAGTTTGCTCTTCAGAATCGCGACGAGCGTGAAGTCAGGACGAGTCTGTCCTTTGGATTCGGGTCAGACGACGGTGATGTAGATGATTATTGGTTGGTAGTGCCATTTAGACGTTTGGCGGCTGAAGATGTAGAATATATATTAGGACGTATAATGCAAGCCGCCCAAAGTAGTATAGCCTTTAATATGGACAACTTCACGGTAAATATTGATCGTGTATTCCATGTTGCGGGTTATAGTGCCATACCGTATACTCTTAACTTCAATTCTCCGATTACACTGGTATGCATATAAAAAAATTTTGTCTGCTGTGAGGGTTTTTTCAACTCATTATATAATTCGACCATGCTGAATTCGAAAATGACATTGGTTTTCCTCAATCAGGTCAGGTTTTTTCTCTATTGGCCATTTATTATAAGTCCAATTTTATCCCCAAATTTATTGATTTTTTTAGCTTAAACACTGTAGATACGAGTAATATTATAAGAACACTCGTGAAAAATGAAAACATTGTGTGAATAAATACTTTATTCATACAATGAATATGGACAAAAGTTTATTGAGGAAGGAAGGAAGTTATTTTTGGCTTTCCGTCTGTGTTTTTCTTCGGGCACGTCTCGCTTCAAACACCAGCAATAGTCCGCCAGCATATGATATCCCAGTTTCCCTGGTACCTCTCTCCCATTATTTTGATATCTTGGTGAAATCGTTCACCCTGTCCTCACTATAATCCTTGCAATTTTCAGGAAAATAGTCCAAGTGGGACCACAAAAAGTGCATTTTTATGGACATGCGCGACCCATGAGCTTTGAAAGCTTCCATCAAGTTTTCGACAACGGACTCGTATTCTGGACTTCTACGCTTGCCAAGAAAATCAGTGACAACTGATTTGAATGCCTGCCAGGCATTCTTCTCAGTTGGAGTCATTGCGTTTTCGAACTGAGTATCCTTGATCAAAGTTCGAATTTGAGGACCATCAAAAACCCCAGCATTTAGTTTAGCATCAGATATATGAGGAAATTTACTCTCGAGATATCGGAATGCTGAACCATCCTTATTCATTGATTTGATGAAATTTTTCATCAAGCCCAGCTTAATATGAAGTGGTGGGAGCAAAATTTTTGTTGGTGGTACAAGGGGCACTGAAACGACATTATGCGACCCAGGTTCAAATTCTCTCTGGATGCCCATTCACGCTGTGCATAGTGCTTCTCATCCGCTCGGCTATCCCATTTGCAGAGGAAACATGGGTATTCGTGTATCCCACTTGCATTCCCAATACAAATGCCACAATCTGAAAAAAAATGAAAATATTTAAAGAATTTAGAGAATTTGTTCTATCAGATAAAAAATCTATGCATTGGACTGTATCACTTCTGTGGGGAAGTTAAGTGTTCTTATACGCTCTCAAATAACCTTGGAAAAACAACATAGTCAATAGCAATAGTTTACTTATGATATTAGTATTACCTTCAAATCTCCACAGATCCTCCAGTTATGTTGGTCGTATACGAGAGCATCCAGTAAAATTTTCATGTTATCGTAGCTCTCGGTAAGTTGTACGGAATGTGCTACAGGGACTGATGCAACCCTATTCCCAATGTTGAGAAGTACTGCTTTCAAACTTCGTTTAGACGAGTCTATAAATAGCCTCCATTCTGATGCGTTATATGGCAGGCCCAAGGATTCGATTAGCCCTCAACATTGCAGCAGTACACTAAGGAAGAGGTATTTTCGTGCACTGCAAAAAACTTGCGGAATTCTTCCTCTCGTTTCCTATACCAGGAGAATGTTGTTCCCGGAGCCAGCAAGTTGTCCTCGAAGTCGTGAGCCCAAGATCTCGGAGCTAATTGGAAAGTCCTAAATCCTGGGAAGATCATTAAGTTTGACCTGGTTGAGAGGCCTCGGCTCATTTGAAGCGGTATTTTGAGGTATATACGACTGGGACTGGTCATTGGCATTGGTCATTGATTCATCATCAGAATCATCGAAGTCCCAGGGTTTTGAGGTGGGTCGGGTATTGGAATTCCAGGACCATGGGGTATAGGTCTCATAGCAGAAGGAATGTCAGAGTATACAACAATGTGTTTATTCTTCTTGTTAACTCCTGAAAATAGAAACACAGAAACATGGATATAAAACTTGCATATGAAATAGAAGAAGCATTCAGACAGTGGCGGCTCGTGAGGGAAGGCTGCGGTCTGTAAGATATGAAATAGGTCGATGGAGTCTGTATATTTTCTTTCTTTTTCATTCATATTGTCCCTTCGGGGACAATATGAATGAAAAAGAAAGAAAATATACAGTCATTGTATATGTAAATGTAACTTGTATAACAATATGTATGTGTAAATGTATTTTCTATAACAATATGTAATGTATGATTACCATTATGGTGAATATTATGCTATATATGGTGAATATTACATATGGTAATATTATGTCAAGTTTCATACGAGGATTTCAAAATATTTAAGAAAAATAAATTTATAAGCCCACCTTGGAGGTTTGTCATGCAGAAATAGCAATCTGTCACGTGATCCTTTCCTTCTCTCCAAATCATGGGAATTCCAAAAGGCAAAGATTTCGCTCTGCTTTGCTCCATCTTCTCAAATTTTCAATGCACGTCTTGCAGCACATATGAGGGGCGAAATTTTTGTCCTGGTCCCTAGCTTAATTCCAAAGTATGCTCTATACATTGTCTTCACAAATTTAGTGATTTGGGACTGGTTATTTGGCATGGTAACCGTCCCACATATGTAGCAGAATCTATTGGGATCATTTTTACACGCTCTATTCATTATGAAATATTTTATCTATATGCCTGAAAAGTAAAAAAAGATATTATACAAATGAAACAAGTGATGATAGATGTTACTGTTCCAATTCCGCTTTGACAAAATCACGAAAATTTCTATTTTACTTATGAGGCCATAGCCGGATAACCTGAGCTGATTGAGAAAAATGGATTGCAGATTCGAAATCAGCAGGAAAAAACTCTATAATAATCACTTACAAAACCTTTGACAGCAAAATTGATGCATACCAGTGTTATTTACCGAAAGCATATAAACGTCGATCGTGGTTGCGGCTTTATAGCAGTACTCTTAGCACGTATGTTTATGTACAAAATACACAGGCCCAAAAATTTGGTTGCCTACGGTCGTGGAGCGTGCCGTAAACTAGCTGTAGATGTGAACTTGAATTTGACTGTAATATGGGTCCTGAAGAGTTGAGAAGGGTAGAACAGGAAATGAATGTCCGTATAGTTGTATTTGGGTTGGATGATCGTCGTAGGACTGTGTATGTTTTTAAAAGCTGTGTGAGAGATCGTACAAGACCCCTACTTATTTTAGGATTGTCAGGGACAACGTATCTCCCCATCCGTAATATAAGGTGGCTTTACGCGAGTTATGACAAAAGTGAAAATATGGAGACATCATGATTTGTGTAAGGGGTGCCTCGAGTTTGCGGATGATATAGTGAACATTGTAAAGAATGTCACATGGTATGTGAACAGTGTAAAAGCACCAAATGTGAAAGCCGTGTAGTTGAAGCTGAGAAGAGAGACTGTGATGTGTGTAGACGCACATTTTTCAATAATAGCTTTTGATCCATAATCAATTGGCACGTGCAGGAAAATGAGAATCTGTGAATGTGGTATGTTTCACACAATGGATAATTGGGGGAAATTTAAGCACAAATGTGACGAAATTCAATGTCGTACATGCCAGGAGGAATATAAGGCGGATGGAGTAAAGCATGTATGTTATATGAAAGATGCTAAGCCTAAAAATAATCCTTGTATAACTGTGTACTACGATATAGAAACATATACGAACGCTGAAACCAGAGAGGTAATTCCACATTTACTTGTGAGCCAGACCATCTGTGATGAGTGTATGGGGATCGAATGTGACGAGTGCGCTCCCCAAATACGGTAAACGGACAAACGTTTTTAAAACGAATGTCCGCGATAATCCTGTGAAACTATTTGTGTCCTATATTGTCAAGTTAGCCGACAAGTTCAAAAAAATGACTGTGTATATTCTCGCCCATAACGGGGCAAAGTTTGACACGCAGTTCCTTTATAAGGAGTTGCTTGAACACGAATCCTCTGAGATATTTACAGGTGATCCATTGAAAAGAGAGAACAAATTAATACAGATGCAAATAAGAGGCAATGTACAATTTAAAGACACTTTATTATTCACACCTTGTAAATTAGCAAAGCTACCTAAGGTGATGGGAGTAGCAGCTGAAGTTTCCAAAGGATACTTCCCATACACTTTCCTCACCAGCGAGACTTTAAACTACGTAGGCCCACCACCACCCAAACATTATTTTAACTGTGAGTGTAGATGAACGTGAAGACTTTGATCGATACTACAACAGTTTTAATGAAAGTAACCCTTATAATATAGCTGATGAATGTGAGCGTTATTGCGTGAATGATGTGCGCGTGCTTAGAGTATGTTTCCAGGCCTTTAGAAGGATGTACATAAGCCGTTTCAAATGCGATCCGCTGCAAGTCGCAACCACCATCGCGTCATTATGTTTTACGGTGTTCAAGAATAACTTCATGCCTAAAGCCACCTTAGCCATTATTCACCGAAACAACCCCCGCAGTTACGGACACAAGGCTATTTACTGGCTCATACACCTACAGCAACAGACAGGTGTATACATAAAGCACGCCCGCAACACGGGTGAAGTACCCATTAAGATTAATGGTCGTGTTTTTTGGGTTGATGGGTTAAGTGAAAACCGTGTGTCACTGGTGTGAAGACTGTGTACTCCTTTAACGGATGCTGGTGGCATGGATGCCCCCGTCCTGAGTGCGGAATCGCCGGAGATATCCACGGTAGATCTCCTGCCGACTGTCTTGCATGGACCCACACCCGCGATCAACTTATAGGATCACAGTTCACTCACAAAGTCTTGTGGGAGCATGAATATGATGCACGGATCGAGACAGACGAGGTGTACCGTAAGGAAATAAACACGATCAAGCGTTCAATGGTGCTGGATCTTCTCAAATGTGGTGATAGCTTGTTTGGAGGACGTACAAATCCATTCATACTATACTTTCCACCTACGGAGGGCGTGAAGCTCCATTACTACGATTTCTGTTCTTTATACCCATACGTGATGAAGAACAATCCGTACCCCGTGGGCGCTCCTGAGACACTGGTGGGACCTAACCTGCCCTCCATCAATGAATTTTCAAAAAAATTGAATGATCGTTACTTTGGGCTCTTTCGTAGACGTACTCCCCCCGCAATTTATGGATGCCATCTTACCTGTCGTTATCGACCACAAGCTCATGTTTCCCTGTGCGTGAAGTGCACGGAAGAGAATAACGGCGATTGTAACCATATACCCCACCAGCGTAAGATCAGAGGCGTATATACAAGTCCTGAGCTGGCCCTAGCCGTACGCCATGGGTATAGAATACTGAAGATACATGAGGTGTGGAGGTTTCAGAAGCTACCCAACCTTTTCACACCATATATAAACGCATTTTGAAGGATAAGGTTCAGGCATCAGGGTATCCGCGAGGAGTTGATATCGAAGATGAAAAGTCTGCCTATATTCAACGTTACCGCGACCGAAGGTATACAACTTGATCGTGCCCAAATTGCAAAGAATCCCGGCAAGCGCTTTAGTGCAAAGTTGTGTCTAAACAGTCTATGGGGAAAATTTGCACAGAATACCGGCAAAGGGAACATTCATTTGGCACAAAGTTATAGTGATGTCTGGGATTATGCCAATGCTCCCGATAAAGAAGTCATGGAGATCGTGAATGTAGGTAATACTTACATAATAAAGTAGAACAACACTGAATTGGCCACAGATACCTCAAGGGTTACATACCTGTGGCCAGCTTCACAACAGCCTACGCCCGTATAAAACTTTGGGGTCTATTGCATTCTCTTGGGCGGAGAGTATTGTATGCCGATAGAGATAGCGTGATATTCACAGAGAGGGAGGGTGAATACATGCCCGCTATTGGGGAGTTCCTCGGCGAACTCACTGATGAGATCAAGGATGAGTATGGGGACAACGCATACGCCGACTCTTTTGTCTCAACAGGACCTAAAACGTATGGGGTACGGGTCAGGGTGGGGGAGGATATGAAATATATTGTGAAGGCAAAGGGTATTACGCTCAACCATGCGAATCGGCGGGTTGTTAACTTTGAATCGTTGAAGGATCTAGTGTGTTTGGACGATGATGAGGGCGAACGACCTCCCCAACTAATTGTAGAGACACCCACAATTTTCGAGCGCAGAAGCTGGGGGCGTGAAGGAACTTAGGGGTACGAAGGTGTGCCGTAACACCTATAGGAAACGTTACCAGTTACCTGGTACCTATAATACCGTACCCTTTGGATACCATAACTTTTGATGCGCCTATTGTTAGCTTGCTTATGACACGTATTTGTCTTGTATATAATCTTTGATGTATCTATTGTTAACTTATTTATTACACGTATTTGTAAATATATATATAACTTGAATATCTCATTTATTAAATCGTATTTGTAAATATATATAACTTGAATATCTCGTTTATTAAATAAATCATGTTTCAATTAGCGTTTCACTTTCTCCTTTGTGTGTGTGTGTGTGTGTGCGCAGGTGAAAGTTCTAAGCTAAGCCCACTGTAAGATCAGCAACGTGAGTCATGCTACTCTCTGGGATTCCCTGCGTTGTCAGTCGACTGCAGTAAGCCCTTGAGATCAGACGTGTATTCGCCAGCGTAGAAGTAAAAAAAGGAGATCAGACGTGTATTCAAATGGCTACCTTTAATATTGCTTGTACAACGTTTATGAAATGGTATTCAGCAAAGTGTGAAGATGTGGTGGATACCGAAAAACTCCCTATTCCCCCCTCCTATGCCTCTTTTAAAACCACATTGGATTGTGCGAAGTTGCAAGATGTACAAATACTCTACGGATGTTCTGGTGAGACCGTTGAAGGCTTTCGTTGCACAGACGATGTGCTGAAGTATGCTGTAGAGCTGAACTTTATAAAGTCTCACATATACCGTGAAGTGAAGTAAAAGAAACAACGCGTGCAGAAGAGAAGCAGCAGGTATGGATAATGAGTCTTGCGGATGGGTGGTGTGACAAGCGGTATTACGTCATGCTACACCATGTCGATTACTCATACCCTACGACTGGAAATGTGAATCTCGTGATCATGGACAATCTTAAGTATTTTTATCTTTTTTATCACTATATTAATGTATCTCATGATGAGGTTCGTAGTGAGGTTGTGGCTAGTTCCCTGCGTGAGTTTTTAACAGACTTTAGAGACTAGTATCGTTTGATGGGCAGAAAGGAAAAATATGAGCATATGTTCCTCTCAAATAGTGCGCCGGAGTGTGAAGATGTTTAGTAAAACATAAAATGTGCCTAGTTCGTGAAAATTATCCTGAGGGAAACTGTCTGGTGCGTAGTCTGGTAGTGATAAAACCGAAATTAATTCTTGTACCGGAAAAACACCTACCCAATATGTACAACAATTCGATTATGGTGCGACTCGCGGATCATACGAGTTCGAACAAGCCCATTCACGTATCATCGAGTCAGCCGCCCATCGAACCGTTCCTGCCTACCTGCGTGCCTCACACGGCTCATAGTTATCTCAGAGCTTGAACCGAGTGGACGTGCGCTCCTCGAATACGATGGAACTTCCTTTGAGCAGCATTCTCAACGCCTCGTACGATGTGTCCGTGACGAAATCGTTGCGCGTGTTCAGGCGTAAATCCGGTACCGTTAGCTATGTACTGGAAACGGAATGTAGACAAACAAACAAACGGGTTTATTTAAGTGTCGAGGAGATGAATAGAATCTTCGTGATAGTTGAGAAGTGGAGTGAAGATCGTTATAAAATACCTGCTAACGTAGGTACAAGAAGAGAGCAGATTAGTGACGCACCCTCATACGCCGTTGTATGTACGTTGTGTATAAATAACGATCGGCCGTGCATTGATATACGGCTGATGTGGAAGAATGCTTCTGATAATAACGCTCTTGTTCCTACGCGAAACCGTTTCATCCTCGACAGAATGTTTGAAATCGTCGGATTCCGCAAGCTGAAACCTATATTAGACGCGCGTGTTACGGATATGCTTTATTTTGATACAGTACTTGAATACGCATACACCGCTCTGCTCGATGGGTTTACCGAGTGTAGGGCTGAACAAGGTGAGAATGGTCTAGAGCTGGACGTTTATTTAAAAAGTTTAGACTCTTTGAAATACCATGAACTTTGGTACAAAGCAATTGATCGGTACAAGGCTGAGCTCACCTACACCGTTCACCCTGAAGAACTATTTCTTTATATAACGCGCAGTTGTCGTAACGATTTAGAAGATTATTTCAATTGCCGCTATGTTGAGTGAAGATGAGTTCACGATTGAAAAGCTCGGTCGGTAGAAATAAACCCTCGATTGGAAAAGCGTGTTTATAAACTTGTGTTTAATAATGTAGCTAACGATGAACTCTTTGTGCGTGCTTTTGATTGTATTCTAGACGTATTTAAAGATGACTTACCAACCGGTTGTAAAGTGGGAACAAAAATAGTACTGAACGATATGAAAGCCCTTCATATCGAATACAGGTTTCCCTATACTTTAAGCGGTGAAATATTATTAAACCGCATATACTGCGTAATGCAGAGCAATAATGATGTAATTGTAACTCGATTAAGTGCGAGTTTAGTATTTTGAAAAAAAAAGTGAAATGTATTTAACATATTTGTGATATTTCTCCTGTACTGTTATATTGAAGGATTATATGCATATTCATTATTATTATTGATCATTCAAATGTATATTTATTTCTATATATCTCCATAATGTGTGTGTATATTTTTTGATTATATGCATATTCCTCATTTCTATTATTATTGAAATGTATATTTTATTTTCTATATATTATAATAAACAGAATGATGCAATGTTGTTTTACTTAATTCTTTTGGTTAATTATATCATGTTACGCCTTCTAAACCTACTAGCGGAATTCTAAACCAACTTTTAAGAAAATAAATGGTACAATCTGACAACTCTCCATAATGTTAAAAAGTGGTATCTGGCAACTCAAGCCATTTACGCCTTCTAAGCCAACTGGCTGATTAGGAGCCTATAAGACAACGCCTACTCGGCTGAAGTCTTAATATGCACTTGGCTCCTGCCGGGTGAACACCTCTCCTCTTTTCTCTTGGGGGATAACGCCGCTTCCAAGTTTCATGACCCCTTGTTGCACCTGCAGCATCCCCCACCCCCCTTTGCAGGGTTTTTGCAACACCCACCCCCATTTGCAACACCCCACCCCCTTTGCAACGTTACGTAATAAATTGCAACATTCCTGCACTCTAACCTTTTGCGGCTATACTACTACCGTATTTCAAATACTAACGGTTTTCCTCAGCTTCTCTCCTGGCAAGAATCAGATAGGGTGTATTAAGTGTTCACGCATCACTGGGAATCATTTATCTTAGCTTGCTTTTTACTGACTCAGGTGAATAATTAATTAATGTTTAATCAATAACACTGGTCAACACTCATTTTATTGCCAATCATATTAGAGTGATTTTGGGGTAACTTTGTGGTGCTGATTCCGAATATGACATCGGTTTTGCTAGATTGGCTCTAATTTATGAGATAATTGGTACCCCATTGAAACACGTAAAAATGCAAAAAATTTAATGTTCAGGCGGAGCCTACTTACAAATCGCATTGAAATTGTCTCAAATCATACAAAAGTAAACACATGAAATACATAATGGCATTTTATTCGGTCTCACCATCTAGAATGTTCCGGTAGTTTCCCATATGCACGCGTTATGGTTACGTTTCCTATTAATTGAGGGTATTCATTATCTCAAGAACTAGAGCCAAATCGGAAAAACTACTTTCATTTTGGAATTCAGCAACCCCAAAATACCCTAAATTCGTACGAATTTCCTTGGCAACGAAAAAAAAATTTTTTTTGTTGACCTGTGTAATTAATGTTTAATAATTAACGTTTAATCAATAAATAATAGTTTAATTCATAATGTTTAATTAAGGTGAATATATATTCTATAGCGTTATAAATTGACACTTGAAGTGGCTGTATTACTATTGCGTTTACATTTTTGGTTTATATTGAATAATAATTTTTTTCTGGAAAAAGATGTACATTAGTACAAGTTTAGTCCTACAGAGTAACGTTAAAACTGTGTATGCTTAAAATTGCTATATTTTCTTTGGCGTTATAAATTGCTATGACGCTTAAAGTTGCTATATTACTGTTGCGTTATTGTTTTTGGTTTATGTTGAATAAAAAAATTTTTGCTGGAAATTCAGGTACATTAGTGCATTTTTAATGTTAAAGTGTGACTTTAAAAGTGTACATGTTTGAAGTTTCTATATTTCTACATTATTTCCATAGTAATAAAAAATGTCAATTTTTGGTTTTTCTTTCTAGGTTGTGGTGATAACTGCATTGCGTAAGAAAACAACTATCTACTTGGTTGGCGGCACCATCGAAGCGATTCCTAAATCCCGTCTGCCTACTCTTAGGCAAGTTCTCCAACGTTATTTCCATTTCCTGAAAATGAGTGAGCCAACTCCTACGAAAAACGAGTGCATCAATATGGTGGTAAAGGAAACCATGGATATCTGGGGAATGGCCCGCATCCCTACTCAAGAGGAGCGGAATATCAAACGAACCCTGAATGGAATCCTGTCCACTTGGGAGAAGTTGAAAAAGGGTTCCAACAGGAGAAGTAAGCCACAAATACAGAAGGAACAAGAGTTCTCGAACAATCTTGAAAAACTCATCATTAAGCATCATGATGTGGAAATACTGATCCGGATAAAGGAAGACGCAAGTTTCACATGGGACGAGTCGACGAAGCCCTGGCTAAGAAAGAAATTAAACGGAAGTATCTTAAGAAGGAGGCCAGAGAGCAAAAGGAAGTAGCAAAGAAGCAGATGCGTGAAGAGCAAGAGACCGTTCAGGTGGAGTCAAACAGCACCTCTTCTGATGACGAAGGCCCTCGTTCATTTTCGAAGATGCCTCGAGTTGGAATGGATCCGGATTTTCAGGTCCCTGGTCCGTCAAATGCAGCTCCTCGTCCTGCACCTCAAACGAGGCCTAAGAACTTCATGTCCCCTGGTCTCGCTGCCGCCCTGGATAGAACCAACACCAGCGATCGTGAGGCAGTTCACATCGTGGCAGCTACTACGAAAAGCCTTGGAGGGAACATTGATGAACTGGCCATCAGTCGCTCCACATTCAGGATAACCCGTATGCGACATCGCAGTGACCACATCACTTCTGTGAAACAAGCCGTCTCATCTTCTGGCGCCAATACTGGAATTGTTGTTCATTGGGACGGGAAACTCCTTCCATTCCTCACAGAAAATGACTACGTCGATCGTCTCCCAGTACTGATATCTGGGAAGGATGTTTCGTCATCGTAAGAGAACATCCAACTCCTGGGTGTTCCGAAGCTCGCATGTGGAACAGGAATGGCGCAAGCTGACGCCGTGGTTGAGGCCTTGAAAGATTGGAAAGTCGAAGACCGAGTCGTCGCCATGAGCTTTGATACGACTCCAAGCAATACGGGTCATATTGATGGAGCTTGCACTCTGATTGAACAGAGACTGGGAAGAAATTTACTCCACCTTGCTTGCAGACACCATATCTTGGAGGTCGTTCTCGGAGACGTCTTCATTGGGTATAAAATAAGAAAAAATTATCACTGCACATTATGGCGAATTTTCGCGATTAGATCTGAATCTGTGTTCTTATGCGTCAAGATGTTTCTTTAAACTGAAGACTTAACCAAAAGCTTAACATTAATAAGGTAAATATAAACTAGACAGTAGACATACAGTATACTCCATATCTTAAAACTTTATTTTACACATTTTTATGTATAAATTTCAAAATGAAGAGTTAATTGATGGTAACTTATTACATTTTTTGAGTGGGCGAGTAGGAAATTAAATATAAAATTAACCTTTCTTAGATATTCCTGAGCCCTAAGGTATAACCTATGAAATAAGCTGCAAAATGAACATTGTTTTACGGATTGCATGAAGAAAAACAGTTAAATATCTACTACAATGAAAAGTCGCTTGATTGTTGCTATGTATTATTTTTGATGTCTTTTTGTTTTTTAACAAATCATCCTGAAATCTAAATAATATTATTGTAGATATTTTTTAAATGCACGAAATCAGCATGAAGACTACACAAATTACAATGAACACTGTACATTTTGGGAACACTGCACGTTTATTTTATACCCTGCGTCTTCAAGACAGTTTATGGATCGTCCAGTGGTCCGGTAGTTCTTCTATTTCAACGGTTCCAAAAGAATTGGCAGCGGGTCAATCAAGCAAACTTCAAGACGGGAATGATGGACGACCACGTCACTGCAGTTTTTAAAGAGAACCCTGAATGGGTACAAAAAGCTTTCGACTACTACATAAAAGTTCTTGAGTGTACGCAACCCCGCAACGACTACCGCCGGCTCTCGGAGCTTAGCGTAGTCGTCCTAGGTGGGACACCTCCCCGAAGGATTCGATTTGGACAGCTTGGCGCTATACACCATGCTCGCTGGATGTCAAAGGCAATATACTGTCTCCAAATACTCGTTTCAACCTCAGTTTAAGGTGTCCCCCAAGGAAGAGAAGTCCATTCGAACCATGGCCCTCTTTGTTGCTCTTGTCTACGGACCAGCATGGTTCAAGGCTCCCATAATCTTTGAAGCCCCGAGCAACGATATCTCCTTCCTTAAGAAAATTCAAGAATACAGGAATAAAGTGGATGGAGCAGTTGGAGCGGCAGCTACAAAGGCATTCCAACGACATCTGTAGTATTTGAGCGAGGAGTTGGTAGCTCTGGCTCTATTCAGTGACGGTTTGCAATATGGAGATTTGGAGAAGAGAGGAATCCTGGAGTCGATGAGGGTAAGGGAAGGAGAGAAAGATCCACCGAAGGGAATTAAACTGCCGGAAGAGGACATTCCGTCACTGACGCTGAAGAAGCTGGCATTCAAGAATACTAACCGCTTCTTCCAGACCACGCTACTAGGCTCCTGATTCATCTCTAAAGATCCATCCCAATGGAAGGATGATCCGCAGTCCCTCCAGGACAAGGAAGTCCTCCAAGATATGCTGGTAGGTGAATGACGTGGCTGAAAGAGGGGTGAAGCTAATTCAGGATTATAACTCTTCCATTACGAAGAACAGAAACAGTATCTGCTGCAGGTGGTCGCTACACATCGACGCCAGTTTTCTAGTGCAAGCAAGGCTAACTCATAATCGTGAGGACGGGAGAATTTTTTTCCTGTTTCAATCAACATTGTTTGCGTTTGATTTGCCTCTAATTAATAAATTAATCACTTAAATAATAATTTACCTATAGATATGTAATACTTGAGTATCATTTTCCTAATACAGAGAGTCATTCTGTAGGGAAAGAGATCAAACAAATGTGAGCTTTTCTTAGCTTGTGCATACCCTAAACAAAGTCATAATGACCTAAAACTTGGTATGCTGTGTTTTCTTGGGAAAGGAACCAAATAAACACTGAGCACAAAAAAAAAACTTCCATTTTGTGGACCACCTTAATATATATATATATATATATATATATATATATATATATATATATATATATATATATATATATATATATGCTCAAATTTTCGTTCCTGACCCTTTCTTACCCAATATGTCGAACAAGTTATATATTTTATATTTTCACATTTTTAATCACTTTCGGTCGTTTTAAGGTAGGAGGGGTGGGGGAGTCTATAAGAAAGTTTAGAGAACGCTTTTTTATCGTATATAATGATTTTTTTTTATTTCACCCGCGTTAGGATTTTAATTAAAAAAACTCGAAGTGAAGTAAGTGGTACTTTGTTACCTCGGCCTTTAACCACCCACTGATTTATTTTAGGTTAAGTTAACCTAACCTCAAAGAAGCAGGTCATACAAGGAAATCAGACTTATTTACAAAATCCAACTTAATTTGTAAAGAAAAATGGCGTCTTATTTTTCGTGCTACTTATATATACTTCCACAGGATGTCCATAAAAGCCCATCATCATAGCGATAAATTATGGTCAGTAAACTGTGCCTGCGATGCTGAACTTTATGGACACCCTGTATATACTTATCGGATTTCATTCAATAATTTATCATTTTTATGCTTATTTTTAACAGCTAATCTTTTGAATTTACTGTCATAAGATTCTGGTTCGTTTTATTCATACGTAATGAATTTAATAATGATGATGATGATATTAAAATGTTCATGAATTTTAGTAGGCTTATATTTATGTTGTAATGCATTTTATTTTTTGAAGTTATTTTATTTGATAAAGAAATGCAAAAGATAATAAAATTTAGCTAGTCAATGGATTCCCTCAAATTATATTATTATTATTATTATTATTATTATTATTATTATTAAAAAAGTTATAAATAATTTTTTTTAATAACTTAAAAAAACCAATGAAGGCAAAATGAATGATAGAAATATAATTTTATGTATTATAAAATTTATATATTATCCGGCATAAAATTTATATATATAATATAAAATCGTATTCTGAAGCTTAAAATTTGATGAAATTTGATGAAAATGCTAAATTAAAGAGGTTTATATTTAGAATTTAGTATAAACTCCAAAGAATAATTTTTGTCCTGTTTTTCAACTCGGAAATATGTTTCTGAGAATGAGTAATGTTATATACCTATTGAAATGTAAGGAAGATGGCTGTAACCCCTTTTATATTGGTTATACATCCAATACACTTCACGTCACAGGGTTACAATATAAATGTAAACCTATTAGAATTGATGAACACTTTAAAATTGAACGTAAAAGACAACCTACGAATGAAATTGTTCAAAATTTTGGCATTAAACAGTATTTAAAACTGAAAAATTTCTACAACTTAAGAATAGCTGAATCATTAATGATGATAAAAATGTTAAATAAGATAATAAAAACCCACTCTAATAGACAGAGTTTATTTCCATAACAGTTTCGATGCCCACTGGCATCCTCTTCGGGTGGCTACAGAAAAACGAATGAACCAAAAACAAGAGGGAAAAACAGTCCAGGGACCATTAAGAAATTCGCACCTAGGTTAGATCCCGTTCACCCGACACCTGGTTGATAATTTTAATTTGTGCGAAGGTACTTATAAGTTGAACTCTCTAATGAGATTCTTGGTCAAAAAATCCCTTACGGAGTCGGGTGAATGGGTTCTAACCTAAGTGTGAATTTCTTAAAGGTCTCTGGATTGTTTCCTTACTCGCTTTTGGTTCATTCGTTTTTTCGGTAAAATGTAAATGGAATAATAAACGTAAATGTAATAATGGAAGTAATAAATGTGGAAATAAGTGTAAATGCAATAAATGTAATAACAAAGGTAATAAAATAAATGTAATAAGCGTAAAGGTAATAATAATAATAAATGTTAAAAAACGTAAATGCAATAATAAATGCAGTAATTATGTCAAAATAATAGAATCTGTATGTATAGAACAAGAAGATGGTTTTAATTTGTGCGAATGTACTTATAAGCGGGGACCCTTTAATAAAATACCCTTCTGGTGTCGGGGGAACGGGCTCTAACCTAGGTGCGAATTTCTTAATGGTCTCTGGATTGTTTCCTTCTCGCCTTTTTCATTCGTTTTTTTTCAGTTTATAATTTCTGTATAATAAACAACAATGTAATTATCAATGTAATAATAAATTTATAATTTCTGTAATAAATAATAATGCAATAATAAATGTAATAATTGTAATAATTATGTAAAAAAAATAATAGAATCTGTATGTATAGAACAAGAGGATAGTTTTAAATTTGTGTGAATGCACTTATAAGCGAAACCCTTTAATAAAATGCCCTTCCGGTGTCGGGTGAACGGGATCTAACCTACGTGCGAATTTCTTAATGGTCCCTGGACTGTTTTTCCCTCTTGTTTTTGGTTCACTCGTTTTTCTGTAGCCACCCGAAGAGGATGCCAGTGGGCATCGAAACTGTTGTGGAAATAAACTCTGTCTATTAGAGTGGGTTTTTATCATCATATTTTGACCTTCACGTAGAAAAGTGAAGTTTTTTGCATTTAGTAATAAATAAATTTAAAAATTAACTAAACGCGCTTTCTTCCCTGCGATCCGATCGAAAAATCGTGAACAACTATCTAAAATATATATCTCCAGTATTGTATTGAATTTGTGAACCAAAAAATTACATTAATCCCGAAGAAACTACCATTTTACTTACTCCAATATATTTATTATTTTTTTATTTCTGCGTGCTAAAGTTGCATAACTCCCGAAGTATCTACGAAGGTTTTTTCCTTTATTTCATTTTATGAAAATGCAAAATTTCAGAAGCGTGTATATCCTCTAAATTTGGGATTAAATAGTTTTAGTGCGGAAAGCTGTAGCTTGAACTATAGCATGACCCCTACCGTTATCCCGCCATGGCCAACGTCCGTTGCCCCGAGGGTAACACCATTTTCCTAAAAGTGAAATGGACACTGAAGTCGGGGGTTCGACTGCCGATGGTGCTGGTAATAATAATACGGGAGTTAGATCAATGAACCGCATTAGTTGACCTGAGCGCTGTGCCAATGTCTGACTCTCCTTACTAATTATTACTATTACTCCCCCCATGAAGTACACCCGTACGCAAATAAACTTTTGGTATATAACCGTGATATATGATTTGTACGGCTTCTAAAACATTAATGCATATCAGTTAACCTTTTAACGACGACTGGTACAAATTGGTAACGTTTCAAATACATGCATTTATAATTTAACTTTACCAAATAATTTAACCTTACCTCACCCTCCGGCGTTAGAGGGTTAAGAGAGGAACTGTATATAAAATTATAGTTAAAATCCGAGGAATTCAAAAGGGTTTCCTATTAATCCATATGTTAAAAACCTTAAACTAGTTATCCCTCCATCAGAAATAGTTTCATCTCAAAATTTTAACATATAATTAACTTATTTCTGAAAGTCTAAATACCTTTAGCGAGTTACATGGAAATTGTCCAGAAAATAAAAAGAAAAACGTTACCAATAGAGGCTATTCGTACGTCCAGAGAATCATTTGGGGAATCTTGTTTACCACCAGAACGACACCCGATTCTTACTTTTCCCAAAAATTTGGTGTACATCGGTCGAGAGGGGAAGTCTCCAGAACGTCGGTTGTGTGTAAAAAAAAATAAAAAATGATAATTAAAACTTGTAACAATGTAGATCCACTTTCCGGTTTTATAATGAAGTCCAAACACGTTTTTATATTCTAATAATAAATTCTGGAATGTGTTTTCACGTTGAAAGAAACGAGAGAAACCATCCGAGCTTGGAAATGTAATTATTTTCGAGTATTGTTTTAGCAGTCAATCAAAGTAAGCGAGAAGGATATATATATACAGGGTGAGTCAAAAGTCTCCATACATAGGCAAAATGGTCACTTTATTATGCAATCACTTGTAAGTCACAAAATATGCTCTGTGGCCACCATTACACTGAATGCACATACGGATGTGTTCCTCCCAGTCATGGCAAACGCGCGTTAACACGTCTGGTGTTATGCGTACACACGCATCACGAATGCGTTCCTCTAGGTGGTCCGTGTTTTGTATTTTCACCTGGTACACCATGGTCTTCAAGTGCCCCCACAAGTAAAAATCAAGGGGGTGAGGTCTGGGGACCTCGGAGGCCACTCCACGGGACCACGGCGGCCAATCCAGTGACCCGGAAACTGCTGATCCAGCCACTGGCGCACGCAGATACCGTAATGGGGTGGCGCCCCGTCTTGCTGGGAATCCCCCGTCGTCGTTCAGCAGGGACGGGATGACTGTGTCTTGCAGCATGTTTAGATACATTTCGGCATTCAGATTGGTGTCAATGAAAAAAGGGCCAACAATTGTGTTGCCCCATATCCCGCACTACACCATCACTTTTCCAGCGCCTTGCCTCTTTGGGGAACTCATCCAGTGCGGGTTGTCATCACTCCAATAACGTACGTTTTGACGATTAACCTCCATGAACATAAAAGTTGGCTTCATCTGAAAACGATGCCAGCCGAGAACTACGTGTCTTCGTCCACTTTGTTCTTGCCCATTCACAGAATTCCAGCCGCCTGTCCGGGTCGTCCTCACTAATATACTGCAACATTTGCATTTTGTATGGATGCCATCTGTGCTCTTTCATAATGCGAACGATACTCCTTTGGCTGACATCGCATTCTGCAGACATCCGTCGAGTGCTTTTTGGGGGACTCTCTGCGAACGCTGCCAGCACCATGGTCGCTGTGCCTTCATCGGTGGCTGTTCGTGGACGGCCACTTCTCAGTTGGTCTGCAACACTTCGTCTTCTTGAACTTCTCAATGAGTTGGGCAACGGTGTCGTGTGTGATGTGCGTGCCGGAGGCGTGTCTCCTGTTAAAATCCTCGGCAACCTTGCGACAGCTTCCTGATCCTGCCAGAAGAATGATCTCTATACGCTCTTCCTGGGACAAAGGCATCTCAGCACATCACCTGCAAAAAAAATAAAAAAATAATTATTTATTTATGATGACCATTTTGTCTATGTATGGACACTTTTGACTCGCCATATATATATATATATATATATATATATATATATATATATATATTTCAACTGCAAACAACACAGTATAATTAACGTAAAGAATGACGCTTGTATAGAAGAACATTCCGCGCAAGATGAGGAGGGAGAACGAACAAATGAAAAAATGAGGTAACCACCCGGCAATCGGAAGATCCCGGGTTCGATTCCCGGGTGGTTACCTCATTTTTTCATTTTTTCATTTGTTCGTTCTCCCTCCTCATCTTGCGCGGAATGTTCTTCTATACAAGCGTCGTTCTTTACGTTATATATATATATATATATATATATATATATATATATATATATATATTATAGGGTGTTCTAAAATTACTTAGTAAACTTTATATGAACGCAATGTCTTAACAATAATTATGCTATATTTAAGTTTTATTTCAAATACAGCAATAATAAGAAAAACAACAATAATTGTTTATTTAGATTGTTTACGACGTCCATCTACTGATCGACAGACATCTAAAAGTTTACAAGGTCATTTTAGAACACCCTATATATATTATATATATATATATATATATATATATATATACACACACACACACAGTATATATTATATTCAGGTAGGAAGGGCGAAACAGGTACAGCGGTCAAGCCAGACAATGGGTTCATTGCGCTAACTTCCAAATTATTATTATTATTATTTCTATCATCAGCGGGAGGTCGACCCCTCCTCATTGTCTTCATTTCGCTTATAGGGATTATGATAATAAAAACCCACTGTAATGCTTATTGGGAGGTTGTATGTATATTTTCTTGAAATAAATAAAATTTCTTTCGAATCCATGTAGATACCCTAAGATACCTGAAAGATACCCTAAATAAAAGGAAAAAAAAACCCCGCTTTTGACTGATGAATTCTTGACTGGACACGCGTAGCCGTGTGTTTGTGTGTGTGTGTGTGTGTGTGTGTGTGTGTGTGTGTACCACGTTTTTTAATATTTTTCTGTATCCTAAAATCGAAGGGTAACTGCACTAAATATACCCCAATTTCTTTCGTAAAAAATATTTTCCGAAGACAAACTAAAAAAAACCCTAATGTTAAGAACTAAACCTAATACGGCTTCATAATTCCGCTCACGAGGAATACTCTCACTGGACATAAAAGAATTACACTATAGAATTCATGAGAAAAACTCATTTTTCATGCGACTCAAACCGGTGGATTAAGTCAGCCGAAAAAATGCGAAGTATTTTGTTTTTTTGTTTTTCTTTGTTAGATGAAGTTAGGTCATTACATTCAAGAGATTATTTTTATTGATGTTATATGTTCAAATTATGGTGCATTAACTTCTTTGATTCAATTATATACTGTGTGTGTATATATATATATAATGTATATACCTTGGTTGGTTAACCTTGATTTTGCTTCCGCCTCAATTATTCATTCTGACGATGGTCAAGCTTGTCACTCCACCTTCGACCTACAGTTTAACGTGGAATCCGAACCACGACTCACCAGCAGTCAAGCGTCTTAACCACTAGCCTATCCACGGTACATATATATATATATATATATATATATATATATATATATATATAAATGAAATGCTTAAAGTCGATTATATCCATCCTTTAAAACTTTAAATAATATTTCATTCAGCTCGTCAACAGGCACCATACTAGACCTTCATTTTTAGGGGGGGGGGGGGGGGACGATGCAGCCCCTGGGGCCTGGATGGACATGCGTTCTTGTCTGGTAAAACGCAATGCATGCAAGAGAGTGAACTTCAAGAGCGCGCGTTCCACCACCGAATTTGTGGACCTGCGTGCGCACCATTTTGGATTAGAGGGGTTGAAATCGGGAAAGAGGGCTGCTTGAGGTCGATCGGGGGTGGGGCGAAGAGGGGAAATCTGGAGGTAAAACAAGACGGAGAGAGGCAGTCCGCGCTGGCCCTTTGCTACGTTCACCTTAAGCAGCGTGGGTCCTGAGCGTTCGTCAGGCACTTACTCCTTCTGTATTAGGCACACGTTGGCGCATGGGCTTAACTGGCACCTTGTTCGTGGTTTCTTTGAATTCTATCGTAATGGCACTCATTCGTGGTTTTTTGAAGCGAAATTTAAATGTTTTTTTAAATTTTATTTGAATTGAGTTAGTGTCTTGTTAATATATTTATATATATATATTATTTTTTGTTTACTTATTAGTGCTGAAATCTTTACCATACATGTTTTTGGAAGTGTTTTTTTTTGTTTTTGGCCATGTATCAATGAACCTATTGCAGAATATGGTTTAGAATATGGTTTTCCCTAACTATGGAAGAGAAGTTAATTTAGTTTTTTACCTAATAAATGATGTTTTTTAAATGGTGTTTTGTGGTCTTTATCACGATAATAATAAATTACAAAGAAAAAGAGAAATGTAGACCCGAAGTATTTTTTGTTTTTTGTTTTTTACTTAGAGAATTGTTTCAATAGATGATATAATATTTATATGGTTATTATTAGAAAGCATGGTATACAATATATATATATGTTTTTTTTTCTTTAAGTAAACCTAGTGACGTATTTGCAAACTATAATTTTTTTTGTTATAATATAAAATTGGAGTTTGTGCATGTATAAAAAAATTACTTATATTCTCATTATTATTATTATTATTTTAAATCCGAATTAGAGAATTTTATTTAGGAATATAAAGAAAAAAAAAAAAAAAAAACAAAAAAAACCGGAAATCTGTTGAATGAAAGTAATGAAAAAGTAGTAAAAAATTATGCAAGTTGGATCGTGATACTACTTGCAAAATAGATGTGAAATAACTCCTTTAATTCTCGTGGGAACGTTTATAAAAACAAAACACGATGACAGAAATGTTTCCTTTGCCCTTCAGGACAGTTTTCAGTTCCTTTTTGGAGACCATCTTCGGCACTATGTCCCCAACCGCGTTACCCATGTTCAAAGGTTAAAACAAGGGTATAAACGTCCTACCCCAAATTACCCCATTTCTTCTCGCGTAAAGGAGATCTTTCTTCCTACAAACATCTGACGAAGATATGGTAGATGCGGGTAGCAGCAGTGGGGGCAGTGTCTCTTTAGGAGGGTCCTGGAAGGGCGCCCACAGCCGTAGAACCTCCCTCACCCTGAAACCTTTTACGCAAGAGTCTCTAAGTCGCTTAGAAACGAGAACGTCGAGCGTGATTAGAGACTATGGCTTTCTTCCCAGGAGGACCCCTACGGTCACTGACGGCGGTAGACTCCCCCATCAGTTCGAACCCTTCCCGAGATACATGTACGGAAGGCCTTTGGAAGAGCTCGATCACTTCATCTTCGAAGAGGTGAGTTCCTATGAGGCAGAAGGCGAGCAAAAATCAAAATGAACTTTTGAAAATCAAATGAAAGTTTCCTTCTTTAGGGGTATTCAAATACAGGGTGTCCATAAAATCCAGTTTCAGAGAAATAAATTATAGTCAGTGATGCTGGACTTTATGGACACTCTTTGGTACTTCAGATAACTTTAATTGTTATATACTGTACGAGGGATTATACAGTTTTCATTTAGCTTTAGATAGGACGCCTGTATATGGAACGAATGCAGTAACATCTTTAATTGCATATACAGGGTGATCCAAATATTACCCAGTAAGTTGTTGTCTTCTCTAGGGATATGTAAATTATTGGACCTACCCTGTTCAACATGCTTGTTTTCAACTGTAACGAAAAACGGTACCAAAATATTTTTACATCTACACACACACACACACACACACGTGTGTATATATATATATATATATATATATATATATATATATATATATATATATATATTATATATATATATATATATACACACACACACACACTCGACTGGAAAAAAGTTAAAAACAAGTGAACAATGGATCAAATACACGTTATTCTCCATTGCAATAACATCTTAATTCAATAAAATGTGCACTCACCAAAATGGGAATAAATGTAAGGGTTACTTATCACGAAACTGTCTAGCTGTCGCCTCTCACTTACTCTTTTGACTGGCAGACTGAATAGCAAGTTGTGTATATATATATGTGTGTGTGTGTACTATAGTACGACAGACAAACGATGACTCTAAGATCCATTATATAATACATATATACTGTACGTATATATTGTACATATACTGTACGTCTCTTACCACTGCAGCATCAAGGAAACCAAAACATATCTTTTCAAGTGTAGCTTTTGAGCTTATTTTATTTACCATGCAGTTTTTTTTTATAAATTAATAGTTAACCTTTTTATTAGTATTTATTATTATTATTATTATTATATAGAAAGTTACAAAACCACAGAGTGGTCCGAAAAATGGCAAATGCCGTTTAACTCTGTAAATGCAAAGTGATGCACATTGGCTGTGCCAATCCCAAGTCGGACTACTCACTGTTGGGGAGTAATATCGAGGCGACTGATTTGGAAAAGGACTTGGGTGTGCTAATTAGCAGCGACCTTAAGTTTACCAAACAGTGCCTAGAGGTGGAAAAGAAAGCCCAGAAGCTGTTGAGTTATATCAGGAGGCAATTTTAGTTTCGGAACAAGGAGATTGTGCTCTCTCTGTACAATTCCCTGGTTCGGCCGCACCTGGAATATGCTGTGCAGTTCTAGTCGCCCACCCTCAGGAAAGATATTGAGAGGCTGGAGCGAGTACAGGTGAGGGCCACAAAGTTAATCCCTTCCGTCAGGCATATGGGCTACAATCGACGCTTACGCGCCCTGAACTTGTTTTCGCTTGAAACTCGGAGGCTGCGCGGTCAACTGATCGAGGTTTTCAAGCTCTTAGGCGGGTTCAACGATGTCGAATTTAGAAGCATGTTTAGTTTAAATGATAACCCAACTCGCAACAATGGTTGGAAGTTGGATTTGAAACGGTTTAGGACTAGTGTGTGTGGGAATTACTTTACCTATAAGATCTGTGACAAGTGGAACAGTTTACCTTCAGAAGTTGTGAACAATTCCTCTGTGGATCATTTCAAGAAAAGGTTAGACCAAATCTTGCACACTATTTGAGGGTGTAGAAAATTTTCCGTGGCACCCGTTGCCATTGGTACCTCCTCGGTATGGGCCGCAAGGCCTTTTGAGGTACTTCTTTTCCTTGTAACTCTCTCTCTCTCTCTCTCTCTCTCTCTCTCTCTCTCTCTCTCTCTCATATGTATATGTATGTATGTATGTAAAATTGAATGATTTGCGATGTAGGTTTGAAAATGAAAAAGAGCAAACCTCCAGTGACGAAATGAGAAATGAATGTTTTTATATTGAAATATTTTTAGAACGAAAATTTTTAATTAAAATTTTCTAGTATCTATCGAAGTACTTCTATAAAATAACTTAAAAAGTTTTCAATATTTATTTTTTTTTTCTTTGGGACGAACAGTTCGTTTAGCAGTTTAAATGGAATTTGGATTTAATATTTTACTTATTTTTCATTAAAACAGTCTTTGTATCATTTTAATTAGTCCCAATTAGAAATGATAAAAAAAAAAAATATATATATATATAGTTTTGTGGTGTATGGACTTATTTTCGCCTATATCTGTCGAAAATGAACTAATTTTATCAATCGTGGCACTTAAAAGTCAAAATAAACTTAATGGTCTCTACATATAACTCGGTTGGAATTTCAGACATATATATATATATATATATTATATATATATATATATATATATATATATATCAAACACAGACCGTGCATGGAACAAGGAACTCCTCTGGGAAAACCAAATCCACTATAGTCCGAATAAGCAATGGTAAATGACAAATACCACAGTTTCTCCCCTTCACGATGCTAGCCCGACGCGGGCAACGGGTCTCTCGCAGAGGTCCCACAAATACAGCTTCCCCCACCAGCCATCTGCAAAGCAGACAGGATCCAGCTTTGCAGATGGTTGGTGGGGGAAGCTGTATTTGTGGGACCTCTCTGCGAGAGACCCGTTGCCCGCGTCGGGCTAGCATCGTGAAGGGGAGAAACTGTGGTATTTGTCATTTACCATTGCTTATTCGGACTATAGTGGATTTGGTTTTCCCAGAGGAGTTCCTTGTTCCATGCACGGTCTGTGTTTGTCATATGAGTTTCTCGGGGGACCATTCTGAGTTTGTATATATATATATATATATATATATATATATATATAATATATATATATATATATATAATTAATTTTTATATACATGTCACTCCACAATTTTTATCCAATAAGATATCAGATTTTTGTAGTGTGGAAGAAAATATTTTCAGAAATAATTATCAGACTCCTTTTTGGTGACAGGAATAAAACTTCCGAAGGAAACATAATATTACCAATTAATAATTTTTTTGTTTTTAAAAAAAAATTTTTTTTTTTGTGAACTTTTTTCCCGAACTACAAAAATGATTGGATAAAGATTGGTGGGTGACATGGTAATGAAAGAAAAAAATTAAAGAAATATGAAGTTTACCATTCATTTCAAAATATTATATATACTGTATATACTGTATATTTCAGCGGCGTGCATACAGGGTAAGTTGGGCATGCGCCGCCTACCCAGTTAGAAGTCAAATTACAGAAAATCAATATATTACTACAGCAATCGAAAACTAATATAAAGTTATGATGCTTATATATATATAAGATATATATATATATATATATATACAGTATATATATAATATATATATATATATATATATATATATATATGATACACACAGACTGTGCATGGAACAAGGAACTCTTCTGGGATAATTAAATCCACTATAGTCCGAATAAGTAATGATAAATGACAAATACCATAGTTTTTCTTTTTCATGATGCTAGCCCGACGTGGGCAACGGGTCACTCGCAAAGAGGTCCCATAAATATAGCTTCCCTCACCAGCTATCTGCAAAGCAGACAGGATCCAGCTTTGGGACATGGATCTAGGGTTTAAAGCACCTAGCCATGCTACATTTAGAACCTCAATATAAGCAAAAGACTCGCTGCCTTCACGTCAGATTGAATGCATCAAAGAAAAAGAAAAAGGGGTAACTATTATATTTTTAGCCAAAAACCAAAACTTAAACCTCAACTGGCAGAATTGAGCGTCCACTTTTCAAGGCACATAACATGTTCCGTTTCAAGATGGGAATGAACTCAGAATGGTCCCCTGAGGACTATTCTGAGTTCATTCCCATCTTGAAACGGACATGTTATGTGCCTTGAAAAGTGGACGCTCAATTCTGCCAGTTGAGGTTTAAGTTTTGGTTTTTGGCTAAAAATATAATAGTTACCCCTTTTTCTTTTTCTTTGATGCATTCAATCTGACGTGAAGGCAGCGAGTCTTTTGCTTATATTGAGGTTCTAAATGTAGCATGGCTAGGTGCTTTAAACCCTAGATCCATGTCCCAAAGCTGGATCCTGTCTGCTTTGCAGATAGCTGGTGAGGGAAGCTATATTTATGGGACCTCTTTGCGAGTGACCCGTTGCCCACGTCGGGCTAGCATCATGAAAAAAAAAAAACTATGGTATTTGTAATTACCATTACTTATTCGGACTATAGTGGATTTAATTATCCCAGAAGAGTTCCTTGTTCCATGCACTGTCTGTGTGTATCATAAAATACTCAGGGGACCATTCTGAGTTCATTCCCAAATATATATATATATATTATATATATTTATTTTTGCCACACCTTTTTTTTTTTTCTTTCCAAGTTTCCTTGTAAGTTCCAGAAATTTTGTTCACAAGTACAGTAGTTATATACCTTTTTTACAAGTTTTTATTTGCTTACATAGTCGCCATCCTTTTATACGGTTTTCCTCCACCTCGAAACAAGGGCCTTTATTCTTTGCTGGTAAAAGTCCCCTGGGTTCTGCTGGAGCCACCTCTTAACCTCCCAACAACTTCATTGTCACTCTGAAACTTTCTTCCACGAATCGTATCTATCCTTCATTGGCCCAAACAAATGGAAGTCTGAAAGTGCCAGATCCGGGCTGTATGGAGGGTGGGATAACAGTCAAGCGCAATTTTGTGATGGCCGCTCTTGTTTGCAAACTGTTGTGTGGTTTTGCGTTATCGTGCAAAAGAAGGACGTGTTCCAGTTTTCTCTCGGGTCCAACTCGCTTTGTACGTCTCTGCAGTCTCTGTAGGGTAGCAATATATGCCTCTGAGTTGATTGTTTGTCCTTTCTTCGTAATGTCCACCAGAATCACCCGTTTCATGTCCCCAAGATGGTGGCCATAACCTTTCCTGCAGAGGGAGCCATTTTGAACTTTTTCTTGCGTGGGGAGTCTGCGTGATGCCACTCCATGGATGGGGTCGTTTTGTTTCAGGTTCAAAGTGGTGTACCCAAATCTCATCCCCAGTCACAATTCGTGAAAGGAAGTCATCCCCTTCTGTCTCGTATCGAACCAACGACTCAGAAGCAATTTCTTTTCTTTGGGCTTTGTGATCTTTAGTCAGTTCGCGAGAAACAAACCGTGAACACACTTTGGGGTATCCCAGTTGCTGAATTATCGTATTCACACTTCCTTCACTAATTCCTAGTTCCAGTGATAGCTCCTTATATGTGACGCGCCGATTTGATCGAATGATGCTGTTAGCACGTTGCACAGTGTGAGATGTGACAGCCGATGCCGGGCGACCGCTGCGTGGCTCATCATCGAGGCTGGCTCTCCCTCTCTCCGATGATCTCGCACGTTTAGACCAGCGTCCAACTGTGCTTCGATCAGCAACATCATCTCCGTAAACGTTTTGTAGACGTTTGTGAATATTTCCAACTGTTTCCTTCTCTGCATTTAAGAACTCGATAACAGCTCTGTTTAGGACGCACATCACTGTCAGACGCCATTTTCGAAACTGCGTTAACCATCGGTTTTATACAAGGGCGTTTAAAAGAGGGTTTTATACAAAATGGTGAGGTTCAAACTGGAAAAAATCCGGTTATGTGAAATGCAGAAAGTTCAAACTTACTGCCCAAAAGACATTTGAGCCCCATGGCCGATTATTTAGTTAAGAAAAAAAGGAGGGGGAAAATATATTGAGTGCCCCCTAGTATATATATAATATGCAGCTACAGCTTATCGTATGGACATAACCGACCGCTCGCCACTATAATTATTTTACACACACACACACACACACACACACACACACACACGTATATATGTACCTTTTATTTTTATGAAGCTGTTATTACTATTTTTTTATCGTCTCCTTAGTGTATTATCGTTATTTCTTTATTATCGTTCTCGTCCCTTTTGTTTTTATTGTTACTTATTTCAGTTCCTGCCTTAATTTTAGTTCTGATTTAGTCCTAATTTTTAGTTTTTGCTTTTTCAACTTCTTATTGTTTGATTTAGCTTATCGTTTATTACCTTCAACAATGTTGTACTATTTTATGGGATTTATATTTTGCCAATAAAGCTTATCATTGTCATTCATATATATATATATATCTATATATATATATATATATTATATATATATACAGGGTGTTTCTAAAGTAACCATCTATTTTGCGAAATAATATGAATTATAAAAAAAACACCTTTAAAACATGAATATATATATATATATACAGTATATTTGTAAGCTCGGCACACATTGTTGCTCTTCGTGGATAATAATCTTCTTGTAAGTTGTGGAACACTTGAATGTGATATGGCTTTTTCTTTAAATCATAACGTAGAATTCTGTAAACCGTTGTTTGTGGAATTTCTAATCTGTGGGATGCCCTCCGAATCGATAATTGTGGATCCTCTTCGAATGCTTCTTGAACAGATTCGATTCTTTCGTGAGATCATCTTGGCCGTCCAGATCTATGCTCGTCATGCACAGATCCAGTCCTCATAAATTTGTTTACTAATTCGCGAATAGCCTGGTCTTTAGGGCCTGTTTTACGAAACCTTCTCTCAAACTTCTCTAATTTCATTGCACTTCATGCCTTCTATCCTGCATGTTACTACATAAACCCGTTCTTGCACATTCATCGTCAGTGATATGGGTCTGAAAACAAAATAAAATAATTAACAAAAAATCGTGTAAAGCAATTGAAATATTATAAATACATGAATTTTGTATAACAATGCACATACCATTATGCCAATATAACAATTGTTTAAAATCCCCCTATTTCACCAAAATAGATGGTTACTTTAGAAACACCCTGTATATATATATATGTGTGTGTGTGTGTGTTATATATGTGTGTGTGTGTGTGTGTATATATATGTGTGTGTGTGTATATGTATGTATGTATGTATGTATACGAAATAGTGCTCAAGCGCTTTCATCTTAATGACATCCTCAGTGTTCCTGAGGATATTAGACAAAAACGCTTAACCATTATATTATATATATATATATATATATTATATTATATATATATATATATATATTATATATATATATAATATATATATAAAAATGGAGAAACAGATGAAACATACGAACAGTTTATGTTGCTATTTACTCTCCCGCTTTTTTCACATTGGAGCAACCTTTTTAAGTAGTGGCCAAAGTTGAGGGTTGAAAAATTTTTTTTTTTGCCGGCTACAGTCATATTTTTCAACACTTCATGTATTGATTACTCTATTACAGCTCATTCTTCGCCCACTTTAATGTTACAAAAACCATATTTACATTTTAATTAACGAAAAATAACAAAAATAGTATACTTTTAAACCCCCCCCCAAATCTACCTAATAAACAGGATATTTTCCGACGAATATTTGAAGATTTTTACAGGTTCAAAATATTAAAATTTAATGTGATATTTGCCATCATTTTTTCTTTAATAAAACGTCGATGCTTGGCTCAGTTTCTGTCTTTGCAATTTTCAAATTTGTTTTGAGAGCGGTTATCAGTCAATCGTGAATGTAGTTTTGATTTTGTAAATATAATTTTGGAAAATAGTTGCTCGTATTTGTAAGTGAGTGTTGACAAATAGAAAAAAAATTTTTTGCCATTATTGGTTAAAGTTCTTCAGGGATATTGATTAGCGCTACAGTTCAAATAAAGTTTCAATTTTCCTATATTTTTTATTTATTTTATTTTTGCATTAGAAAAATCAAGGGTATTCGTGTCTCGGTAATTTAGATCGGAAGGAGGCTGGCCGAATTGAAAACATTCCCGGGCCGGGGATTGCCCATGCCGGATGTATATAGAACTCTGGGAATAAGCAGTAACCACCACCGGTCTTTATATCTCAGACTTGGAAATTATAGAAATCCTTAAGTCTTTTAACACATTTACAAATTAAAACCTTCCTTAAGCAATTAATAATTAACAAACATCCGTTGAATTGGCAATAGTAAGTTAACCCTAAAAGGACGATTGTACATATTGATAACGTTTCAAATACACGCATGTATCGGATGACTTTTTTAATTAAACATGTGACACTTTAAAAGCTTTGTACTTATTAAGTAAAATAAAAACATTAAATTTTTACTGGACGTTCTCTACACATGAGGAATTAGTTCCTCAGTGCAAAACATGCTCTTTGTGATGTCTTCTCAGCTCACGATAATTTCGACGGAAGAGTCCTTTTCAATAGATTTCAGGCGGTTTGTGATAAACGAACATCATGGTCACCAACTTCACCAGATCTAATCCGTTGTGACTTTATCTGTGAAGTTATTTGAAGCGTAAAGTATTTAAACAGAATCCACAAGACAACAGAAGAATTTAAAGAATTGAACAGGAAATTTTTCAAGAGTTTAACGGGTACTCTGTCCAGTGTACTTTAAGATTTTGTTGTTTGTGTCTGCAAAGAGTTATAGATGAGAGGATATCACGGAGAGCAGAGAGAAATAGACAAATACAAATTCTATTTATCAATACCTATCTCAATCTATCTATCTTTCTCAAATTTATATATCTTTCTCAATATATATATATATAATATATATATATATCTCATGAAAATTATTTCACGAAAGTAACACGTGAAAAATATTTATGATGAATAAAACCACGAAGGAAAGGAAATACAGAATGGTGCTCAAGCGCTTTCGTCTAATGACGTCCTCAGGAACACCGAAGTACATAGAGTTACAGCCTATATATAGGTTACAGAAAAAAAAATATATATACAGTATATACAATAAACGGAGAAATAAAATTAAAAATTAAAGGATTGTGGGAGGAGCATACAAATTTGTAAGGGAAAACTATCGATTTTTTCATAAGATCAAATGAATTGTTTCCAACCAATATTAAAAAAAAAAAAAATTCAAATTTATACTGGAAATCTGCCCGGGTTTTAGCACTCTGCCCTTCTTGTATATAAAAATAATAATAAATAAAAATAAATTGAAAAATAAAAGTTATTAGAGTAGCATACAAGTTTACCAAAGATTTAGCGTTCTACCCTTCTTATCTAAATCTGTTCTGAAGGAATTCAAAACAACAGGATCGAGTTGAAAAAGACCTTTGCTTATGTTGAAGTTATTTGTAAGTTGGACAATGGCAGACTCAAGAATATTTCTATTAACAATGTTGCTAGAGTGAAATAAAACTGAAGCATTATTCCAATCAATACAGTGGGATAACTCTGACAAATGGACAAAAAGGGCATTGGACGACTATCCTGTTCTAACGGAATATTGATGCTGTTTTATACGTGTGTGCAAATCCTTTCCCGTCTGACCTATGTAAAAGGAATCACATTGTTTACAACTAATTTTATAGATAATGCCTGAATTATTAGCTCGGTGGGCTCTATTACTTATAAACTCTCCAAATGGCTTGTCAAAGTCTTGTCCCCCATTCTCGGAACTATCTCTGATTCACATGTAAAAAATTCCATGGATCTTACTGAAAAATTGAATAATGCACGTATTGAAACTAACGATAGATTGATCAGTTTTGACGTTTGTTCATTGTTTACAAAAGTGCCGATTGATGATATGCTTGACTCTCTCTCCCAAAAATTACATGAGTATGACCTGCCACTACCTTCACACATTGTTTTGGAACTTATTAAGCTTTGCATCAAAGACTGTAAATTCACTTTCAATAACGAGTATTAGCAACAAGTTTTTGGGATGGCCATGGGCAACCCCCTTGTCGCCCCTCCTCTCCAATATTTATATGGAGTTTTTCGAAATTACTTACATTCCGAGAATCCTGGGAGTTGGCATCCCTTGGTTGCGGTACGTCGACGATATTTTGTGTATCTGGCCCATGAATCGTGACCTGGATAACTTTCTCCTTCAGTTAAATGATCAAGTCCCCTCCATTAAGTTTACTTTAGAAGTGTAACAAGACAATTCAATCCCGTTTTTGGATGTGCGTGTACATAGGGAAAGCCCGGGTTTTAAGTTTAGTATCTATCGGAAAAAAAAAAAAATTTGTCCTACGTACACTTTTACTCGGGACATGACACCCCCACTAAGAAGGCCATTTTTTTTCATTGTTTCTCCGCGCCCTTAGGATCGCCAGTCCGGAATACATCAATGCTGAATTAGAACAAATCAACGGTATTGGAAGTGATCTGTGTGATCCATCTGCGTTTATGGAATTTTGTCTCAACAAGGCAAAACGAACTTTCTATCGTGTGAATAATAACACTCGTACTTTGTCAAAAAATATTTTAGTACTTCCATTTTTCCCGGGCTTTTTAGGCATTGCTAATGTACTTAAACTTTTTGATATTAATGTAGTATTTTCATATAACAATATTGTGAAAAATATCATAGTAAAAAATAGCCCTACCAATAATTCAGGCATTATCTATAAAATTAGTTGTAAACAGTGTGATTCCTTTTACATAGGTCAGACGGGAAAGGATTTGCACACACGTATAAAACGGCATCAATATTCCGTTAGAACAGGACAGTCGTCCAGTGCCCTTTTTGTCCATTTGTCAGTTATCCCACTGTATTGATTGGAATAATGCTTGTTTTATTTCACTCTAGCAACATTGTTAATAGAAATATTCTTGAGTCTGCCATTATCCAACTTACAAATAACTTCAACATAAGCAAAGGTCTTTTTCAACTCGATCCTGTTGTTTTGAATTCCTTCAAAACAGATTTAGTTAAGAAGGGTAGAACGCTAAATCTTTGGTAAACTTGTATGCTACGCTAATAACTTTTATTTTTCAATTTATTTGTATTTATTATTATTTTTATATGCAAGAAGGGCAGAGTGCTAAAACCCGGGCAGATTTCCAGTATATATTTGTATTTTTTTTTTATAACGTTGGTTGGAAACAATTCATTTGATCTTGTGCTAAAAATCGGTATTTTTTTTTTTATCTATAACATTGGTTGGAAACAATTCATTTGATCTTGTGCTAAAAATCGATAGTTTTTCCTTACAAATTTGTATGCTCTTCCCACAATCATTTTAATTTTATTTCTCCGTTTATTGTATGTATGTATATATATTTTTTTTTTTTCTGTAACCTATATATAGGCTGTAACTCTTTATGTACTTCAGTGTTCCTGAGGATGTCATTAGACGAAAGTGCTTGAGCACCATTCTGTGTTTCCTTTCCTTCGTGGTTTTATTCATCATATATATATATATATATATGTGAGAGAGAAAGATGCCTCTCGGTGGTGTAGTGGTTAGCGTCGCTGACTACGAATCCATCTGCCCCGGGATCGAGACCCGGTGACGGCAGCCGGCGCGCAGCAAAACCCAGCTGTTCATCCTTCTACACAATAAAGAAAGTGTTTGGTAGATAAATGGGTACCCTGGGTGGCCTAGTGGTTAAGACGCTGGGCTGCTGGTGGAGCGTGGTTCGGATTCCGTTAAACTGTAGGTCGAAGGTAGACTGAAAAGTTTGACCTTTGTCAGAATGAACAATTCCGGCGGAAGCTAAACAAAGGTATAGGTTGAGATAGATACTGATAAATAGAATTTGTATATGTCTATTTCTCTCTGCTCTTTTTTGCCGACCAGATAATGCAGTAATAAATGGAGAATTTCCAGTGGCATAAAGAAATGTTCAATAAATTTTAATTTTCAATAGGTTTCTTTGAAATCCGCTCACCCTATAGGAAATTTACTTAGTTGTGGGTTGTGAAAAATATTGAAATCTGACCATAACTGGATTTTACAGCCAAAGTTCGAGGTCTCCCTTTTTTTTTTGCTCACCCTATATATATATATATATATATATATATATATACAGGGTGTCCCAGAATTAACTATCTATTTCAATGAAATCGGACAAATTTTTTAAAAACACATTTTTATTTATGTTTATCATGTTTAATATGTGTTAAAAATGTATACATTTCTAAATTTTTTTTCATAATTTTATTTTCATAATTTTTCATTATCTGGTCCAATGAAAGACCATCTGAAGTCATAGAATGGCAAAGAGACTCCAAAAGTTAACGTGTGGCTTGGAATGACCAAATCCATAATTTATGGCCCATTCTTCTTTGCGGGAGCAACTGTAACAGGTACCGTTTACCTTGATATGCTTCAGCAGTTTCTCGAACCACAGCTTCTTGATGATGGCATTCTTGATAATGTTGTGTTTCAACAAGATGGAGCACCATAAATTTTGGATTTGGTCATTCCAAGTCACACGTTAACTTTTGGAGAGTCTCTTTGCCATTCTATGACTTCAGACGGTCTTTCATTGGACCAGATAATGAAAAAATTATGAAAATAAAATTATGAAAAAAATTTAGAAATTTATACATTTTTAACACATATTAAACATGATAAACATAAATAAAAGTGTGTATTGTATCATGCTTCGCAGATGACACAAAGATATGTAAGGAAATATTGAACGAAGGTGACATAGGAAAATTACAAAACGACATTGAAACATTATTCCAGTGGGCAGAAGCCAACAATATGAAGTTCAACGAAGAAAAATTCCAACTTCTAAGATATAGTAATAACAAGGAGCTGCAGAATGAAAGGTACAAAGCTCTGCAAGACAAACAGATAACACCAAATCTACAAGTCAGAGATCTTGGAGTAATAATGTCTTCGGATACAGAATTCAGAGAGCCCTACAACATCAAAATTACAACGGCTAGAAAATAATGGGAATTATCTGGAAGAGCTTCCGCAGCGGAAAAGCAAACATCATGCTCAAATTATGGAAGAGCCAAGTCCTCCCAATAATTGAGTATTGCTCAGTACTCACAAGCTCATACAGAAAAAGAGACATTGCGAACATTGAAGCTATACAAAGGATTCTTACGTCTAAGATAGAAGAAACGGAAGGTGAAGACTACTGGTCTCGACTACAATCCCTGAAAATCTACTCTCTGGAAAGGAGGCGAGAGCGGTACACAATAATATACATATGGAAAATACTTGAGGGCTTTGTCCCTAACCTTAGAAATGAAATAGAAACAAACTGGAATGAGAGAAGAGGCAGATTTTGTACAGTCCCAGCTGCTGTGGGACAGGGGGCCATTTAAACGAGAATGGAAAATACCTTCAGAATACGAGGCCCAAAACTTTTCAATGCCCCTACCGAGAGAAGTAAGGAATCTCCAGCACACCGACCTGAATAACTTCAAGAACCAGCTGGACAGATTCCTGTGCAAAGTCCCTGACCAGCCATGCGTGGCTGGCTACGAGGGCGGGAGGAGATCAGACAGCAATTCTCTCCTCCATTAAATCCCGCAAATGAGGCGGGATGCTGCAAGAGGGGTCGACCGCAGATCGATCCTGAACCGTCGTTCGAACACACTCAAAGTATCACACAAAGTGTAATATATATATATATATATATATGTGTGTGTGTGTGTGTGTGTGTGTGTTTTATTTTATACAGGGTGTTCCATAAGTCCGGACTCATAAGAAAATTTATTTTAAATTAAATTTATAAAAGTAATAAATTAGAACGAAAACAAATGTTCAAACTGATGTCTTGTTTTGAGACTTTTTTTGGGGGGTTGCAAGTAGAATAACACTCAAAGACTAAGACCAGAAGCATACAAAAGAAAAAATTTCGCCTTTTCCTGAGGAGTGTAACTCGCTTCCATATTATCCATTGCGTGTTATTCTAGCTTCAACAAAAAAGTCCTAAAACAAGACCTCAAATTGAACATTTGTTTAGTTCTCGTGTATCTTTTGTAAATTTAATTTAAAATAAATTTTCTTTTGATACCGGATTTATGGGACACTCTGTATGGAGATTTGCACCACATATAATAAAAACAAATTTTATTAACGGCTTTAAATCAAATACGAATTGGGTCCTTATTTTTATCAGCAATACATTTTTTTTTTTTTTTGTAATAGTTTATCCTTGAAATTAATTTTAATGATAAAAGTGTTTAGAAAATGAACTAAAAATCGAACTTGAATCAAAAGATTTTTTTTTTTTTTTTTACAAAAATACTGTAAGTAAAAATCAATCCTTTTATTTTTGTTCAAATATTTTCTATCGAAAAGTAATTAGAAATAACTTCTTTGATCCCTATCATCAAATAAACTGTACTCGTAAAAGCAGAGTGGCTGCGAAATTAATAATAGAGGAGAGGGTGAGCTTCGTTTTAATGCATTGGAATACCAGGTACTACAAATCGATGAATCTCTACAGAATTTAAATTCTGTACAGTTTCATCGATTCGTACAGAATTTAAATTTTGTACCGATTCATCGATTTGTAGTACCCGCTATTCTATGCATTAAAACCAAGCTCCACCCTCTCGTCTATTGTTAATTTCGCAGCTACCCCCTACCTATAAGAAAAAATATAGTCAACGCTGAACATTCCTATAATGCGCGACTTTGGCGCCACCCTGTATATATCTATATGTGTGTGTGTGTGTGTGTATAGTGTCGACAAAAGTAATTAGACACTACGATGAATGTTCTCAAAAATGGCAAAGCTCATCAATGGAATGTTGGAACGTGTGTCAGCTTTAGTTGATGGGAATGGGAAAGAAACAAGATTCTAAATATTTTCATTCAATAAATCTGTTATTTAAATATTAACCTTTATTATGAAATCAAAAAGTAGAGAAAAACCAAATGTCTATTCATTTTTGTCAGCCTTTTGGTTGTGTGTGTGTGTGTGTGTGTTTGTGTGTGTGTGTGTGTATATTCTAGGTGTTCTGTGTGATAATGCTTCTTTTTACGGATGTCAGGTTTGTTGCCCCTCCTCTCGAATTGGTCTGGTGAAGTAGAGAGTTGGTTTCTTGCACTCTCCACTTCATATAGCCAGGTATTCTAGGCTCATCTGGCATTGTTGCGAGCCAGGCGTCTACTCTTCTTTGGAAGATTTCCATCGCTACACCATTCGTGTTCCGTGGTTCCTTCAGCAGCTCGTTGAACAGTTTTGATGCTCTGACTACAAAGCTATCTTCCTTCAGGATTGAGGATGTTCCCCCTGTAGCCGAAGTGTTAAATTTCATATTGTTGCCATCAGACTAATTGTGGATTCTGTTCATGTGTTTTGTAGCGATTCTATATCATCTGAGTTTCTTATCTTTTTACTAATCTTTGTCTCATCGGCAAAGAATGTTACTGTGCTATCATTGGCAACTTCCTCATTTATATCAGTTATCATGATTATGAACAGTAATGAAGCTAATACTGTTCCTTGTGGTACTAGCTCCGGACCTCTGACTCTGACTTTGATATTCCTTGGACTGTAACGACTTGTTTCCACTCGCCAAGGGAACTATATGTCCATTTTCCTACTTCTGTTATTTCCATATTTTTCAGTTTGTGTTATGATTTCACGGTCACGCTGGTCGAACGCTTTGGCAAAGATCGTGTATATCACATCATAGTTTTCACTGTTTTCGAATGCATCAATGATATATATATATCAGGCGCGTGTCCAGGAGAGGGGGTTTCGGGGGCGAACCCTCCCCTGCTGGTACACTCGACATCTCGACTCCTTTCCTTATTCCTTTTTGTTATAACAATAACTGTGTTAAAGTGTAAATAGTATATTAACTCAATTTGTGTTCAGGATTGCTGACACATCCTTGACGTCCCCCTCCTTCGAAAAATCCTGGATACGCCCCTATATATATATTATATATATATATTTCTCGAATGTGTGTGTGTGTGTGCAAGCAACTATGCATGAATGATAATTCACTGGCGTAATGGGTGTGTAGGACCTTTCGAAACAAACTTTTGAGCAACGGACCAAATTCTAGCATCTTCAAGAAATTGTTTTTGAATTAAAAATATTTGGATTTTTATTTACAAAGACAACGAAATATAAAATTATTTACAGCATCTTCTAATCTAACCTAACTTAATTTGAACTAGTCTAATTTCATGTAATCTAACTTAACTAACCTTAACTAACCTTAACTAACTTAAACAAACCCAACCCAGCCTAACCTAACCTGAACTAACGAAATTTGCAAGACAAAACAAACTCCAGAGAAAATATTTTTCTCCAATTATTTTGTGAAAAATTATTGTCTGGATTTTTGGTCTGTCCTTTTAAAGTGTAATGTGCTCGGGGGCTCATTACACTGAACAACAAAACACAACCTTTTTTTCATCCTTCGAATGAATTTGTGTGATTTTAATGTACTGTTTTACGCTGATTACGAATTTGAAAACAGAATTTTTCTATCACTCGCCAATTTCGAAGGAAATGCAAATGAAAACTGACAGATTTTCTGACATTTTTGGTATATTTAATCGTACAAAAAAGAAAAGTACCTTTGCTTAAAATGTTTTTACAACTGATTTTCGCTGATAAGTACTAGGGGCTTCTCTTACAAGTGTTCACAACAGTAGTCGGCCAACGTACTGGGGTTATATCTTCCTTAGTACCGCTTTTCCATGGTTTGATATGTCCTCATGAAATCTTTCACCATGCTCATCGCTGATAGCGCCCAGGTGTGATAAGAAGAAGTCTAGGTGGGAGTTCGGGAAATATATTTTCAAAGACATGTTACACTCCATAGCTTGGTAAGCACTAAGCATTTGTTCCACCAGGAAACAATTTTCTGATTTGACGCTGCCGAGGAAATGCGTAGTCACTTTTAAAAGCTTTCCGTGCTGTTCTTTCAACCTCGTTCAAAGACTCGTCAAATACAATGTCTTTCATCACTTCTCTGATCTGTAGACCCTAAAAAATGCCTTTGATTTTTGCTTCGCTGATTCTAGGGAATTTCTGTTTTAGATATAAAATTCCAGGTGTGTGCTGGATATATTTTAATGGATATATATATTGTATATATGCAGTATACTTTATATATAATATGCATATTATAAGCACACCGGACAAAAAATTAGTCCCCCCTCTCAGAATGTACCTAATAACGTGTGACGGCGCCTCTGGCCTTGATAACCGTACGAATCCGGCGAGGCAGAGACTCTACGAGGTTGTGCATGTACTGAACATCGATTTGCTGCCACTCGTTCATCAGCCGGTCCCGAAGTTCCGCCAGAGTCCGTGGGTGTCTATTCCTGCGCTTCACTTTCTGTTTCCAGCCTGAACAACACCTTCGACGCATTCAGGATTAAAGGCTTCATTGACCTGCGATGTACTCGTCGCCTCCCATCATTGGAGAACAAACAAAAACGGGACTCATCGGACCAAATTACACGTTTCCAATCTGCCGCAGTCCAGTTTTTGTGCCTCTGAGCCATTTATAACGTGCCAATTTGTGACTTGCTGTTAACAGCGGCCTCTTCCGTGGTACCCTGCTCCAGATGTCCATCGCATGCAGTTCTCGTCGCAATGTCCGTTCGGAAATTGGTCGCTGGAGAACCTCATTGGTTTCTTGGAACAATTGTTCTCTGGTTTGAAACGATTTGCAGTTACTAGACGAGAAACATGGCGGCGGCCCCTATTGTCGAGAATTGTTTTCCGGCCACGTTACGCCGTCGATTGTCAGTTGATTGCGAACTACACCACTCTTTGTAAACTCGCTGGACAGTACGCGTTGACACACCAACAAATTGGGCTACTTCAGACATTTTGTGTCCGTGGGCTCTGCAAACACGATGGCTCCTTTTTGCCACTGAGTAACGTCTGCCTCACGACCCATTTTGCAGACTATATCCAACACACACTTTGTTCTTCACCACCTCACGAAACAGATCTGATCCTGTGTGCTACGTCACCGCTACTTGTCACTTACCAATGCTACATCAGCGCCCTCTGTGTGACCTTGAACTTCCTACTATCGGTGCTATTAGGGGTGACTAATTTTTTGTCCGGTGTGCTTATATAAACATGTAAATATAGATAATATGCATAATATAAAGATTTTATACAAAATAAATGACTAACAATAAATGAGCATTATGATGCAAACTGAAGAATGCTATCTCTATCTCAAAGAGTTTTAAATTACAAATCCCTCAAAAACTGTGGGTGATAGAAAAAAACTTTTTGTTTTCGTAATCAGCGTAAAAAGAAACAAGAATCACCCACAGTTATCAAAAGGAGAAAAAACCTTTGTTGAACAGTGTTATTTTTGTGAGGTAGCACTTTTAGTACCTCGGAACATTAAAGAAATTATATAAAAATCTATAAACATTTTTATTGTTAGAGAAAGTTAGGTTAGTTCTAATTAGGTTAGGTTACGCAAAGTTGGATCAGTTAAAGGTTGGTTGGATTAGATTTGGCTAGATTAGCGAGTACCTCACTATTTAATGACTTAATAGAAACCACCCTTCGAGCCCTCAATTGCGTCCGAAACACTAATCGCGTCTTTCTCGGTTCGATGTTACTAAGGTTAGGTTAAGTTAAATTAAGTTTGATTAATTACGTTTTTTTTAGATATATGGGCTTTAAAAAGTAGGTACCTAGCTTATTCAGAAAGGCGTGTGTGTGTGTGTGTGTGTACTGTATATACATATATAATGTAAAATAACGCACTGTCGTAACGAAGCATGAAGAAGGAAACTACTTGATTACCAATTGACAAGGCCTCGCGAGGAGTCGAAACTGTATTGATATTAAGAAATAAAAATGTCTCCCTGAAAAGTGGTTTCCTTCTTCATATATATATATATATATATATATATAGAGAGAGAGAGAGAGAGAGAGAGAGAGAGAGAGAGAGTTACAAGGAAAAAAGGAAAAGTAGTACCTCAAAAGGCCTTGCGGCCCATACCGAGGAGATATAGAGAGATATAGAGAGAGAGAGAGACAAACTTGAAAGAAAATACCTTTTTAAACTTTGAAAAGTGTCCTTATCAGTCGAAAGCGAATTTAATTAAAAAGTTTAGAAAAAACTAAAAATCAGATTAAAAATTACGAAAGGTTTTTAATTTTAAGTTGGTTTCTCTCACGGGAATATTTAGTTTTCATTTTAAGAATTTGGTTTCTCTGCTACGGTTTTTTTGTGTAAAAAAAAAGGTTTTTTAACTAAAATTTATTGCTTTAATCTTATCTTTTATCTTTTTTTTTTAAATTTATAGGCCATTAATTCGTATCCCGTGGTTATACATATTCTAATGATATAATTTGTAAGCTAAATTATATAGTTTCTTTTGTGTGTAAAGGTTATATATCACATAAGAATAATTGAGCTCATTAACGAAGACAAACTAAGTCATTTATTTTTTTGGTTGTGTGTGTGTGTGTGTGTGTGTGTGTGTGTGTGTGTGTGTGTGATTTCGATATGCAAATAATGTGGAAACCAAATAGGTATGGAAAAATTCCAAGGAGAATTCGTCAGAGCTTCACACGAGGATATAAATCTATACTAGAAATTCAGCATGTGATGTGATGTTACACTGTATTACACGTACATGTATGCGTATACACTGTATACACATACATGTATGTTTTTGGTATCACACTTACACATTATTTCAGAATTTTATTTTTTATTAATAATTTACAAATTAATTAATAATTTAATTATTTATTAATAATTTTATTAATAATTTAATTAATTTAATAATCAATAATTTACAAATTTGTTTTTTGTACTTGAAATTTAAAGAAAAAAAAAAAAAAAAAAACCTTATCGCAGGATATACCTCTCCAATGGGAAATTCGACTCTTTTTTTGAAAAAAAAATAGTTTGTAATTTTTCTTCCTTTTCAGCCGTTTACCAATTAACCACAATAAATTATATGGGAATTATATAGGAATATACAGGAATTATATGGAAAATTGACTTATAAAAGTGTCAGCCTATACCAAACAAGGTATTACTTACCTATAACAGTATATAATATTGCTGAAAAGATAACATAAGGCTTAATTTCAAATGTATAATTTCGGAAAAAAGTTCGCCTACAAAAAATTACTGATTGGCAATATTACGGTTTTCCTATATATATATATATATATATAATATATATATATATAATATATATATATAAAATTTTATTTTTGTAACTAATAAAATTTCAAAAATAGGGTATAGCCGGGCTTTTGTAAATGACTATACTTATATCCGAATGATGGTATTTGAAAGCCATTTCCCAAGTATACGTAGATAAGTATGCAAATTTCTTATGAATGAAGAGATAGAAAGAGATAATAATATGAGAGAGAGAGAGAGAAAATAGGGAAAATGAAACAAACTCGGGACGGGGGAGCGTTATAGATATGCTCCACGTAAGACTTTTTCTGGGGATCTGTCAGTATTTTGTTATAACGCAAAACAAAGTTTTTACAGAACATCCCATAACTTCTTTTCAAGCAAAATGGAGGAAAGGTCTTCAACATTGGTTAAAAATACCTCTCACTTTCCGTAAACATGACATAGCAAATATGAAGTTCTTTGCTGCCAAACACTGATACTTCATTGATATGAGAAATGTCATGTTTGTAGTTTCGGGAAGAAACTCTCTCACCCCCCCCCCCCCTCACCCCAAATTTCTAAAGCATCGAAAATTACTAATTGGTAATAATTTGTATCGCCTTTTAGGAGATTTTATCCTTTTTGGTGACAGTAATAGAATTCCAAAAACAAAACTCGATCAACTGATTAGTAATTTTTTATGCGTTTTAGAAATTTTCTAGGCGAACCTTTTTCCGGAACTGTCCCATAAATAATCAAATATTGTTTGTATATGATAAGGCTTTACAACGCCATGGGTGGAGAGTTGTATCGAAAGTGGGCGGAGTTTAACTGAATAGTTGCAACATGAATAATAGAAAACGGATACAAATCAGTCGTTAAATTAGATGACAAACTTAAATATTTATTTTATCATAATTTTTAGCTGCTTTTCGTGTAATAGTAGAAAAGTTACATTAAATGGTTATTATAAAATATTTTTATTAAGGAGAAATAATTTGTTAATAATTCTTTCGTTTTAATTAATTCTTACAGCTTTATTTATTACTGCCTATATTATTATTACCGATACCTTCGATGTGTGGGTACCAGTTCGCCTTTCTGTTCCCAAACTTGGCCATTTCCATTACATTCTTCGCCCGAGAGGGAGGAATCCGAGGAGGCTCGTATTAATCCATTCATACTGTGGGATTTCTTGTAATATAATCGAACATACAACCAGTCTTACGATGGTTGGCGCTTTCATTCATAAATAAATTTGCTTACTACTCGAGCAGCGCCATCTTACGGATGATTTTTCCAAATTCACTTTCCATATCGTTTTCGGTAAGGAGGCATGGATTACTTCCCACTTAATGTGTTCCCATCCGCGAGATGGGAATTCCACACTTCCCGATTTGTGAATGGGTAAAAAAAGCCGTGTTGCAACTGTGGGCCTAATGGGGTATTTTTTATTAACAAAAAAAGTTGTAGGAAATACCCCCCTCAGGTCCACAGTTGCGACACGACTTTTTGTTTACTCATTCACAAATCGGGAAGTGTGGAATTCATACTTTGCGCATTCCCACTTGCGGAGACGCGGATGGGAACACATTAAGTGGAAAGTAATTCATGCCTCCTTACCGAAAACGATATGGAAAATGGATTTGGAAAAACCATCCGTAAGATGGCGCTGCTGGATTAGTTAGTAAAATATTTATGAACGAAAGCGCCAAGCCAGCCATCGTAAGACTGGTCGTATGTTCGATTATGTTCATAACACACTTAGTGAGCACTGATTACACGCGCGAGGGTTCGAAACCTCGTTTCCGAGAAATGAATGAATTAACAGAAACTTTCCCCATGTCCTTATATTAAAATACCCACAGTATATTAACTTTCTGGCTCCAACTCGCTAAAGACGACTTATCGTGCGACATAAATTCAACCAATAACACAATCAGTCTTATAATCTAAGTTATTTCTAAAGCCATTTATACTTTTGGCACGAAAGAGACTTTTAGTTGTAATTTTAGAGTTTATATATATATAGGTGACAACTTCTTATAGGGATAAAATTTGAAATTCAAAAACATTTGCCGGCCATTTGTCCAATGCTGCCACCCTATGAGGAAACACCGTAGACGAAATCTCATGGAATTCGGAAAGCATTTAGGGGTGCCTCGAGTCACATGAATGAAACTGTCGCGCGGAAGAAATTTCAAGAAGGAACGAGTTTCGACAACACTTCAAAAACAAAAATGTTTCGAGAATGCAAGTGTATTATATAATTTAATAGAATTGTTTCCTTTATTTCATACTATAGTGCAAATCGATTAATTTATTTCATTAAATTAAAATTTTCATAAAAATCGTTAATAATATGATGTGTATCAATCTTTGGATGATCAGCTTTTGGTGCTTCGAGTTCATTTTGCATACGACTGCCTGACTGAAAACAACGCTTAGAAGTTCTCTCCCGATTCTTTTAAGATATCTAAGGTAATATTTTTTATTTTGATAAATTGATTATATTATTGGAAATTGTTCTAGAAAAGTTTAATTAATTGTTGGCATAGTTTGATGTTTAAATTATATAAATTTGGAACTGAATTTGATTCCTATGATGATATATATACGAGATATATACAGGGCCGTCGAGAGGTGGGGTCAGGTGGGGCCAGTGCCCCGGGGCCCGGGTGCTGGGGGCCCGCAGGAGAATAAAAAAAATCGTAAAAAAATAAATAAGGATCAGAATAATCATTAATAAATTGTGACTTTTTTTCATTCAGAGCTCCTTACATGTAATTTCTTACATGTAATATCTGTGTATCCTAAAAGTCAACACTAAAATTCATCAATCTGACACATTTTTTCAAATGTAGCTTCCGTTCTCACGCTTGTGGTATGATCGAAAGTAGCCAAGGTCAATAAACTTGAGAAATATTTAACCAAATCTCTCACTTGTGTTTTGGGTGTTGCACGAAGAGGTTTGAAACACTTGAACTATTGAATTACTTAATTTTTATAAAGTTAAATATATATTATTAAAGTTATACATAATATATATATATATATATATATATATATATATATATTATAATAGATTTATTGCATAATATAATGCCTTGACACTTGGTGTGGGGGCCCGTAAGTTTGCTAGCCCTGGGGCCCGTTAATGGCTCTCGACGGCCCTGTGTATATATATATATATAGTGGACCTAGTTTTGGCCGTTTAAGGTGATAATGATTTAATTGTATGCAATGATTAATTGGTGCAATGACTGATTGCTTATTAATGAAAGGCTGGGTTAAATAATTTATATCGTTATACAGTATCACCGATTGGAATGAATTGGTTATTTGATTAGGTCCACCATACTATGGAAGTGACCGAAATGGCAGCGAGGTCACCATCTTGGTTTACACCCAAGCAAATAATGTTAAGGTTATAAAAGACACCTATGGGTTTGTAGTTTATTATGAAAATAAAGCCGTTATTTATTCACTGTGATATAACAAAGAATTGTCAGTAATTAATTGGTAGTTTTACGTTATGCTTAGGACATGGACTTAGCTAATAAGATGAAATGTTAATAGCTTAATTGACACGTAATAAATAATGTACTCATTTATGGTATGTAAATAGCATGCGGCAATTGCGGCATGGAACATTGAATGGGCCTAGTAAATGATATAAAGAATGCACGTGCGTTTGGTACATTGAATGGAAAACATGACACTGATTAAGTAGGCTAAATGATTGCATGGATGCACAAGGAATAATTGATGCGGCCTAATAATAATGGATTGAAATGCTTGACAAATACACAAATATCATTTATATAGAAGACCATTATGTGATGTTAAGTGCTTACGTCAAGAGAACATTTAGTTAACACACAAATATATGAATTGAACATAATGACGGATGATACGCGAATAACGGTATTAAAATGACACTTGAATTGGATGACAGGCCTACTGCGTTCTTCACGAGAGTCAGTTGGAACGCGTGATTACACACTTTGGGAGTATAGCCTACCGTTCGGCGGTAGGCTAATGTAGGCTTCAAGAGTACTTAGAATAAGAGGTACTTATCTTAGGACGATGTAATTCTTGAAGGCGGGGTTGGAGACGAACCATTTACGCAGATTCGAGTTGTCGTTGTCCGTTAAGCCTCTTGAGATGATGGATGTAGGTCGGGAGGCCTGAGGTGATGTTACTTCTCGAGTGCAGGCTGCCTTGTGATATTGCAGGCGTAGGCCTGTGGTGCGGAAGATATCTCGAGGAACGTGGAGAAACTTGAAGGCCGACCCGGCAAACCGCAGGCCCGAAGTGATTCCGTTGGGCTCGAAGGATTGCTTCTGCAGGCGGTCTGTAGATCTTACTTGATGATAAATTGTAGCCCTTGAAGAAAGTAGCGGCCGCGCCTCCCGGCCGAAGCCGGTAGGCGGTTGATGGACGTTGCTCACGTTCGATGATGTGAGTACCAGTGAGTGAGAGTGAGTGAGAAAGAAAGTAAGTGGAAGCTTGCTTTTATACGTAGTTCCTGTGACGTAGGACTGTACCAAATCTTAAGACGCTTTGTCCACGCGTCCTTTAGTTGATAAAGGCTTACATTCGCGCCTTTTGGGAAGAACAGACTTTCCATTGTTTGTTTGCCCACGTGTGTTCCAAGACTGTTTGATGGTAGCGTGGAAGGAAAGTATTCTGTCTATTTGTTGGTCTATTTCTTGTCGATCCGCTACATATATATAATATATATATATATATTACAATATAAATGGGATCTTTAAAAATGGAATCATAATACGAAAAAAATTAATGCTTTGATTCTTATTTAATTTAATATACGTTTCTTTTCTTTTCTTAGGCCCAATGGCGACTACCCGCACAGCGAGTCAAATTTGCTCATTGGCCATCCCATACCCGAGATCAAGGGTGCACGGCTTCCTTCAATGGAGACGTTTTACGCCTGTTTTTTCACTTTCACATAGAGCACAAGAAGACAGTGAACGACTCAGCGAGGAGGTGGCATCATCAGTCATTGGTTACTGGGAGAAATCCCGGATACCTACCATCACAGAGAAGAGCATTGGTCGAAAAGTGGTAGATCTTTTCTTACTTGGAAGCTTCTCCAGAAAAATCGTGCTCGCGCTACGGAAACCCAGCGGAAAAAAGAAGATGAGTTCCGTGATAATTTGGAAAATCTTTTCGATGTCGCCCACCCTAAAGCGATGGAACTTTTGACCATCGAAGAAGATCGAGCCTTCCTTATTGCTCAGCGAGAAAAAGGGAGGAGGGGAGTGATGGGAGGAGTTGACAAGAAAATGGCTCAAGCCAATATTACTTTTGAAAATATTGAGCTGGAATCTTCTTCTACGTCTGAAGCACCAAGTTCTGCGCCATCATCTGAAGACTCACCGCCCGCCTCTCCTGAAAAACGCAAGTGTTATGCTCGTGGCACTATCCAAGTCATCACTCCCGAATTGGCAAGTACATTGGATCGCACAGGAATCAGTCATCGTTCAGCACACCGGATTATCGACGCTACGGCTAGAAGCCTCGGCCATAACTCACAAAAACTCGCGCTCAACTATGAAACCATTAGAAAATCACGAGAAAGGCTCCGTTCGGCGACGGCAGAAAAGATTAAACAAAGGTTCACACCCAACGAAGTGCTCACTGTTCACTGGGACGGAAAAATTCTACCAGACGATGAAGGTGGTCGGTGTGACCGACTAGCCATTTTCGTAACCGGAGTTGATACCGAGAAGCTCTTGGGTGTACCTAAGCTGACATTAGGAACGGGTGAGGTCATCGCCTCGGTGGTACATGCTGCGCTCAAAGAATGGAATGTGTCAGAAAAGGTATCAGCTATGAGCTTCAACACTACAGCTTCAAATACTGGTTACTTGTCTGGGGCATGCGTAATTTTGGAGCAGAAACTCGGCCGCCGACTCTTATACCTTGCATGTCGCCATCACATCCTAGAACTTGTCGTTGAGAAGGCGTACATGGAATGCATGGGACCATCATCTGCTCCAGATATCCTCCTATTCTCCCGCTTCAAAGAGACGTGGAATACAATTTGCCAAGATAAGTACAAGACCCTGTCAGACCTTCCATCGAGTCCGAATGAGAATCGAGAAGAACTGATCGCTTGCTGGAATCTATATCTGACAAAACATCAGCCGAGGGATGATTACCGTGAATTCTTGGAGTTGTCGATTACAATCCTTGGAGGTAATTTACCTAACTTTAGGTTTCGGCGACCTGGAGCACTTCACCGAGCACGTTGGATGGCAAAAGTAATTTATTCATTAAAAATCCTGCTGCTTTCCCATCAGTTCAGACTTACAACTCGTGAAATGTCTGCTTAAAACGATTTGTATTTTTTGCCCTGGAGTTATATGTCAGCGCGGTTCACGGCCAGCAGTCCTTCATCTGCTCCCGCGAACGATTTGAAGCTTCTTCAAGACCTAGCAAAGTACCACGATGAAAAGATCTCAGCATCCTGCCTTAGTGTCCTCGGTCATCACTTATGGTACCTCAGCGAGTACTTGATTGGTCTCGCACTCTTTGATAAAGGTATCAATGCAACGACGAAAAAGAATATCGCTCGATCAATCCTCGAAAAAGAAGCTGCTGAAGATCCTCCAAAGCGAGCCCCAACACCTGCTGTTTCTTCCATTTCAACAAAGCAGCTCTCGGACTTTGCCTCGAAAGGATCAAAGCTTCTCTTTGAACTTCTAAAAATTAATGATGGTTTCTTGTCCAAGGAACCAGAGACCTGGCCGGACGACGAAGATTTCAAGACTGGTTTGACTATAGTTGAAGGACTAAAAGTCGTCAATGACATGGCAGAGGGGAATTGCCTTGATCCAGGCCTTCAATACAAAGATTACGAAGAATGAAGAACAGCGCCAACATCTCTTGCAGGTTGTTGAGGATCATAGGAAGTCTCAGCCTGGTACATTGAAAAAGGGGTATGGCTTGAGGAAAAGCAAAAATTAATGGGTGGTCTACAATTGAATGAAAGACACCCTGGAATATATTTAGTAAATATATTATTTACTTATTACGATTGGAGTACGCCTGCACTTAAACCTTATGAACTAAAACTAACGTTTATTTACATTAATTAAAAAAAATATTAATTTATTTTTACTAGGTAATGAATAATTAATTTTTGTATAAGGAGAATTATTTACCTCACTTGAGACACCCTTAAATATTATCTGAATGACCTAATATTTACAGTACATTGTTTCTCATGTAGTAGCAGCATTGAACAAATGGCCAATAAAAAACTCCAACTTTCGATTTTTATTGTCACCCTAATATATATATATATATATATTATATATCAGGTCATCCCATAAGTAATGTCGTTTTTTACGATAGATTAAGTTTAAACTAGTCCTACTCGGTTTAAGCATAAATTTTCCGAAGGTTATATCTAAGAGGAGATCTATCGTGTTTCGCTACATACTTTACAGACCTTGACCAGTGAAGACGTGTGTTTTGCTTTATGTGAACCCCTCATAAACCTGGCGGTATCAAAAGAGCATATCAGGCATATAATGCTTTACGAGTTCAAAAAAGGGAATAGTGCTACTGAAACAACGCGAAACATTCAGGAAGTTTATGGCAACGATATTCTGCATGTGAGGAAATGTCAAAGATGGTTTCAAAAGTTTAGGAATGGTGACTGCTGTTTGACAGATCCAGCACGCTCTGGACGCCCTACTGAGTTTGATGATGACCTCCTGTTAGCCGCACTTGAAGAAGACTGTTCAACAACTGTCGAAGAATTGGTCCAGAAACTCAATTCATCCCCGTCCACCATCCATCGACATTTGCAACAACTCGGGAAAGTGACTGAGTTAGGAAAATGGGTGCCACATGAATTGTCGGCCGACAATCTGAGGGTGCGGGTAAACATTAGCACAGCTCTTCATTCCCGTGAACTCCAAGATCCGTTTTTGCACCGTTTAGTGACTGGTGATGAAAAGTGAATACTGTACCAGAATGTTAAGCGCCGTCGACAGTGGGTTTGTGCCGGAGAACCAGCGACACCACAGCCAAAACCAAATCTTCACCCTCGGAAGGTGTTGCTTAGTGTTTGGTGGGATAAAGGTGGTGTAATACACTTTGAAACCTTACCACACAACCAAACAATCACCGCTCAAGTCTACTGTCAACAACTGGATCGATTGAACACTGCACTAAAAGAGACGTTTGGTTAATCGGAAAGTTATCGTGTTCCACCACGACAACGCACGTCCTCATACCGCTCGGATCACTTCTGCAAAAATTGAGGAGCTTGGGTGGGAAAAACTTCCACATCCTCCATATTCTCCAGACCTTGCGCCTTCAGATTATTATCTGTTCAGGAGTCTGCAAAACTATCTCGACGAGAAACAATATACTTCTTTAGATGACCTACACACCAGTCTTTGTACGTTTTTCGCCTCAAAACCGCCTGAATTTTATAAACATGGCATTGAAAAGCTTGTAGGACGTTGGCAGAGTGTCATTGATTCCGATGGAAAATATATACTAGATTAAAAAGTTTCAGTTGTTGTTTTTTTGTCCTTCAAATTCCGATCTAAAAAACGACATTACTTACGGGATGACCTGATATATATATATATATAATATATATATATTATATATATATATACAGGGTGTCCCATAAGTCCGGTCTCGTAGGAAAATTTATTTTGAATTAAATTTACGAAAGTAATATAACTAAAATAAATGTTCAAATTGATGTCTTGTTATGGGACCTTTTCTGTTGCAGGTAGAATAACACGCAATGGCTAATATGGAAGCGAGTTACACTCCTCAAGAAAAGCCGTAAATTGTTCTTTTGCATGCTTCTGGCCTTAGCCACTACCTGTTGTTCTACCTGCAACAACAACAAAAAAAGGTCCCAAAACAAGACATCAAGTTTTGAACATTTTTATTTCTAATTGTATTACTTTTGTAAATTTAATTTAAAATAAATTTTCCTACGTGACCGGACTTATGGGACACCCTGTATATTCCTGAAGTCTATCGCAATTAAAGTTTTTGGCATTTGTCTTGTATGCTTTGCCTGCAACTTCGTACACGCAATGTTCTCACTTAGATCCAATTAGATCTTAAGACAAATTCACTGGAATTCTTAAGGAATTTGCTTGAATTCTTTCAGCTATTTAATTCCATTCTCAGCGTTTCTTCTTAAAAATAGATTCTGGTTTTTAGTTAAATAATAAGGTTTTAATGCTACAAAATGGGTTTTAAAAATCTTTAGAAAAAATAAATAGTCCATCATTATTCGGTTATCAATTTTTAAGACACGCGCGAGCGCACCCATATATATACACACACACACAGTAATGTGTATGTATGTACAGTATACATTCCTAGGCAACTCGCCATTATAACATATATATATATATATATATATATATGATGCAAACCACAAGGAAAAAATAAAATTCTTTTTCCTTGTGGGTTTGCATCATTCATTCATTTCATGTGTTTAATTGTGAAATCCATCATATATATGAAGTCATTATAGCAATATATAAAAATTACTGAAGGTAAAATAAAATTTTTAAACTGACATTATAAATGCAAAGATTCTATTTTATAAAAATTAAAAAAACAAAAAAAAATGGGAAATCGGTCATTCGTTCGTAAAAGTGTCCTTATCATCCGACTTCTTCAGAAATTGCTATAACGGGGCAAAAATCATTCTCTCGTAGGAATAAATAACAAAGGACGGGTTCGCTGGGGGAAGGGGAAAGACGGGGTGGGGGGTGGGGGGTATGTAATGGTATCGGAAGTTCTTATCTATTGTTTTTATTTTATATAATTTTAGTTTTTTGCGTTTATAATTTAATTTTATTTTTAAGTTTAAATATTTTGTTTGTTTTTTTGTTTTTTTTTACTTTCGTTATTTGTATACGATTCTATCTTGAACTGTTATCCCAAGTTTGGAATTCCCACTGAGGGACCTGAGATGGGAAAGGTTATAAATGAGTGTGAAGCAGTCTCAGAGCATTCGTAATTTTCGTCTTAGTGTTTCCTACTACGAGTATTATAAGACATTATATAATGAAATGCTTGATGAAAGAGTGTGTATATATAATATATATATATATATATATATATATATATATATATATATATATATATAATAATATATATATATATATATATATACAGGGTGTCCGAGAATTATCTGTACAATTTTTGGCTGTTATTAAAAGTCAACCAGAAGTGTAGAAATTCCAGTGTTGTCCCATTTTACAGAGAATCTCATTAAGTTTTTTCTGATACCACGTTTGGACAAGTTTTTTAGAAATGTACGCGGGTGACAGACATTGATGATTTAAAGCAAGAATCACAGCTGCTATTGAGCGAATTGATGTGGATATGCTGCAGCGTACATGGCAACATTTGGAGTATCGATTGGATGTTTTGCGAATCACTAATGGTGCACATATCGAATGTTTGTAACAACGTTACTTTAATAAAAGAAATTTTTGAACAGATTCTAAAATCTTGTTTAAGAATTTTACGTGTTATCAAGAATTTTATTAAAAGATGAAATTGTACAAAGTACAGCGGCGGTCAATAGGGCGAACAAAGTGTTGGGTTTTGTAGCTCGAAATTTTGAGTACAAATCGCGCGATATTATAGTTCCTCTTTATAAATCATTAGTTAGACCCCATTTGGAGTACGCGGTCCAATTTTGGAATCCGCATATGCGCAAAGATATGGACAAAATCGAGAGTTCAAAGACGAGCAACTAAGATGATTCCGTCTCTTGGGTCAAAGTCGTGCGAGGATAGGCTTAAGGAGTTAAAATTGACAACACTCGAGACCAGGAGGTTGAGGGGTGATCTAGTCCAGGTTTTCAAAATTATGAATGGGTTCGATGACGTAGATAGAGATGGCTTTTTCGAAATATCTCAGTATAGTGGGACTAGAAATAGCGTGTGTAAGTTGACAAGTAGAAGGTTCGAGACAGCAGTTGCGAAACTTTTTTACGCATGGAATAGTAAATAGCTGGAATAGTTTGCCGGTGGAAGTAATTAGTAGCGCGTCTATAAACATGTTTAAAAATCGATTAGACGCATATGTTGATAGAAAGGGTATAGTTTGAGGTAGTAAAATTGAGGCTTTCTGGGGATAGATCCCACAGCTCAACACAAGTGTTGTGGGATATAGGGAGGACGGCGTCTTGGTTAGGGGATACTCTCTGTCCTTACACACCCATTTAAAGAGATTCCTCTGGGCCGAGGGTGCCCCCCATGGTACTGTGAGGTGTGAAAAACTCATGATCTTCACTTGCCCCACAAGCACCTTAGATGGGAGACCCATAATGGGTGCACACACATTTCTACATTACTGTGCAGTCCTTGCAGCCGCACCTACACTTTTCCTCGTAAGTGTACGTATATATTGTAATGTATAGTGGTTGTAAATTTGACTTGGTCCGCAATCGATATGAACCGTGACTTAATGGATACCATAATGAAATTGACTGGATTCTTTGGATCTGATATATTTGCATGTCCGTTCTATATAATAGATATAGAGTGTAACATATTGTAGATAGTAGTCTATTATGGACTTGATCCTCTGGATCGAGAGATTCTATCTTTAGTTTAAATCGAGAATTAATTATTTTTAAATTGATAATGTATATGGTTGTAGATTTTGACTTGGTCCGCGGTCGATGTGGACCGTGACTTGATGGATGCCGTAGTGAGGTTGACTGGATTCTTTGGATCTGATATATTTGCGTGTCCGTTATAGATAGATATAGAGTGTGACATGTTTGTGGATAGTGGTCTGTTATGACTTGCTCCTCTGGACCGAGAAATTCTATCTTTGGTTGTAAACCGATAATTAATTATTTTTGAATTGATAATTATTTAGTTTCGTGGGAATTGGTCGTTGCCAATTTGCCCGCAGTTTTTGAATAAGTTTCTTGTGTTCTTGTGGTTCGGAGCCCACGTGGGATTGTGGGTCCCCTCTACCACCACGGAGGACATACAGTTAAGTAGACCAGCCATGAGTGGATCCTAGGGTCTTTGTTGGTCTAAAACATTATAACATTATAACATAACACTGGAATTTCTCAAAAACTTGTCAAAACTTGGTATCAGAAAAAACTTAATGAGATTCTCTGTAAAATGGGACAACACTGGAATTTCTACACTTCATGTTGACTTTTAATAACAGCCAAAAATTGTACAGATAATTCTCGGACACCATATATATATACTATATATATTATATATATATATATAGATATATATAATATACTTATAATGCAAATCCACAGGGAAAAAGAAAAATTATTTCAAGTTCTTTCATGTATTCAGCAGTACACCTCGTCAAGGTGTTCTCCCTGTGAGTTTGCATCATTCATTCATTTCGTGTTTAATTGTGAAATTCATCCCATTATAATATATATATATATACCCTTGGTTTTTTTTGTTGAGAACGGAAAGGTCCGATCGAATGTAAATGTTCGAGTGCTTAAATATACTTGATATGAATGGATTTAGGACATTTAGGGCAAATTTAATATTTTTTATGCTCATAATACTCCTATAAAATTAGATTCTCTCTCTCTCTCTCTCTCTCTCGCTGATAACACCAAGCTTGGGGCCAATGTTGGGACACCCGAGGCGATCGAGCAACTGCGTGCGGACCTACGTAGGATAGGTGAGTGGTCCGAAAAATGGCAAATGCCGTTTAACTTGGGTAAATGCAAGGTGATGCACATTGGCTACGCCATTCTCAAGTCGGACTACTCGATGTTGGGGAGTAATATCGAGGCGACTGATTTGGAAAAGGACTTGGGTGTGCTAATTAGCAACGACCTTAAGTTTACCAAACAGTGCCTAGAGGTGGAAAAGAAAGCCCAGAAGCTGTTGGGTTATATCAGGAGGCAATTTCGATTTCGGAACAAAGAGATTGTGCTCTCCCTGTACAATTCTCTGGTTCGGCCGCACCTGGAGTATGCTTTGCAGTTCTGGTCACCCACCCTCAGGAAAGATATTGAGAGGCTGGAGCGAGTGCAGGCGAGGGCCACAAAGTTAATCCCTTCCGTTAGGCCTATGGGCTACAATCGACGCTTAGGCGCTCTGAATTTGTTTTCGCTGGAAACTCGGAGGATGCGCGGTCAACTTATCGAGGTGTTCAAGCTCTTACGCGGGTTCAACGATGTCGATTTTAGAAGCATGTTTAGTTTAAATGATAACCCACTCGCAACAATGGTTGGAAGTTGGATTTGAAACGGTTTAGCACAAGTGTGTGTGGGAATTACTTTACATATAAGATCTGTGACACGTGGAATAGGTTACCTTCAGAAGTTGTGAGCAGTTCCTCTGTGGATCAGTTCAAGAAAAGGTTAGACCGAATCCTGCACACTATTTGAGGGTGTAGGAAATTTTCCCTGGTACCCTTTGCCATTGGTACCTCCTCGGTATGGGCCGCAAAGCCTTTTGAGGTACTTCTTTTCCTTGTAACTCCTTGTAACTCTCTCAAATGATATATTATGTGCTTGTGAAAAGAAATATGTTGAAAGAGGTATGTGATACACGTGTAGTGCGAGGTATGATAGGGAGTCTCTCTGAACACATGATAATTCTACGTAAAGTGAGGTTGTGTGGAGAGTGGAAGAAAGTGTATGGAAGAAAGGTGGGTTACGGAAGAAAGGTGGGTTACGGAAGAATTAAAGTGGAAAAGTTGATGATGAGAGAGGTAGAGGATGAGTATAGTAAGAGAATGCGTGATGAATCGAATGTAAAGATGCAGATCAAATGGATAAAAGTGAGATGTGGAATGTGTATAAGGAACGTCTGATTAGAAATGCAAGGATTGTGTGTGGGGGTTGCTAAGACAAATGCGAAGAAGAGGGGAAACAGTCTGGTGCGATGCCGAGGTTGCGTCAGCGGTTGAGGATAAAAGGAAGAAATAGTTATTGTGTGCGCTGGGTAAATATGGTAGAGAAGTAAGTCGAAAGAGAACGAGGGTGCATGAAGAGAGCGAGAGAAGTGTGAAGAGACTTGTGTGGCAGAAGAAACGGAGTAAATAATGAGTTTGGAAGGAAGTTGAATGAGATTTATGTACAAACTAAAAAGTTGTTCTGAAAGGAAGTGTGGAAGTGCACGAATAAAACTAAAAGTAAGTTTGAGAGTAAGGGATGAAAATGGAAGAATACTCACAACAGATGTGGATCTACGGAATAGATAGAAGGAATATTTCGAGGGTTTGGTGGGTGGAAGAGATGAGAGGAGTGCAGATATAAATATGATTGGATTTGGTGGTATGAAGAGGACATGTCACAGAATGCAAGCCATGTATGATGTGAAAGGTGCGGTTTGCAAGCGAAAAATGGGAAAGCAGCAGGTGTGGATAAGATATATGAGAAAATTATTAAGTATTGGAGTTTGAAAGTATTAGAGTAATTGTGGTGCATATGTCGGAGTGCATGGACAAATGGGAGTGTGCCTGAAGACTGGACGAAAGCAGTAATTGTTCCATTATACAAAATGAAAGATGAAAGGAGTGAATGTAAGAACTACAGAGGTATGTCTGTTCAGTGCAGTGTGGAAGATGTACGGTACGATAGTGATAAAACGAGTTCGTGTATTGCAGAATGTTTGGTGAACGATGAGCAAGGAGGGTTTCGAGGGTTTCGAGCTATGTAGATTAAGTATTCGTAGTGAGACGAGTGATTGAGAAAGCGTGCGAAAGGGATTGCAAGGTATACGTGTCTTATGGATCTTGAAAAATACGATAGAGTAAATAGAGAAGCTTTGTGGAAGATCTTGGGTACATATGGGGTTGGTGGCAGACTCAAGAATGCAGTGAAAAGTTTCTGATGGAAGTAGTGGTGTGTGAGAGTAAATAAGTATTCCAGCTTCACAATTATTTATGTCATTGTAAATTGTAAGATCAATATATTTATTTTATTATTAATAAACGTTATTCAATTAAAAAAAAAAATTACTGAGTGAATGGTTTGATACAAGTGTTGGTGAGCGTCAAGGATGTTGAGGTGTTCTCGTGGCTACTCCATCTGTTTATAAATGGAATGACGAGGGAAGTGAAAGTGCTAATGGTTGAAAGAGGAATGAATCTGGTGTGTGATGGGAATAGGTAAGACCTGTCGAATCTCTTGTAGGCGGATGATGCTGTGCTATTTGCTCAGAGTGAGTATGATATGCGAGAGGTTGTAAAGAATTCTGTGGCGGTGTGTAAGAGAAGACTGTTGAAGGTGAATGTGAGTAAAAGGAAGTTATTGATTGTGGGGGAGTGAGGGAAATACGAACTGTCATGTGATGGTGAATGGTGAAATACTAGAATTGGTAGTCTTTAAGGTACAATATTTGGGATGTTTTGAACAAAAGAGGTACGAGTGTGGATGAAGTTAATAGTAGAGTGAATGAAGGGAGCAAGGTGCTGGGTGCAACGAAAGCGGTTGTGAGGAAGCGGAGAATGGGTAGAGATGTTGGAGATGTTTACATGAAGGTGTGTTAGGACCGATACTTTTGTAAGAGAGTGAAACATTGACATGACATGACATGACATGAAATGAAAGGGAGATGTCGAGAATAGTCGAGATGGATAGCTTAAGGAGTATGTGAGGCGTGCGCCGGATTGATACTGATAGTGAGGAATCGTATGGTTCTGGACAGATGTGGTGTGCGGAAGTGAGAATTGAGAAAAATGTGTTAAGGTGATTTGAACATGTTAAAGGATGGAAGATGACAGAGTTGTGAAAAGAGTGTATAAGAGTGTTTGCGAAGGTAGATGGAGAGGAAGGAGGCCGAGAAAGAGGTGGATGGACATGGTGAAGGATTGCGTGAGGAAGCGTGGACTCGATCTGGGTGATGGACGAGAAGTGGCTGCAAGTAGGTTGGAATGGAGAAGGTTTGTTGGAGGTACGTAAGTTCGGGACTCACTCTCTCTCTATTTTTTGACAAAGACGGAAAGCCCCACCACACACACAGTATGAAACGGTGCGCCGACGGTGTGGAGGGGGAGAAACAAAAGCTTCTAAAATTGAAACTCGATTAGACAATAGATTAATTGTGATCACGTGACAAAAGGGGCCTATACAACTTTGTATCAACTTACACTATCAAGGAAAACTCGAAATTGTGACATTCAAAATTGCAACACACTGCTTTGCTTCTTGCGGTTTATATAGATATACAGGGTGTCCCAGCAGTCCGAGCTCGTAGGAAAATTTATTTTAAATTAAATTTACAAAAGGAATATCATTAGAACGAAAGCAAATGTTCAAATTGATGTCTTGTTTTGGGACCACTTTTTTGTTGCAGGTAGAATAACACGCAATGGCTGATATGGAAGTTAGTTACACTCCTGAGGAAAAGGCGGGGGCCTTTTCCTCAGGAGTGTAACTATCTCCTTGTTATTCTACCTACAACCAAAAAAAGATCCCAAAACATGACATCAGTTTGAACATTTTAGTTTTAATGTATTACTTTCGTAAATTTAATTTAAAATAAATTTTCTTAGGAGACCAGACTTATGGGACACTCTGTATATTAAAAAAAGAGTAAGTTTTCGTTAAAAATGTGTCATTTATATTCTGTTAACTATTTTTTAATTGTATGTAAAGGATACTGTAACAAACTAAAGTTAATTACCCGACAACTCGTAAAAATTTAGAGGATAAATACATCAATATACCTAAATATACAGGGTGATCAAAAAGTCGATGTGCACCTATATTACTCTGAGAGACAAAAATGCATACATACAAGAAGTTAGATATTTTAATAAAAAATTATACGATATCGTGCAATCTGTAATACTGCACGATATCGTATAATTTATTAAAATATCTAACTTCTTGTATGTATGCACTTTTGTCTCTGAGTAATATAGGTGCACATGACTTTTTGATCATGATCACCCTGTTAACTTAATGTAATATCGTAATTATTATGTTCGTATAATAATAATTGCCAATAGGTTTTAAAAGTTTTGAAAAGAATAAACAAACAAGATATGACGGCTTCAGTGGCATATAAAACCTTTTCTAGAGGTTGATCTTCATCGTAAGTCATTCATTTGCGGATAAACCCGGAGGCTGGGTCGATTCAAGTGATACAGCGCTTGTAGATACGATAAAAATAAATACATAAACACTTATTAAATACTTGTTCCTCCTTTCGACTTTTAGTGATACTAAAACGTGATTAAAACTGATTAAAAAAAAGTAAATCTAAATTTCCAAAAAACGAACTTCGCCAATCATCTAAAATTAAGAATTAAGTACAAAAGAAAAAGTTTGTTCAAGGCTAAAGTATGTTGTCAGAATTCTATTTTGTTTCCTTGCTAAAAAGTTTACTCGTCTGGATTTCAAAGTAGTTTTTTTTTTTTTTTTTTTTTTTTTTTTTTTTACAAAAAATCTCAAATAGCAGATTTTGTATATATAAATATTATATGTATGTGTGTGTGTGTATACACAGTACAGTATATGTTAGCGGCAATAAGCGAAATCCGGCATTAAGTTTAATTCCTAGGCAATAAGCTGAAAAATAAGAATGCATATAATCATAAATATAATGCCTATTTGTATATTTATTATAATAAATATAACCTAACCTTTAACTGACAACTTGAACAGTGAAAGTGACCATTGTAACTAATGCTATATGCATTCTTAGCTTTCAGTTTATTGCCTAGGCATTATCTTAATGCCGGATTTCGCTTATTGCCCACTAACACACATATATATATATATATATATATATATATATATATAGGGTGAACCAAATGTAGGTGGACAGTAAATGATAACGTTTATTTTGAGAATACATATTTAATTTTTTTGTATACTATAATACAAAATAAAATTTAAATAAATTTAGTTATAATATTTAATATAATAAAACACAAACACCATAGTTATAATGAACACCATAGTTATAATATAATATAACACAAACCGTATTCAACCTACTGTCCACCTACTTTTGGTTCACCGTGTATATATATATATATATATATATATATATATATATATATATATAAAAATAATATATATATATATATATATATATATATATATATATATATATATATATATACATACAGGGTGTTCTAAAATTACCTAGTAAACTTTTATATGAACGCAATATTTTAACAAAAATTGCTATATTTAACAATTTCATTTCAAATACAGCTTCTTTATTGTTTATTTTAGATGTTCAAAAGGGTCTTCCTTCAACTTGAACACGTTGTTTACAACGTCCGACTACTGATCGACAGCCATATAAAAGTTCACTAGGTAATTTTAGAACACTGTGTGTGTGTGTGTATGTGTATATATATATATATATATAAAATACAGCATGAATAAAATGAAACCCCAAACTAAATACAGATTTACAAACAGTATACCCGTAGATGTGACGAATAAACGCGAGGAATCAGTCTTGTAATCAGAAAAGGAATCTTGTAGCAAAGGTCGCTATGGTTCAAAGTTTGCTAAAGTTCAGTCAATATTTCCTTTAGATCTGATACAAGTGTGAGAGGAGGTCTTGTTTTCCGTTAATAAAGATATTTAGATAGTCTTACCGTACTCAATAGATTTCATATATGGGGGTTTCTCGGAGCCCAAGGAAGAACTTTCAATTTCATTTGCCTCTTCCACTGAGTAGTGTATTGTGAGAGGAGACAGGCTGCGCAGTCTTCTTGCGACAAAGGCGTATTAAACTGGAATTGTTCTTCATGGAATAATGAAGGAATATATGATGATGCGATATATGATACTCGTATTTTCTGGAACTCGGACGTCCCTCAACGAATACCAAATCCTCCTTTCTGATGTATATTGCAATACCTTTTGTTCTTTTATTCCTAATGGACACACACACACACCACACACACACACACACACACACACACTATATGTAATGAACTAGTTACGAAATTACATTATAATAAAAAATCTATAATACGAAATTAATTAAAATTAAGATTTCACTGAAAGAAAATTGAAAGCACTGAACAAACTTCAACTATGTTTAGCCTCTGACACAACTTAAGAATAAGAAAATGCAAGTATGAGTCGGGATGCTGCAGAGGGGTCGACCGCAGGTCGATCCTGAACCGTCATTCGAACTCACACAAAGTAATATATTTATAGAGCATCTGGAATTTTTATCCACTTTAGGATTTAGTTGGTCTTGCGAGTAAGAGGCCATACACAAATGGGAGTTCATGTATATAGTGAAACTGCGGATATATAGGTCCCAACTGCCCGAAACCCCTCCGAGAATTACCAAATTTAGGATCTTCTGATTCGATTACAGAAGAAACGGCTGCGTGTTATACCTTCTAACGTTGTGTTTTAACCTTGCGCTTGGCATGGCAGGGCATGGCATGACAAATATTTTTGATGCGCCCCTTCAACATCTCTTGGTAGAGTAAATCGTGCGTGCATAGGGCATTGCTGTAGCCTTTATAAATAATCTTTGGTATCAAAGATGTTTGAGCGTCTCGTGGTTCGATTCGGGTGCCGTCTGGCAGTGCTGAAACTCCGCTGAGTCATGGTGTTCGAACCCCAGTAGTGCTGCCTAGAGCTGGGTGGTTGTCTTTTCTGTATCTTACGTCACGATGAAGCGCCCGGCCGGTCACCCCCCTTTAATTGACTCGGGCTAAGGTAGGTAGCCCAGGCTCAGCCCATATCCCCCCCCCCCGACTTTCTTGGGGATATGGGATATGGATGTCGCTTTTTATAAAAAAAAATTTCTTAAAAAATATTCCGACATTGTGGATTGGATCTGAAGAGGTCTCCTTTAACAACCTCCTTCGCAACATCTACAGGACCTACAACTTTACGTGGGATCCGAACCACGAGTCGCTACATAATCTGGGCGCAGAGGACGGTCTCCCATCCAACTACTATCCAGACCCAGTGTCTCTTATCTTAGCTGATTAACGGGAACCAGTGTTGCGACACTGGCCACGACGTAGCCATATATATATATATATATATATATATATATCCACATACACCTGCGACATTATAATTAGGCTGAAACAATAGATCGCCAAAAGCCTTAAAAATACAATGAAGTTTGAAAACTGTTTCCAGGTAAAGTTTATATCTCGATAATAACAAGCGAAAAAGTTCAGAAAATATTGATTTTTGACACACTTTTCCTCTTACTTGATTTGCTGTCATTTTAGAATAGTTTAATTTGGTCGTGTCTGCGATACAAAATGTTTCACATTTTGTTTTTTGTTCAAAATATTCCACATTTTGTACGTTAAAACGTGCTCCATTTTGGTGTGATACGGGATGTCATAAGATATATATATATTCACTCTTATCGTTTTTGTTTTTATCGTTCTGAATGATGACGTATTTTACTCTACTGTAATTCCTTTTTTATACAGTCTACAGTTACGTAGTTAATACTTTGTACTTGAATTCTGTAGACTAAGTAATACACCCCTAAAACACCGTTATTTTATTTAAACCCAAAACTTGTTTGGATTTCGTAGAATTATCGAAATGCAGCGATCAAAATTGAACTAACTAAGTAAGTGACGTTACTTTGAAAATAAATTTTTGGTTTAGATTAAACAAATATATTATATTATATTTTATTTACTTGAAATCAATCATTTTCAAATTTTGCACATAAAGCGAAGCCCAATTCCAATTAAACATAATCTTATTTATGTTTAAACTAAATTTAGTTTCGAGAAGCATCATTTATTTAGTTATTTTGAACAAAATTCGACCACATATTTTGGAATATATTACTTCTTTTTTTTAGTCCCAAAAACCAAACAAATTCTTTGTTCAAATTAAATAGTTGTTGTTTTTTAGTGTATGCGGAACAGAGCCATTTCATCGTTATTTTTTTAAGAGATATTCTCGAACGAGATAGATATTCTCGAACGAGATAGATATTCTCGAACGAGATAGATATTCTCGAACGAGATAGATATTCTCGAACGAGATAGATATTCTCGAACGAGATAGATATTCTCGAATATATAGAGGATAAATGATTCCTGTAATTTCCGTGGTGAGGAGCTACGTACGGGATTCATTTGTGTATTTATTCTTTTAGACTTAAATACCGTTTCGTTGACAAGATCCAAACATCGACACACTAAAGAAAATAACTTAATCTAACTTAATAACTTATCAATAGAATGTTATTCGATCAGATGTCGTAAAGCTGATCACCACTAGATAACATATCACTATTAGAAGAACCGGTCCGTCCTCCCCCCCGCATACTACATGCCACTTTTATTCCCATAACCGCGTGAAGTGGAAATTGTAAATGAAGAAATAGTATCTTCTCGATTTTTACATACCCACATACCCACATACACGCAAATATAGTCTTGATAGTTGTCCTCCGTAATTGACATTCATTAGTCTAGTTTACAAATTTTCTAAGTGTTGTAGCTACATATATAATTCATCAGGAGTAAGATGCACCTCAAGTTTGTGTTTCTTCCTTTAGGTCATTCCTCCACCCGCCAAAATAAAATTGTTCTTAGAATTATAAATACAATCTCATAGCCTCAAGCTTGCTCTACACAACTGACCCAAAACTCGGAGCATCTAGGATTTAAAGTCTTAATTCCGGTAATTCGGTAATTCTGAGCCGAATATGAAGCAACACTGAATATTTACAGTACAGCATAATTGTATAATGAACAACCGTAATAATGACAGTAATAATACAGAAATAATAAAGATAACACTAAGTTATGACGTATTGCAAACTCGGTTTTTTTCTACGTGTATGGATGGATTTATCCCCTGATAGTAAAAATTATGTACAAATTAAATAACAATTATTTATTGAAAACAAAAAACGTGTTTACATTCCAATCACTGTTGTTTGCTTTTAATTAATTTTTTGAATACATTTATTTGGTATGATTTAAATAAATAATTTCTATAATAACTCATTTCTATGATGTTGCATCCCTTATATATATATATATATATATATATGTTATAATTTTTTTTCCATGTAGAAGGGTGGAGCTATGGGCGTGTGGCCACAAAAATTCCTCCCCTTTTATAAGAGAGCCAAAATCAGGGTCTCTGGGACTCGCAATGCCTTTTTATTTTTCATAAATTTTGAAAAGATTGTGTAGTGTGTAAAATGCATGTATGATGGTAAAGAATAGAGGGAGAAGTGTGTGTTTGAGAGCATGCTGGACTGCTCATAGGGTAGATGAAACATACAAAAAGATCAAATGAGCTAAAGAGGACAGTGACAGGGGAAACGGGAGTTCCAGCACTCCGTCTTCTGCCTAACATCTCCCTTGAAGTACTTACTTCCCTGATCAATTGGTGTCAACATTCTCCTCCTACACACACACACACACACAACACACACACACACAGAATCGTCCCCTGAGAAATTTATGTTAAACACAGACCGTGCATGGAACAAGGAACTCTTCTGGAAAATTACATCCACTATAGTTCGAATAAGTAATGACAAATGAGGTTTGTTTTTTTGTTTTTTTTGGCTAAAAATATAATAGTTACCCCTTTTTCTTTGATGTATTCAATCCGACATGAATGCAACGAGTTTCTTGCGTATTTTGAGGTTCTGAATGTAGTAGGTTAGGTGTAAGCTGTGAACCCGTCCCAAAGCTGGACCCTATCTGCTTTGCAGATAGCTGGTGAGGGAAGCTATATTTTGGGGCCTCTTAGCGAGTAACCCGGTACCCACGTTGGGCTTTCCATCATGAAAAAGAAAAACTATAGTATTTATCATTACTTATTTGAACTATAGTGGATGTCATTCCCCAGAAGAGTTCCTTGTTCCATGCACGGTCTGTGTTTAACATATATATATATATATATATACAGGGTGGGCCGTAAGTTTCCATACATAGGAAAAATAAACATTTTGTTATGGACAACCATTTTTATTTATATAATATGCTCTACATGGTTGCCATTGTTTTGAAAACACATTTCAATACGTGTTCCCCACTGTTGATGAACACGCATTAGCACAGTTGACGTTATGCTTGTAATGGCGGGTGATACGTTCCTTTAGATGATTTATGTCTCGTATCTTTTCCTGATACACCATGGCCTTCAAGTGCCCCCAAAGATAGAAATCAAGGGGGGTGAGATCTGGGGATCTGGGAGGCCACTCCACAGGACCACGCCGACCAATCCAAGCATCCGGAAACTACTGCTGCTGATCCAAATACCGACGCACGTGAAGACCATAATGAGGTGGAGCTCCATCTTGCTGGAAGTAAACTGGGAAGTTACCTCCTCGTTTAGCAGGGATGGGAAAATCTCTTCTTGCAACATGTTAAGATACCTTTCGGCATTAAGATTTCACTGACAAAAATTGGTCCAATAATTCTGTCACCCCATATCCCGGCCCACAGACATCACTTTACCGGCACCTTGCATCTTCGTCGGACTCAGCCAGTTAGGGTTAGCATTACTCCAATAACGTATGTTTTGCCGATTAACCTCTCCATTGACGTAAAAATTTGCTTCATCAGTAAACAAGATCTTACGTCAAACGTATATTCTTAGGGTATCTGAAACATAAAAACAAACGTTTAATTTTTCCTATGTATGGAAACTTACGGCCCACCCTGTGTGTGTGTATATATATATATATATATATGTATATATATATATATATATATATTATATATATATATTATAATATACAGGGTGGGCCAAAAGTCTGGATCCATAGGAAAATATTTATTTTAATACATAAATTACAACAAATGGTAAATACTTAAAATGAATATCAACTTTACTCGTAAATGCGTATCCGTGATACTGTACAGTAGTTCGTGCTCCAGTATAAATACTCAAATACTTTTTTATTTCAGCCCAGAAATGGCTTCGAATCTAACAACAGAAGACCGGGTAGAACTTGTGCTCATGTACGCAAGACAGGGCGCTACACACAGAGAAGTTGCTACCGAATTCAATAGAAATCATTCTGATAATCATCCAGTAACACATGCGACTGTTGGCAAGTTGTTTAAACGTTTCAAAGAAACAGGAAGTGTACATGATCGACGGCGTTCTGGTCGTCCAAAAACTGCAACTGATAAAAATACCTCTGCAATGGTATGTGAAACTTTAACGAATAGTCCAGTAAAGTCACCAAGAAGATTATCAAATGAAACACGCATCTCGAGAACTTCAATTCGAAGAATTATTAAAAATCATAAATTCCATCCCTAAGTGTCTCGATGTCAGAGGCCGCCAATTTGAGCATTTGTTATAATTTGTTGTTTATACTGGAGTACGAACCACTGTACAGTATCACGGATATGCATTTACGAGTTAAAGTTGATATTCATTTTAAGTATTTACCATTTGTTGTAATTTATGTATTAAAATAAATATTTTCCTATGGATCCAGACTTTTGGCCCACCCTGTATACTGTATATATAAATAAATGAGGGCGTTACATGAACAAAATCGAATTTCATAATGTCGACGTTGGACGTTATGCGAATATATGGATTTCAGATTTCCAATGAAAATGACTGACCTAATCTAACCTAGCGTAACCTAACCGGACATAATGTAACAACCTAACCCAACTGAACCTTATCTGACCTAATTTAAAATAACTTTTCACTCGACATTATGCATATCGACTTTGTTCTGATACCATAAGTGAAGCACAGTCAATAAATGCCTGAAATTGTTTTATTAAAAAAAAACCATTAAAATTCGTGCATTTATTCACTGCATCTCGTGTATATATATATATATATATATATATATATATATATATATTTTATTTATTTTATTTTATTTATTTTATTTATTTATTTATTTATTATTATTTATTTATTTATTTGTGAAGGTGTTTTTGATGATTATACTGTACAAGCTTCTAGCCTATTTAAGAAGTTGTCTGGAGCAATCATTTTTTCTTGAACTTTGGTCTCGAGGTTATTACAGTATATCCAGAGTACCGTGAAAGGAGGATAGGTTGCACTGGGGTGCCTTGAGCCAGAAAAGGTTATAGAAAACATACACTGCAGTAGAAGAGAGAGAGAAATAGAGAGTATTGAACCAGCAATGTTACCTGCTAAATATGAATCTTTATCCGATTTATCCGATCATAAAGATCATGAAAATAATTATTGAAAACTACGAGTATTTTATATCATGTTCCTTCCAATTTACTCCACAGTCGGGGTTCACCGAAGGAAAATTTAGGATTACCTCCAGTTTTCGAAAACTTTTTATGGGTGTCTTCATAATTCACTACCTCTTCTTTTATTAATTAATCATTCTTATTCGTACAGTGTGTTCCAAAACAAACTATACAATGAATTATCATTAACCTAATAGATGTATTTTTTCTGAAAAACTTTGTTTCGAGACAGAGACTCAAGTTTTAGAATGCGTGTGAAGAGTGCAAATCACTCTGTGGTAATTAACGAACTAAGATTTTCGTGTCATCAGTAATGTACATGTGGATGAACTGCAAAAGTGTACTTCGTAACATGAACCAACATGTCCAGTTTTGCTTGAAGATCTTGCAACAACTGGTTAAACTCGTCCACAACTCTATCTTAAATGTTTCCACAATTTGGGTTATTGTTTACTCGTTAAATTTTGATTAATCATCCAGTAAGTTGTTGAGATTGTTACAAAGCTCGTAATCCACAGCACAGTTTCGTTTGGAACACCCTGTATGAGGTGAAAAGCTGTAGTTTAAATTCCTCATTTCATATTTATTTATTAAATTGCATTTTGAAAAGTAACTTTTAAAATAATCAAAGAAATTTGAAAATTCAGCAAACTCACGGCTTCAACATCTAACACGATTTATATAAACTGAATTTCTATTTTCATTTGTTTACTTTTAGCTAATTCTCCCTCTCTCCCTCTCTCCCTCTCTCCCTCTCTCCCTCTCTCCCTCTCTCCCTCTTACGTGATTTAGGAAATGGAACTTAAAATGTATTTTTTATTTCAAAGAATAATTACTTACATATCCAACTTCGTATAAAGATACTAATATGTAATAACCTTACAAAAAAATTTAATGGACGGTAATAATAATTACAGGATAAACAAAACCTAATAATTGAAATTTAAAGTAAGTAGATTATCGTGTAGAAAAATTGGCTGTTCAGCAGCATCAGGAGCTAAACGATTACGCACGTCGGTAATTACATTTTTTGCAGAACTGAGCAGCCGTTCACTTCGTCCGCTTGTGGGTGGCATGGTGAGTTATTTGCTAGCAAGTACTCTTTTCGGGAATCTTTCGCCATTATGGTGCCACGTCAACTCTCACGGATTTCAGTGAGACTCACGAATTTTAAATCTCGCTCCCTTATGTGGGATATGTTTCAGTTATCAAAATCAGGCACAGGCAAAATCAGGCACAGGCAAAATCAGGCACAGGCAAAATCAGGCACAGGCAAAATCAAGCACAGGCAAAATCAGGCACAGGCAAAATCAGGCACAGGCAAAATCAGGCACAGGCAAAATCAGGCAAAATCTCATGGATTTTCATAGTTCAAGGTTGACGTCTCTGCAAGAGGGTTCGTGTCGCGACTGACTCGTGGCTCTTTTGAGTACTTTGTTGATTACTTTTGATAGGTGGAAGCGCATCTGATTGTGAAGACGTAGCAACCTCATCGAAGTAACTCTTTATCGAAGGTGAAACAAAAGCAGTTGTTTCATCGCCACGAATTATATTACGTGTAGGACTACCATTAGGTGATGCAAATATAGTGATTATCTCTTTTTTTACAAATCAAGGCACTGTAATGCAGGCAAATTTGAAACGAGGATCTAAAACCCGAGCAATCTTGAAAGTAATGGCTGTCTTCCATTGCTTGAAGCGATTCTGTAAATTTTCTATTAAATCGTTTTTCGTAGTATGAATACCTGCGTTATCACTTACGTAACACAAAAATACCACGAGACCCGTTACACCGGGAGATACCATGGAAAGACCAGAAGAATCAGAGGAAAAGTGATTCGTTAATTTTTCACATGGGCTAAGAAGCTTTACAACACGTTGAATTTTAGTCCACTGATGGTTATTGAGGGCTGGTATGTCATAGTCCGAGGCGTACGTAACAACTGCAGTGTTTTGTTGAAGCAGTCGCTGTAGCATATAGAATTAGAGTTTCATCGGGTGATAACGTCTCTTATAAGTTTGTTTTCGGTTAAATTTTGTTGTTTCTGGATTTCCTTAACTCTGTCACAGGCCAGAGATGAATGATTAAAATGCGAACAGATTCGGTGTGTAACTGCACATATATCTGAAACAGACTTCTGGCTAAAAAGGGCTTCATTAACTGCAAGTGCTAAAGTATGATTCGCACAAGCAATAGAAGTCATTTTGAGAACGCGAACAGCTTTAGTAATATTAAGGCCATTGTCGTGCACAACTGCATGCGAACGATCGCTTTCTATCGACCATTCTCGCAATATGGAAGTCAATGCAGTTGCGATGTTTTTGAGTATGGGAACCTGATAGATTTTTGGTGGCTAAAACATACTGCTTTTGCGCACATTTACTATTAATTCTATGCGCTGTCAAACTGGTAAGGCTTCAATTTTTTATATTGACGCCAAAAACCCAAATAAAACTAATATTCGGTATTTGGCCGAATAGGTTTGCACCAAATATTTGGTATTCGGGGCATTGGTTTCTGCGCGTATGTAGAAGAATTACGACTTCTGATCGAGTGAGGACCATGGTGTAGTGGTTATCATATCTGACGGGCAATCGAAAGATCCCGGGTTCGATTCCCGGGTGGTTACCTCATTTTTTCATTTGTTCGTTCTCCCTCCTCATCTTGCGCGGAATGTTCTTCTATACAAGCGTCGTTCTTTACGTTAATTATACTGCGTGTTCTTTGCAGTTGATATATATATAATATATATAATATATATATATATATATATATTATATATATATATATATACACCCACACGCACTAAAATTGGCACTTGTATTAGTCAGGGGGCTTAATCATATAATTGTTCAAATCATTCCAAAAGTCCCATTTTTGGACCACAGGTAGCTATGACCATACTAATTTGAATGTTTGCGGGAGCCAAGCTGGGCTCCCACTGTGGCGGCCATAATGGCCAAATCAAAATGGCCGCTGTCCAAAATGACATCCACTTGAGTACCAATACTAGTACAGGTTACATAGTTAACTTGATAAAAAATAAGAGTCAGCATCAACATCTTTTGCTATTAAACTTTAGTATATACGCAAGTACAATCTTCTTTATTCCTTTTACTCACAGTACTGCATCTCATGATAATGTCTATCCAATAGATGGCTGTTCACTGATTAATAGTCGTCATTGTTCAGGCAGCCACCCTCACACTTGCAGTGTGTCGTACATCGAATTCCAGCACTACTGCATTTGCAATGCCCTCTGCAGGCTTTAGTGCATCCGCAATGAAAGAGAAGAGCACATGCCTTACTGGCATCAGCGAGAGTTGTCCAGAAAGGGAGCCATTGGTTGCTGCGCTTGTCATATTCCCATCCCAATTTATCAAAAGCAGGGAGTGTCTGATGGCATGTGGTTGACTGCTTCCACACAAAACTTGCCTGCAACAATGACCTCTTGATATGCTGGAAGAGGGCAGCTTGGGTAGGTGGTATGCTGTCCAATGATCGACTGCCACTAGAAAACAGATGGTGCCTGGCTACGTTTACAGATGCTTGTCCACATGTTTTACTGTACATGAGCACAACAAACCTCTCAATGTGTGTCACTTCAGGAGATACTAAACTGAAGGACTCGGGGTCTTCAGTCAATTTGATCATGGTTTCAGTTAAGTTTGGTGTATTATTCCATGCAGTCCATGCTGTCTTCTTCCCACATCCAAGAAACTGAGACGTAGTGTCGCAGCCTGTTAGTGCATGGAACAGAGGTAGAGCCAGCGACTTTGATGGACCAAGCTGTGATTGAATGCTGTGCACTGGGATGTCTCGGTAATATTTGCCACTACCAAAACCAATCCAGAGTTCTGTTAGGTCAAGCTGTTGAAAGAAAGCAATGGCAAGAACGACTATGTCACTGTCAACAGTGCGGATGAATGCTTTCTTGTGACCCTCAGATGATGCGTGAGCAAGATGCAGAATGATCCGCGTATCTGCCTCTGTGTGGTTGCATGGTTGGAGCCCTGATATATCAAATGCTTTATTGGAGAGCACAGTTTCTAATTCAGTGCTGAGGAGGAGTTTTCCACCCATGTCAATCTTGATCAGCTGTTTACTGATAAAGACGAACAGTTCCTTCTTGTTTTCCACATTTTTCAAATATGACTGCCAGTCTCGTTTGGGAATGGGTGTGGTACCATCTATCTGGATCAAGTCGAGTACGTGCTCCTGAACCACGCCGCTGCTGTGCAAGTGATTTCAGACTGTCTTCAGGATAGGTATCCCACACGGCATCGACGCGCTCAACTGTGTCAGTCATCTGTGCTTTAATGAAAGGTATGATGTGTAGAGATACATATTCAGCAAATGTTGATGCTCTACTTGGACGCACAATGTGGACGATGGCGGCCATGTCATACAACTGAACTGTCACTTGTTTAGCAGGATTTGCAGATCCAGTTGGTGCATCGACACATGCAAGAATGTCTGATTTATTTCCAGCTCTGAGTGAACCTCGGTCTGAGATTCTCGTATGTGAAAAATCCAATGTAAAAGTTAATATAGCTGTTACAACCACAAATCTAAGTGCAATAATTATGTATCATGATTCAATTGACATAAAATGTACATTTCTTATAAAATAATATCAAATGTGGATATATACGACCTGACGTATATCTTGAATTGAAAAACAAATATCAGAACTGGATTCTCTATACTCAAAAACATACAAAAAGTGTCATTATTTGCTGTTCTACTATGATTGGTTGTTATTTTATCGCCCAATGTCAGACCAGATGGCGGCCATCTTGGATTCGTCCATAATGGCCGCCACAGGGAGAGCCCATGTTGGCTCCTGCAAAAAAATGAATGCTTATGGTCATATCTACCCCTGGTAAAAAAATGGTACTTTTGGAACAAAGGGAACAATCGGGGTGATTTTTTGGATTAAGCCCCCTGACTATATGGCACTTGTATGCAATCATTAAAGAGGCATTAGGGAAAATAGGATCTGTGTACACAATCGGGAAAGGATGGGAATAATTATAATTTTCCTGAACACTTATTCTCTCTCTCGTTTGCTGCAGCGAGGACAGTCATTGAAAATTCCCTGTCCAATGACTTTAGTTCTACTTTTATATTATCTGAAAATTATGTTAAACCTATTTTCATTTCATTGTTTACTTGGGTGCCAAGTGCCAAATTGCTTTAAGACAAGAAATTTGTGTTATAAAGGGAAGAGAGAGCTCTTTCAGAACAATCATCGAAATTGTGTGTAATTTGGTTTCGATGTAGTGTATGTATGGGATGATTTTTTTTAAACATCAGACACTTTAAAAGGTTTATATTTTCTTATTAATTGAAATAAAAACATGAAATACTTAAAAAAAATAATAATTTGTACGATATTTCGATCGTTTTGCATTTGGAATTGCATAGCCTAAGCTATCTTCGCATTTTGCATAGCCAAGGCCATCTTTATTCAAAATGGCGTCTGAGAGTCTCGAACGGAAAGTATTTATTGTTAAAATTCTATACTAGTGGAAATTCCTGCTGAGAGGACACCACATAGAGCATGTTTTGAACTAAAGGACTAATCCCTATGTGTAAAGAAGGTACAGTAAATATTTCATGCTTTTATTTCAGTCAATAACAAATATACGAACGTTTTAATGTGTCAGATGTTTAAAACAAAAATCACCCTGTACGAGAAGATATATACTGTACTTAAGAGTATAATCACACACACACACACACATATATATATATATATATATATATATATATATATATAATATACAGGCCCACCGAGAGGGTGGGGATACCGTGGAAAAATCCCCTGGGCCCTGACCTCTAGGGGTAGGGGGCCCGGAAAGTGGGGGATAAAATCTAAAAATATTAATAAAGCAATTGATTAAATAACAGAGGGGAAATATAATTAATGAACATACATTTTATAGAGATTATCATAATCAAACTGAAACAAAATATTATCTGCGGTCCACCAATGCCCAAAACCGACTGATGGATCTGGGAACCATTGTAATTGAAAGCCAGTTAGCCCGTTCTTTAAATTTCATCAGAATCATTTACCACTTTGCTAGAGAGAAGGAAAAGAAAGTACACTTCTAATTATGAAAATCTTGCAATAAACAATTGACTTGCCTGCATGGACTGGTACTGCATTTGTAAACTGTATGGTGATAAAATTAATATAATTGATTTGAAAAATAAAATGGTCATTTTCTTCTGAGTTGTTTATTCATACTGTATGTTTTGAATAGTGACTTAGACATATAATCAATTTGCTTGTTTTGTACACTAAAAACATTCATAATAAAATACTGAGTAAACAGGGGGGCCCATATGCCAATCCTTCCCCGGGGCCCGGGGCAGCTCTCGGCGGCCATATATATATATATATATATATATATATATGAAAAGAAGGATCAACACAACGGCAAACATTTTCATTTATTTGTACATCAGATAAACTCGAAGATAAACTTAATAGGTGTTTGCGTAAATTAAAAAATAGTAATATTATTGCTGACAATACATACAATTTTTTATTTGCTTCTGGTTCTAATCCAGGAATTCTATATGGTTTACCTAAAGTCCACAAGCCAAATTTCCCACTAAGACCTATTCTTTCGGCATGTGGTACATTCAATTATAACTTAGCCAAATTCTTCGTTCCCTTGCTTTCAAAACTCACCTTTAATGATTATTCTATTAACAACTCGTTTGATTTTGCTAAAGAGATAAAAGAGATCAATCATGCCGATTCTCTTACTATGGCCAGTTTTGATGTCTCATCATTGTTTACTAATGTCCCGTTAAAAGAAACATTAAATATCATACTAAATAAGTTATTCACTACTGATAATACTCTTATTAATGGCCTCACTCAGACTCAATTTAAAAACCTTCTCGAAATAGTGTGTTTGATAATCTTTTCTTATTTAATAGCAACCTTTACAGCCAAATTGATGGGGTAGCTATGGGTTCCCCGTTAAGCCCAACACTAGCAAATGCATTTCTTTGCCATTACGAAGAAATTTGGTTGAAAAATTGTCCTAGTAGTTTTAAACCCATATATTACAGAAGATACGTGGATGACACTTTCTTAATATTTAACCATCCTTCACACGTAAAACTTTTTCTTGATTATCTTAATAAACAACATAGTAATATTAAGTACACGTGTGAAAACGAAACAAATAATAGTTTACCTTTCCTGGATGTTTTAGTTAAACGGGCCCATAATAAGTTCCATACTTCACTATTTCGGAAACAAACTTTTACTGGCTTGGGAACCAATTATTTAAGTTGTATGTTTTATAAATATAAGATTAGTGCTATAGTAACATTATTAACAAGAAGTTACCGTATTTGTTCGGATTACTTTTCGTTAAACGAAGAATTTAAATTTTTAAAACAGTACTTTATTAACAATTACTACCCTTCTCATCTATTCGATAACCAATTAAAGAAATTTTTAAATAACACTTTTGATACTAAACTCCCCGTAACTACAGTACAAAAAGAAACCAGATATATTAAATTACCTTTTTATGGTTATTTATCATTGCGTATTCGAGGTGAATTGTCCAAACTACTCAAGTCTAGTTATCCCCAAATAAATTTTAGATTCGCCTTCGTCAACCCACTTAAATTATCAAATTTTTTAAAGTTCAAAGATGAATTCCCCAAAACTGTATGCCCCAATGTTGTTTACAAATACACGTGCGACAGCTGTAAGGCTGCGTATATTGGCAGCACTCAACTCCAACTGGAGGTGCGCCTTTCTCAACATTTGGGCTTGTCAGTCCGTACCAACCGTCCCCTCAGTAGCCCTCCACAATCCGCAATTAGAAACCACAGTGATGAAAACGACCATCCCTTCACAAAACTCAGTTTGAAATTTTAACTAGATCCAATAACCTTACAGAACTCCGAATTTTAGAATCTTTGTACATCTATAGAAACAAACCCTCCCTTAATAATAATAGCTCATCCTACAAATTACGACTCTTTTGACAACCAACCGTGTTTCACAGATATACCTTCCTAATCCCTCTGACCACCTAGTGTTCACTTAGACTTTGCCAAGTATGGAGGTGGATGTAAACATTGTGTATTTACCTATTGAGGTAATTTAATTTTAGTTTTTATAGTGATGAAATTTAATTTAATTTTAGTTTTTATAGTGATGAAATTTAAATGTTTTTAATTTTGTATTGATGCAATTTTCATTTTGCTTTAAGGTTTTAATTTTAATGGTCTTAATATTGTATTGATGTAACTTTCACTTTTCAATTTTGTTTTAAGGTTTTAAGACTTAACTCACTGATGATGACAAAAGATTTGTCGAAACGTCTGATGTACAAATAAATGAAAATGTTTGCCGTTGTGTTGATCCTTCTTTTCATCTGTAAGCTCCGGTTCCCTAAGGAGAAGTCAATAGCTTTGATATATATATATATATATATATATATATATATATGCACAGACTTCGCCAAAACTATTATCACCCTGTATAATTGTTATTATCCACATAAATTAAATTTAATGGATAATGAGAGAACACTGTTGATTACTGTACGTACTTAGGAAAACACAATTTAACACGTTGTGTATCTTCCATTAGTCTGAATCACTGTTAGAGGCTCTTTCTGGACAAACTGTTGACATGTTGCTTGTGAGTGTAACTGCTAATTTATCTCATTCTTTCATTGGTTTCATGTGTAGATTGAACATTTGTTTTCCTGACACTTTTGACCAGCACTGCCCACAGTCGTTTAATTGGGTTCAAGTCATTAGATTGTGTGAGGGTTAGCTGAGAAGCGATACCCCTTTGTAGTCAAATCAACTCATGGTACCCAGTGAAGTGTAACATAGGATATTATCATCTTGACATATCACTTTATTTTGATTGAGATTAAGATAGTTTTGAAGCCTCGTACGGAGAAATTATATTTAACATGCTTATAACTCTGAAGCTACAGGGTGTCCAGGCAATAAAATATTATAAATGTATTTTATTGCCATTTAAGCCTGGACACCCTGTATTGTCATTCTCATTTGATGTTTATAATGTAGACGCTTATCATGTACATCTTTTGAAATTATATAATTTCACTCGTTTTTATCATTGGTGTTTGGATCATCTGAAGTAGTTAACCTGAAGACGGTTGGATATGTTTCTCACCCTAATAATTGCATAGTTCCAACAGTAAAACACGAGGAACTGAAGCATTATGGTGTCGGGGTTGCGTGTTATTTGCAAGAGTGGGTAGGTGTTTTTGTGACGGTAGAATCAACTTTGAAGTCAAGACTCCTTCCTTGATTTGCATATTTTTAGACCATTGCCCTTTTATAGCCACCTCCTAACGGTTCGCTCTGAGATAATGGTTTGTCATCGTTTGTAGGTTGTTAGAAAGGTCACAGGATTTTTTTTTTACAACCTTTCACCGAAAGAAGTCTCGGATGCTTATCCTCACGAGCTGTTATAGCTCTTTCCTGCCACTATGATGCTTGCTGGTAGACAATTTTGTTTCTTGGAACCGTTTCAAGGTGGTTTAGACCGTACATCGAGAGTAACTCTCTCCCATATTAGCCATTGCGTGTTATTCTACCTGCAACAAAAAAAAAAGGTCCTAAAAACAAGACATAAATTTGAACATTTGTTTTTAGTTCTAATGTATACTAACGTATTTTATAATGTATAATATATTACTTTTGTAAATTTAATTTAAAATAAATTTTCCTATGAGACCCGACTTACGGGATACCCTGCATATATATAAGTATATAAAACGTTTTGCGAATTTAACGCGGGCTAGTCCGACACCTGATGATTTGATGCCTTTTCACCGAAGAAGAAGAAATGGAACTTGAATTTATCACTCTTGAAACTATAGGAAAGATATTAACAGAAACTACATCAATTTATTTAGGGGCAGGGGCTGAAGGGGGAACGTGAAGGCCCAGCGAGAAACCTACCCCAGATCCCACGTAGCAAGAATGTATGAAAATCTTTACAGTTATGAAACTCGTATGGAACTTGGAAGTATACTTGATTACATCATCATTCCTTTAATGATAAACCAGAGGAGGCTCATTATTATTATTAGAAAAATAAACCTAAATAATTATTTTGCTCATGCTTCACAAATCTTTAAGCAACTGCGTTATATTAAAATTTAAAGACATATTTGAAGTACAGATGTGTTCCCTAATGTTCAGAATTACGAAACAATTTGTTCCCACCATATTAATCGAGACTATAATGAACAAATAGATACGACACGAATTTCAAACAAGGTCTACGGAATGGGTGGCCAATTATTTCGATCGGAGGGTCAATTATAAAGATTACGCTACAATCGCGGGCCAGTTTGCCTTCACACATATAGAGTTTGTCAATAATTACAGCTTAAAGTAACACACACACACACACACACACACACATATATATATATATATATATATATATATATATATATATATATATATACAGGGTGTCCCATAAGTCCGGCATCATAGGAAAAATAATAAAAAAAGGCAAAACAAAAGCTTTTATTTACAGAACGTGCTCAATATGTCCACCATTGTTTTTAATATACAAATTCAGACGTGATACCCAGTCAGCAAGCACACGGTGAATGATGTCAGGAGTAATGGTGTTACATGCCCCAATAATGCGCTGCCGCAAATGTTCAACACACCTAATTTTCTCTGCGTATACCAGCGCTTTCAAGTGGCCCCAGATATAAAAATCTAGTGGCGTGAGATCCGGGCTTGTAGCTGGCCATTCCACAGGCCCTCGACGTCCTATCCAATGACCAGGGAATTGTTGGTACGGGTATTCCCTTACTTGGGTGCTGTAATGTGCAGGAACGCCGTCTTGCTGGAACCATGTTGGGAAATTTCCTTCTTCGTTCAAGACACTGGGAAATGTTTCTTCCTTGAGCATACGTAGGTAGATGCCTCCAGTGACATGTTCATCGAAAAAGAGGGGGGCCTATGATGCGATCCTTCCAAATGCCACACCATACCATCACCCGAGATGCACCTTGTTCCTTTGAAGAGGTATACCAGTGAGGGTTGTTTTGAGACCAGTAGCGGGTGTTCTGTCGATTTACCTCACCATTTCCATAAAAAACAGCCTCGTCACTGAACAGAATGGTGGACGGGAAATTGGCATCCCGAGCATAAGAAAAATATGAATTATGGTTTGGAGAAATAGAAAAATATGAATTTCTCCTATGATGCCGGACTTATGGGACACCCTGTGTATATATATACTGTATATAAAATGGGCTTCGAAACATTTGCAGTTAATGGTTAAAAGTGTATGTGAAAAAAATTACAAAATAAAATGGTAGTAATATTTTTTAGTATTTTAAATTTAATTATTTATTGAATTTTAAACAGGTTGTTGTTAATTAAATTTGAAATTATGAGATACTAACTAGGGCATGGTTCTGATTAATCAGTTAATCATTGTTTCGAATTTAATCATTAATTAATCAAAAAAATATTTTTAGAATGATGGGAAATGATTAATTTTTCTCATAATTTCAGTATCATTTTACCTTAAATTTTGTATCATTTGAATTTGGCACCAATTTTGCATGTATAAACTGTCTAATCCGCCCATGCCTGATTTTTCTTGAACTAAAGCAAACTAAATGTTTGAGCAAAATGTTTTCTTCGGTCTTATCTCACGCAACAGAAACAACAAAGCTCTTTCTAACTCTTTTCAGAAGTATTTAATTTTTAATCATTTTTAATCAGTTAATCATTGATTAATTAGAAAATTTCATCATTCATCACTTTTTCATAAAAATGATTAATTAACCATGCCCTAATACTAACCTGTCAAGATCAGTTGCACAGCGATGACATAAAATTCAAATTATTATCGTAGTGGGACGAATGAAAGCGCTTGTAAGCCTTGAGTTATGCGTCGATATCTGGCTTCAGTTCTGTTGTTGCAATGCGGAGCACTGAACCAAGATGTTCATCAGTCATCACTGATCGATATTTTGATTTGTTAAATCTTAGAAAATGTCATAATCAGAAAACTTTGTCATATGCTCAAAACTTCTCCGTAATTGGTCTATTTTCTCTAAAATTTCCTTGATTAAGTTTGTAGGGTTTGGATTAAATATACAGTATAATCAATGCACGTTGGCGTTTTGTCGCGGGCCGTTTTATTAATGATTTCTCGTCGACAGCGCGGGCCGGATTAAATCTTATGAAGGGCCGTATTTTGTCCAACCCCCCCGGTCTACGGAGAGTGAATATATCTGAAAGACAAACTATACTCTTCAATGTAGTAGAAATTCTTACACTTATTCAACGGTGGAATTATGGAAAAAATCTATCGAACGAATTAAAATCATTTCAATACTCTCTCTCTCTCTCTCTCTCTCTCTCTCTCTCTCTCTCTCTCATCATTTATAATGCGATTAAACTTAGTCAAAAGTTGCTAAAAGAACTTCTTTCTTTACAACTGTTATTATTTATTGTTATTAATTTGTTAACATCGTTAAAATTCTTAATCTCTCTCTCTGAAAATTTCTCCATTTACAAAATGTATAACAAATTTGCATTCAAATGTTCAAAATAGAACACAGTTTGCCCGAGTCTGTAAATTAGTTTCCTTTAGGGTTTTAAAGTCAATTATAAAAAATTATAAAAATCTTGTAATTATATCTATTATACGAGTAGAATTATATCTAATTAGTAGAATTCGGCCTGTAAAGCGCGTGCACGCTTGCTAAAGGCAATTTACAACTGTATACAGCATCTGAATTTAAGGAAATTATAGTCATCTATTAAAACTATATATATATATATATAGTAAATGAAGATGAAAAATGATTCTAATTAAATCCTCCGATATGCCTTCATGTTTCTCCACCCTTGGGTTTTTTTTTTCAAAATGTATTCTACAGAACTCTCTCTCACTCAAAATGAAGGTCGTTAACGTGACATAATGGTGGTCATAAAGGCGAAAATCTTCATTTTTCCACGTTCCTTAACCAGAGTGGCCTTCTTCAAATATGGTAAAGGTTCCCGATGTTTTTTTTTATCATCTGAAGCAGAAATTGTTTCTGTTCCGCATTCTTGGTGAGAATTCCGTTGTACTCTTGAGTGAGAGCAATCCCTCTTTCTGCAACGTTATTTACGACTCTCGCTTTCATCAGGACTTGCTTGCCCCGTTTGCAATTCTCATTCTGGTTCCATTCATCTGGGTCTTTCTCCAAGAGCTGACGAGGGATATCAAGGCAACCGAAAAAGTGGTGTGTGTTCTCCGTGACGGAGTCTTCAAGACTGCCGTCTTGAATATCCTTACTGGAAAGATCAATTCGCTCGGGTGGAACCCTTTTAACACCACCTTCTCCTCTTCCCCCAGAGCCTTCACCATTCGACTCTTCGTGGCAGCAGACACTTCCTCCTCTTCAACAAAGAAGCTAAATCCGACGAGTTTCTCGCTCAGGTAACACAAATGCCAAAGCAATTTTTTGGTACTGCTTCTGAAATGTTTGAGTGGATAGCAGAGAATGAATCCAGTTTCTTCAAGCGCTGAAGATCATTAGTTGGTGCCGAGACGGGAAGAGGAAAAGTGAGCCACGTCTTTGTGCGCAGGAGAATAGTGAAAATATTCTCATCACGCAAACCCTTAACCCTCTAACGCCGACTGGGTCGACTACGTACCGTTTCAAATGAACGCATTTAAACTTAACCCTACAAAAACTTTCGGCGTTAAAGGGTTAACTACACTAGCCGTCAAAGAGAACTGGCCTCTGATCATTCAGATCTTGAGAATAAATGATTTTAGCCATCCATATTGGTTTATAATGCGCCTCGAGTGCCATAAATCGGAATCCACGAAGAGGAATACCACCCATGAGGATGACGACGATCTCCAACAACTCCCTGAAGTCGCTCTTTGGATAATCCTTGGTCAGAATGCTCCTAGTGAAGTCCAAAATAACATTAATTATGTCCTTCCATTGGGAGAGGATTTGAGGTGCTTCACTGTCATCGAAGCCTGTTTCAAATCGCTCAGTGTCTATGGAGGCCTACTTGTCTTTGAATCACTTGAACAGGAGAATGTCTGGACCAGCTGATAGATCTAAACATACATTAAGTGCATCTTCACGACTTCCAAGATGTGGTGTCGACAAGCCAGATTAAGAAGTTCCTTCCTCAATTTTCTTTCCAGTAAATGGGAAGCGACACCATGCCTGCCAGTGTTGCTGACTGTCGTGTCATGGTTTTGAATCGACATTTTATTTTCCAGTCTTTTGCAGTATTCTTGACAGCAGTAGCTATTGCTTCGCCAGTTCCATTTGGAAGTTTGATACCGGATAATTTCTTTTTCCGTCACCCGAGACGTAAATAGGCAGTAGGTCAACCGTTTCAGGCCCGCCTGAGATAGCGGGCAGAATCTCTCCTTCCCAGCTAACCACGAAAGGAACATGGGGATCGACTTCAAAGCTGAGTTTGACCTGGATAAAATCTGGGATCTGTGCTATTCACTGCCACAGAAGACACATCGTATCCAAGGTTCTGAACTGTTGCAGCAATCAAACTCTGAACTCTCAGCAGATCCTGACTCCTCCCTGCTGCTGCTTGTCAGTAATGATACCCTGACTTCTGACATCTCCATTCCTCTTCTCGACTCGTTCTCTGAGCAATTCTCCCGCTCTTTCTCATTCTTTTTTCTCTCTCAATTCTTTGCTCACTCCTCTCGTATATCTTCGCCGGCCATCTTTCAGCGCGATTAGGAATTCTGCATCCTTTTCGATGGTGATAAGCTCCATAGCAAGGGAGTTTTTGGATCAACATCAATGGCCAGCCAGGAGCCCCGACTTGACACCGTGCGACTTCTTTCTTTGGGGGTGGGTAAAGGAAGAAGTCTATCGCACCAAACCGAGGACATTGGAAGAACTGGAGGACCGAATTCGGGAAGTCATGTCCTCCATCCAGCCGGAGTTCCTGCTAAAGTCAGTGGACGCCATTCCTGGGCGGCTCCAGAAGCTGGTGGAAAGAGTTGGAGCCCACATTGAATTTTAGAGAAAACCTACCATGTATGCCTACCTTTTCATATTATTTCTTCTGAAATAATGGATAATATACGTATTTTTTACCAATCCAAATAGGAGCTACTTTCCGCCCACCCTGTATATATATATATATATATGTATATGTATGTATGTATGTATATGTATGTATGTATGTATGTATGTATGTATATGTATGTTTCTGACGAAGACCGCTAATTTACTATAGAAATGTACTCTTATCTAAATAGACAGATTTAAATTCAAAGATATTTTTTATTTCCTTGAAAGTTGGTCTGCATTTGCTTTCGTTTCGTGAAATTTTAGAGATTAATTTGGAGAAAATCTGCGATCTTCAGATATTAGATCTTGGGAGCATAAAGGGTTACACAAAGGCGAAATCGATTTCATTAAAGCAGACAGTCATTATATAAAAGAGTTTAAAATAGTCACCAGAAATTTCTTTTTTATATATATACAGTATATATATATATATATGTATATGTATGTATATGTATATATATATGTATATATGTTCCCCGCAAGGGGGTTCTAAGCTCGTGCTCTTGAGTGCTCTTTGTGCTCGTTTGTACGTGCTTGTTCCTGGAGGTTTCACGTGCGCCCTCCCGGCCCTAGCACCCAAGGATGATGGGGCTCGACCCTGCAGTCCTTGTCATCCTTGGTCTTTTTCCACTTCGACTGTCCCCTCCACCCTTTCTTTTTCCTCTGTCTTTCCTCTCACTTTTTCTTTGTTTTTCCGCTGAGATATGCCCTTTAAATAGAGGCGAATCGGTTCTTCCTGAACTAAAAAAAAAAAAAAAAATGTATATATGTATATGTATGTATATATGTATATGTATGTATATATATATGTATATATATATGTATATATGTATATGTATGTGTATATGTATGTATGTATGTATATATATATGTATATATGTATGTATGTATATATATATGTATATATATATACAGTGCATGGAACAAGGAACTCTTCTGGGAAAATTAAATCCACTATAGTCCAAATAAGTAATGTAAATGACAAATACATAGTTTTTCTTTTTCATGATGCTAGCCCGACGTGGGCAACGGGTCACTCGCAAAGAGGTGACCCGTTGCCCACGTCGGGCTAGCATCATGAAAAAGAAAAACTATGGTATTTGTCATTTACCATTACTTATTCGGACTATAGTGGATTTATTTTCCCAGAAGAGTTCCTTGTTCCATGCACTGTCTGTGTGTATCATAAAAAACTCAGGGGACCATTCTGAGTTCATTCCTATTTCATATATATATATATATACATATATATACATATACATACATTCAACTGCAAAGAACACGCAGTATAAATAACGTAAAGAACGACGCTTGTATAGGAGATATTCCGCGCAAGACGAGAGAGAGAAAACGGAACAAATGAAAAATGAGGTAACCACCTGGGAATCGAACCCGGGATCTTCCGATTGCCGGTCAGACGCGATACCATTACACCATGGACCTCACTCTTCCAAATGCCGTAATTCTTCTACATACTCGCAGAAACCATATATATATATATATATATATAAATGAAAATTATTTCACGGAAGTAACACGTGAAAAATATTTATGATGAATAAAACCACGAAGGAAAGGAAACACAGATGGTGCTCAAGCGCTTTCGTCTAATGACATCCTCAGGAACACTGAAGTACATAAAGAATTACAGCCTATATATAGGTTACAGAAAGAGAAAAAAAATATATACATATATACAATAAACGGAGAAACGAAATTAAGGATTGTGGAAGGGGCACACAAATTTATAAGGAAAAAACTCGATTTTAGCACAAGATTAAGATTTGTTTCCAAACAATGTTATAGATAAAAAAAAAAATAATATATACACAAAGTTATACTGGAAATCTGCCCAAGTTTTAGCACTGCTCTTTTTGTATATAAAAATTGAACAATTATCGATTTTTAGCACAAGATTAAAAGATTTGTTTCCAAACAATGTTATAGATAAAAAAAAAATATATATATACAAATTTATACTGGAAATCTGCCCGGGTTTTAGCACTCTGCCCTATTTTTTTGTATATAAAATCGTGACCTGGATAGCTTCCTCCTTCAGTTAAATGATCAAGTCTCCTCTATTAAGTTTACTTTAGAAGTGGAACAAGACAATTCAATCCCATTTTTGGGTGTGCGTGTACATAGGGAAAGCCCAGGTTTTAAGTTTAGTATCTATCGGAAAAAAACAAACAATTTGTCCTACGTACACTTTTACTCGGGACATGACACCCCCACTAAGAAGGCCATTTTTTCTTCAATGTTTCTCCACGCCCTTAGGATCGCCAGTCCGGAATACATCGATGCCGAATTAGAAAAAATCAACGGTATTGGAAGTGATCTGTGTTATCCATCTGCGTTTATGGAATCTTGTCTCAACAAGGCAAAACGAACTTTCTATCGCGTCAATAATAACACTCGTACTTTGTCAAAAAATATTTTAGTACTTCCATTTTTCCCGGGCTTTTTAGGCATTGCTAATGTACAGTATTTAAACTTTTGGATATTAATGTAGTATTTTCATATAACAATATTGTGAAAAATATCATCGTAAAAAATAGCCCTACCAGTAATTCAGGCATTATCTATAAAATTGGTTGTAAACAATGTGATTCCTTTTACATAGGTCAGACGGGAAAGGATTTGCACACACGTATAAAACAGCATCAATATTCCGTTAGAACAGGACAATTGTCCAGTGCCCTTTTTGTCCATTTGTCAGAGTTATCCCACTGTATTGATTGGAATAATGCTTCAGTTTTATTCCACTCTAGCAACATTGTTAATAGAAATATTCTTGAGTCTGCCATTATCCAACTAACAAATAACTTCAACATAAGCAAAGGTCTTTTTCAACTCGATCCTGTTGTTTTGAATTCCTTCAGAACAGATTTAGATAAGAAAGGTAGAACGCTAAATCTTTGGTAAAATTTGTATGCCACCCTAATAACTTTTATTTTTCAATTTTTATATACAAAAAAATAGGGCAGAGTGCTAAAACCCGGGCAGATTTCCAATATAAATTTGTGCATATATATATATATATATATATATTTTTATCTATAACATTGTTTGGAAACAAATCTTTTAATCTTGTGCTAAAAATCGATAATTGTTCAATTTTTATATACAAAAAGAGCAGAGTGCTAAAACTTGGGCAGATTTCCAGTATAAATTTGTGTATATATATATATTTTTTTTTTTATCTATAACATTGTTTGGAAACATCTTTTAATCTTGTGCTAAAAATCGATAATTGTTCAATTTTTATATACAAAAAGAGCAGAGTGCTAAAACTTGGGCAGATTTCCAGTATAAATTTGTATATATGTATTTTATTTTTTTTATCTATAACATTGTTTGGAAACTAATCTTGTGCTAAAAATCGATAGTTTTTCCTTATAAATTTGTGTGCCCCCCTTCCACAATCCTTTAATTTCGTTTCTCCGTTTATTGTATATATATATATTTTTTTTTTTCTCTTTCTGTAACCTATATATAGGCTGTAATTCTTTATGTACTTCAGTGTTCCTGAGGATGTCATTAGACGAAAGCGCTTGAGCACCATCTGTGTTTCCTTTCCTTCGTGGTTTTATTCATCATATATATATATATATATATATATATATAATGAATTAAGAATTATTTGTTTATAGACAGAGAAATACAAACAATATTAAATTATCGATGGTGACCAGAAAGTGGCGGAGGATTTATATGTAGGTGGCCTTAGTGGCCTCGTGACTATTAATGCCGATAAGGCGTCGCTTGTCATCTCGCTCGAGTGCAGTTTAGTTATTTTTATTAGCCGGAGTATTAGTAGATTTTAATACTTTTATTCTTTCTATTGACACTATTAGTAATATTATTGTTAGTATTATCATTTATTATTACTAACTGGCAACCATACAATCTAAAAATAGTTTGCCAATACACGCACAATTCAGTAATAACAAAAATATCATCATTTCAGAAATTATCACTGAATTATAAAGGAATTATAGGGAATTATCAAGGAATTATCAACGAATTATAAGGGAATTATCAAGGAATCCTTTAAAGAATAAGTAGGAAATTATTTGTCAAATTTGAGAAAAGAAACGGGTCATGAAATACGGATTAAATCATAAATTATATTTATGCGACGATTTATAAAAGTATTAATTTATTAAATGATGCTTACATTTATTCTTAAACGCAGTTTTATATATATATATATATATAATATATATATATATATATATATATATATATACAGGGTGTCCCATAAGTCCGGTCTCATAGGAAAATTTATTTCAAATAAATTTACACAAGTAATACATTTGAATTAAAACAAATGATTAAATTGATGTCTTGTTTTGGGACCTTTTTTTTTATTGTTGCAGGTATAATAACACGCAATGGCTAATATGGAAGTGAGTTACACTCGTGAGGGGAAAAGGCCTCGGAGGCCCTTTCCTCACGAGTGTAACTCGCTATATATATATATTATCAATGCTTAAATCATTCTATAAATTCTATAATTTCAATCTAATAAAAATAGGTTGGAGGGGGTGGGGGGGTTATGGAGGAAGATAATCTAAATTGAGGGATAACTTTCTTGATTCTCTTCCTAATCGGATTGCGATAATGTGTTGATGAGATATAAAATATTTATGAATTCAACTTGATTCATTAATTTCGTTCATTCATTTGTAAATGATACGAAACGTGGCATTTTGATAACGTATTTTGATCTTTAAAAGGTTTAACTCTTTAAAGATTACGTTCGTACGAACGGAAGAGTATGGTGACTACGTTGTCAGCGCAGTTTCTTCCGTGTAATTGCGCGGTACACTTCGTAAAAAGAAGAAGAGCGAGAGCTTATTTGAATTAATGAATATACTTTGGGACTATGTTCAGTTTCCACACTTTAATTATTGCAACTATCGTGGAAGTCTTTTCAGATATATTAACTGTGTTTTCCTTTAAAAAAAAGTTCTTTTCAAACATTTTCCTCCCAAGAATTTTGTTCTATTTTACATTTTTTTTTAGATCTGATTCAACATTCAATTCACCTCAATGCGCAGTCGCGAAAGTAACATATGAACATTTTTTTTTTTTTTTAAATAATTTACTAATTGGAAACTGCTTGGTTTATTACGTCATAATGTAAACGTCATTACGCTTCATAATTATATAATAAAATAATGTCTATCGTTTTCGTTGTTGTTGATTGTTGTACAGTATATGTTCTCATATGATTTCGTTATTATTATTGTTGTTGTTTCGAGAAATTGATATAAACGTTGTGATGAACAACAGTCATAAAAAAAACAAATAATTGTAAGAATGGGTTAATTATGAGTTAATTATGGTTTGTTCGATAATATGTACACTTTCGATGGCACAAAATATCTCAAACGCATAAAAAAAAATACTAATTAATAATTTTTGTTTCGAAATTGTCTTTAGGCGAACTTTTTTCCAAAAGTATACATTCCTTTGCTACTGAAAATCATGAAATTGTTTTACTGATATTTAAAAGTTAGCTCGAGGGGGGAGCAGTTTTGTGAATTTAATTTTTAAATGATTATCTTAACTGTATTAATATCTTTGCAAGAAATAGACAGTGTTATGTGATCTTCAAACGTGAGATTCAGTATATTCAAAGAGCGTGGAAGTCTATTTACATAAAATAAAAATAAGAGTGGACCAAAAAGTGAGCCTTGTGGAACACCGTGATTTACAATTAGTTAATGGAACAGACGTTAATGCTACAAAAATTATATCTAATTTTGGATAAATAATTTCTGAAAGTCATTTAGAGGGCCTCTACAGCAGTAACGATATATAGTTTGTCGAGTACAATATTAGGGTATCATCCCACTCATTGTCTTTTCCTATTTCATCCTGCGTCCAAGTGTGAGAATCCGTGAGTGAGAACCTTGAAGGAGACAATTCTCAAATCCATCTATTCCCATTTCAAACTATTCTGCATCCTATCCGCGGCTTTCCTACTTTGGTCCAGGTTAGATTAGGATAATGTTATTTTAGAGTCATTTCAGTTAGGTTAGGTTACGAAATATTAGCCATTATGTTTCCGCGCCTTACCGCCAAATCAAGAACTAATCTTCTCCCAGATCTAAAGTTATCCCTTTATCCCTTCTCAATTGCGGACCACGAATGGGAATAGGGATGACATAGGGCGTAACCGAATATTAAGATCTAAACTCTAAAGCATTAAGAGAGCTGGTCTAATCCATAAGAAATTAAATCACAATTTCTTTCTTCTCATTTGCAACAATGGCATTTTGCATGAGAATTGAGAGATCAATTTCAGTCGTCTTTACACACCCTCTTCTTGCAGAAGCCATTTTCATACGATGACAAATGTATATTTTCGTTCGAGGAAGATCTGTGTGTACATCGTAACCTCGACTGACGAATGTTCAAGTGTGAATAAGTGATAACTTGCCACTGGCGATTACTTAAAATCTCTACTGTAATAATTTTATTTTCATAGCCGAAATACTGTAATTTTAGTTATACATAAAAACTAATCCCAGTTCCAATTGGAACATGCTCTCTTCTGTATATATATATATATATATATATATATATATATATATATATATATATATATATATATATATACACACATTATAACTGCAAACACACAGTATAATTAACGTAAAGAACGACGCTTTGTATAGGAGAATTACCTGCGCAAGATGAGAGCGAAAGAACGAAACAAATGAAAAAATGAGGTGAGGCCCGTGGTGTAATGGCTATCATATCTGACCGGCAATCGGAAGATCCCGGGTTCGATTCCCGGGTGGTTACCTCATTTTTTCATTTGTTTCGTTCTTTCGCTCTCATCTTGCGCGGGTAATTCTCCTATACAAAGCGTCGTTCTTTACGATATTATATATATATATATATATATATATATATATATATATATATATATATATATTGATTGTACTTTCGTTGGCTTCGAACAACGGTTCAGGATTAACCTATGGTTGATCCTTATCGAATTCATTGCAAGTGTGATTCGAAAATATATGTATGTATGTAAAACCTTGGTTTTGCTTCCGCTCGAATTGCTCATTCTGACGAAGGTCAAGCTTGTCACTCCACCTCAGACCTACATTTTAACGTGGAATCCGAACCACGCTTCACCAGCAGCCCAGCGTCTTAACCATCAGGCTACCCATTTATCTACCAACCCACTATATTTTTTGGTGTAGAAGGATGAACAGCTGAGTTTTGCTGCGCGCCGCCCGCCGTCACCTGGGTCTCGATACCGGGGTCGATGGATTCTTAGTCAGCGACGCTAACCACTTCACCACCGAGGTGCATATATATACACAAAGGACACCAAACAGCAACAAACCAGCAGAAGAGTGAAACTATTAAAACAAAGAGGAGAGAATCTGAGCGAAAATTTTACAATACTTTAATGCGCTAACAAATGTTTCTAACTGAGGTTTTAAGGTAAGATAAGCGTCTAGTTTCTTTTTAAAGAACTCCACCAAATTAATTTGACAACAGTGGCTGGCAATCCATTCCACAAATTAACTATAGAATTGAAAAAGAAATGTTTAACTTCATTAGAATTAAAATGTTTACCCACTAATTTCAAACCATTACCGTGAAGTCTATCGGCATTTTTTGAGGTGAAATATTTTTCCGGATGAAATTTATCAAAACCTTTAATCATTTTTAAACACCTGGATTAAATCTTTTCGAATTCACCTTTTTACGAGTGAGAATAAATTTGACGTTTCTAAACGGGCAGAGTATGATTCGTTTCCGAGTCTGGGAATCATATATATGTATATAGCTTGAATTTCTTCCAAATATGGAGCTTTTTTTTTAACCCTTCAACTATTAAAAGACAATCCTAATAATTTTCACCTGAAGTGAGCTAAAAAGATTCTTAGAAATGAATTTTGGTCGTAAATAATGAATGTAATCCATGTTTGACACGAATTAGGAAATTTATTCATTATTATTTATCATTTCATTTCTTTAAACAAATAAAGATTTTTTTAATTTACTGTATAGAGTTGTTTTTACAGTTTTATTTATCTAATATCAGTTTAAACAAATTTTCCATACAAATGTTATGTTTTGATTTGCTCTATTCTTTAATGTTGTTACTTCCGCCAGCGCAAGGAGAAGAGAGGAAGTATTGTTTCCGGTCCGGTGTTTGTGTGGGTGGGTGGGTGTGGGTGTTAGAGGTGGAAAGAGTATCAAAATTATGGAGTTGAACGAGTACGATTATGAGTACAGTATTTTTTGAGTGATTGAGTACACGTATACCTTTTTAAGTGATCGAGCACGAGTACGGGTTTTTTAGTGTTTGAGTACGAGTACACGTGTAAGAGTGTGGTTTCAAGCTTTAACTGGTGCTTGACTGCTTGCATGAGCACAGCTTATTAGACCATATGAACCCATTGCATTGAAAAAGAGTACAACAGAAACCTGTACTCGAGTACAAGAATACTGGAGTACTGATGCATTCTTTCCACCTCTAGACTGGGTGTGCGCGCAAAATAACTCTCAAATGGTCCAACTGCTTGTAAGTTCTGCGGGCAGAAGTTTGCGTCTCCTGATGCCTTTGTCGGCTATATTTAACATATTCTTTAGTGTGATTTCAGAGCCAGCTGTATTTCAGTCATCTATTTCTCTTAATTCCCGTACTGCAATATTCCGGTAATTGCTATATGCGCCTCGGTGGTGTAGTGGTTTACGTCGCTGACTACGAATCGAGACCTGGTGACTGCAGGCGGCGCGCAGTAAAACCCAGCTGTTCATCCTTCCACACAAAAAAAAAAAAATTGGTTGGTAGATAAATGGATACCGTGGGTAGCTAGTGGTTAAGACGCCGGGCTGCTGGTGAGGCGTGGTTCAGATTCCACGTTAAACTGTAGGTCTGAGGTGGAATGAGAAGCTTGACCTTCGTCAGATTGAATAATTCTGGCGGAAGCAAACCAAAGGTTACTACTGTACATCTAATGTAGGTCTACAACGCTCACGTATATGTTTTTTATCTTCTGACACCACAGTTATTTTCCTTTGGGCATAACCTAAATTAACTTTTATTAGCGTATATATCTATACTAATACTTATATACAAGTGTTAATATTAACATAGTCCAAATTCAGTAGTCTTAAAATGTCCTGGAATTAGAGTTTGCAAATGAAAATCACAGACCAAAATGTAAATATAGAATTATATAAAATTTTATTCTTTCCACATGTGCAATATTACAACAGTGGGACATTGTAATGTAACAGTAAATTTTATTTGTCCAGCCTGCTGCAGGACGAAGCGAGGAATGAATTATATAATTTTCGTTGATATATGAAATTCCAGCCAAAACTGAATGAATAATTAATGTAAAGGAATTATATGCATATTCGAATTTCACGAAGTCGATGTTCGATCTTATCTATTTCGACATTATTCCAATTTGATCTATTGTAATTCAACTTCATTCATTTAAGATTTGAAAATGAAAAACTTATTTTATATTTCGGCAGAAAGTGACCGACTCGTGTGTGTGTATTTTAGATTTTAAGTGACAATGAATAGCCTGACCTAACCTTGCGTAACCTAACCGGGCATAATGTAACATTGTTCATTCTGGCACAGCATTCAAATTTCTTTTGGCTAAGTATCATGGGTCACCAAAGTCTGGGTAGAACTGAGCCGGAAGATAGATGTAACCCAATGTTATCCCAGTTTTAGTAACCACGATGGTACAGTTCGGAAAAAAATTCGCCTAGAAATGTAAACTTAAGAAAAAAAATACTAATTAGTAATAATTGGATTTTGTTTTTGAAGTTTTATTACTGTAACCAAAATGGAAAAATATCCAGAGAAGAACTAAAAATTACCAATTAGTAATTTTCTATGATTTTTCGAAATTTTAGAAGTATCGTATTGCGAATGCGTATAAATGGGAAAGTTCAATCCTGAGGAGTTCATTCCAATATCACCTTGAAATAAAGGTCCCCGAAATAAATCTAATCCGATTCCAATTATAATTCAGCCTAAAAAGTTCGATTTTGAAATGCGACCCGCCAAAACCTCTTAGAATTTTCTTGTTACACAGCTAATAAATAATGCGTCGTATTATACAGATTATATTGGCTACTATAATGATTAGTATGGTTCTCTCTCTCTCTCTCTCTCTCTCTCTCTCTCTCTCTCTCTCTCTCTCTCTCTCTCTCTCATGTATATTAAACAGGGTGATCTAAAAAGGTGTTCTCCACAAAATTGTCGTTAGTTCTGGGAACACCTTTTTGGGGTCACTATATATATTATATATTGGCCTACGGATCACCGATTTGATGTGGCTAAGAAGGTAGGCTTACTATAATTTATGAAATGATATTGTAATGAATTGTTAGGGGTCACCAATTTGGGCCTACTGCCCATATAAACAATATTTAATAAGGAGACAAATTATTTTTTGTGTTTAATTAGGAAAATAAATCAATTATTTGTTCACAGCGATCAACAGTTCATGGCATTTATAATGATTAATAACACTGGCCAACAAAATGAAACTTATTTTTCTCATCACAAACATGATCACACTTTTCTTAATGCATGTTTCGTGCTGATTCCGAATCTGGTTTTATTTGTTTTCTAGCACGTATAGTTATATAGATACACTGGTTTTGATATTTTTAAGTTTTTGATATTGCTATAAGAAAATTTATGGATGTATAGATCACACTTAGGAATGCTAAACAACAAATACATCATATACCTTATTCAATGTACTTATAAATAAAGAATATATACATTATTTTATTAAAAGCGCTGTGAGTGTGATTTCCTTTTGTAAATTTGGCCTGGATTGTCACGATACAGCATCCAACAATGGTCCGCCATCATGCTTTCATTCCAATATCCTTGGTAGCGCTTCTCCATCATCTGAATATCTTGATGGAAGCGCTCTCCTTGCTCGTCACTCACTGCACCAAGGTTTTCAGGAAAGAAATCTAAGTGGGAATGCAGGAAGTGAATTTTTAACGACATTCGACACTCCATTTCTTTGAAGGCATCAAGGAGGTTTTTGACTCCATCCTTATACGCAGGTGACTTGTTGCTTCCAAGAAAGTTTTCACATATCCATTTGAACGCCAGCCAAGCCTTCAATTGCAGCGGACTTAGGACTTTTTCAAATTCAGTGTCATTCAAAACCTCCCTTATTTGTGGCCCAACAAAAATTCCTTCCTTCAATTTTGCTGCAGTAACCTTCGGAAATTTCCTTGAAAGGTATTGGAACCCTTCAGAATTGACTTTACCCATTGCTTTAACAAAATTCTTCATTAAACCAAGTTTAATGTGAAGAGGTGGCAGATAGATCTTTTTGGGATCCACTAAAGGGACAGACTGGACATTGCTTATCCCTGGGACATATGTATACCTAAGTGGCCAGTCACTTTTGGTGTAATGTTCTATAGTGGCGCGACTGTCCCACAGGCAAAGGAAACAACAAAATTTTGTGAATCCTGACTGCATACCCATAAGCATTCCTATAACTTTTAGATCTCCACAAACATTCCATTGATGACTGTCGTATTTGATTGCCTTAAGTAGTATATCCATATTGTCATATGTCTCTTTTAGATGGACGGAATGGGCAATGGGGATGGATGGCATTATATTACCATTATGCAAAAGAACTGCTTTCAGGCTTCTCTGCGACGAATCAATAAAGAGGCGCCACTCAGATGCCACATACGTCTGAGATATGGCTGTAAATAGTCCATTGATGTCATGGCAATAACAGAGAGGACCGTCTACTGAAAAGAATGCTGTTAATTCAAATTCCGCTTTCGGTAGTAACTAATACGAACAGTGTTCTCAAGTAAATTGTTCTCCTTTAGTCTTGAGGCGAGAAGCTCTGATTTCTCTTTAGACAGCGATAAGTCTCTAACAAGATCATTCAACTGTCCTTGGGTTAACTTTTTAGGCTCTAAATGTCTACCTTCAAAAGTGTACTCTGGTTCTGTAGATGGTCCGGAAACGCCAGTTGCACCTTCATCACTTTCCATGTCATCTATGATAGAATCTAGCCTATCACTTGGGGGAATTGGAATGGGCAATGTTTCATCATGTTTTACTGGTCTACGTGCTGAATCCAAGTTTGGATATACAATCTGGTGTTTGTTCTTGGCAGAAAACCCCATTAAGTTCACACTACAAAAATAACAGTCTTCATGATGATCTCTCGGCTCCCTCCATATCATGGGTATGGCAAATGGCATTGAAGCTTTCTTTTTGTTAAGCCAATCACGTAATCCATTTGAACAGCCAGAACAGATTTGATGTGGCGCCCATGGTTTATCTTGGTCACCTAGATGGCAACCAAAGTATAGCTTGTATATTTTCTTAATGTCGGTTGTAATACTTCGTCGCTGTGTTTTAGTTGTCAACTGGCCGCATACGAAACAGAACTTGGGGTCATTCTTACATTGTCGAGGCATGTTGACTGACCTGAGCAAACTATAAATTCAAAAAAAATGTACACCAACTTGACACAACAAGTTCTTGGACTGGACTGATCTTTTGACACACAAAGCACGGCGTTGTTGCCTGAATCACAATGCTGCTAGACGTAAAAGCTCACACCTGAAATACATAAGATGTATAATTAAGATAATTGAAATAAATAAGATGAATAAACTAAAAAAACACAATAAAATAAACACAATCAAATGTTGAAATATTAGTAGTTTGCCTATTTAAAATGGTTAAATCTGTGTAGTTATATATATGCCTTCATCTTGAAAACTATACGTGTTAGAAAAAATCTGAATGCAGTTTTGGAATCAGCGTGAAAAATGCTATCCAGCCATTACAAATTTTACTCTGATGAAAAATCTTTGTTGACCAGTGTAATTATATAACGGCATTTATACTATGCTAAAGATGACTGGTTCTTAGCAATAAGGAATGGTTATACAGACTAATTGTTAAATAAATATGCTAATTCAAATAGGCTAATGAGATATGCAGCGTGAACACAGGATAAATAATGAAGCCTATTGATAACTGAAATAATGTAAAGCCAGTACGGCACAGTAAATGGATTAAGTCGGAAAAATGTAATGCATAAAAGAGCGCACAAACAAACGAATGCAAAATAAAATGAGTTATATGAAAGAACACAATAACAGGGTGATACAACACTACGGTATTGGTACAACAATTGAAATAGGCCTACTGCGGTCTTAATGAGAGAGTTAGTTTGCCGGTTGCTTGCGTACACTTTTGGGATAGCCTATTTGCGACGCTGCGTTTTACACTGTGTAGGGTACGCGGGAATTGCTTAACACGAAGGCAAAGGTAGGCTTACCGAGATGATGAATAACTCTGGAGATTGAAGACCTACGTGACGGTTTGTCCGTACTGCGTTTCGCCGTAGATGGCCTTGGAGACCTAGGCCTAGGTAGAGGTTTGACTGTATTGTTTCTCCGTAGATGACTTTGGAGACTGTAGAGGGCCTGTTGAGATACTTGTTGAACAGGTGCCGATCGAATTGTAGTGAGAGGATGAGTGACGAGCAAAATGAGGTTTGTGCCTCGTAGCCTAATAGAGGGTTTACGGACCTGGGCTTCTGGTGATTGTTTCTACAGGCGGACTGGCCTTAGTGGGGAGAGGATGAGTGCCGGTAGAGACTTGTTGAGAAGGGGGCCAAACGGAAACTCCTGCAGTGGTGATGTTGCTTCTTGTAGGATGAAATTGTAGAGGGCCTTACTTGATGATAGACTTCGTGTAGGCTCGACCGGAGCCTTGAAAGAACAGCGGGCCGCTCTCCGGCGAAGGCCGGAGAACGGGTGACGTGACGAGTGGTGCTACTGACGAAGGTGCTGAGAGTGAGACGCGACGACCAAGACGATAAAATGGCAAGTGAGAAGTGAGAATGATTTGAGGACGAACTAGCATTTTATAGGCCTTGGTGACGTCCTCTGGTGGCCGTTTCGGGAAATACCAAAAATCTGTGTTTTCTGTGTGGGCCTGTTTCATGCCCACGTGTATAGCCTTTGTTTTGATTCCATGATGTTTGAGAATGGCGGGGAAGGAATTTCTTTGTCGGACCCCTACATATATGACTACTTAATGACTAGCCTGACCTAACCTTGCGTAACCTAATCGGGCATAATGTAACATTGTTCATAAAAACCCACTCTAATAGACAGTTTATTTCCACAACAGTTTCGATGCCCACTGGCATCCTCCTCGGGTGGATTCGTTTTTCTGTATCCACCCGAGGAGGATTCCAGTGGGCATCGAAACTGTTGTGGAAATAAACTCTGTCTATTAGAGTGGGTTTTTATTTTCATATTTTGACCTTCACGTAGAAAAAAAGTTTTTTGCATTTGTAACATTGTTCATTCTGGCACAGCATTCAAATTTCTTTTGGCTAAGTATCATGGGTCACCAAAGTCTGGGTAGAACTGGGCCGGAAGGTAGATGTAACCCAATGTTATCCCAGTTTTAGTAACCACGATGGTACAGTTCAGAAAAAAATTCGCCTAGAAATGTAAACTTAAGAAAAAAATAGTAATTAGTAATAATTGGATTTTGTTTTTGAAGTTTTATTACTGTAACCAAAATGGAAAAATATCCAAAGAAGAACTAAAATTTACCAATTAGTAATTTTCTATGATTTTTCGTTCAAAATTTTAGAAGTATCGTATTGTGAATGTGTATAAAATGGGAAAATTCACTCCTGAGTAGTTCATTCCAATATCACCTTGAAATAAAGGTCCCCGAAATAAATTGTGTGTGTGTGGCGTTCGTAAGTATTCGTACAAAGAGGTATTTCAGTTAATGTATATTATTCTTTATCTTTTGTATCATGCATACGATAGTTTTGGAAAGTTCACCGTTCGTTTGGAAAAATTTAACAAATAAACAATTAATTTAACTCCAACATATAATGTAAAACATCAAAGAATTTAAGGAAAATAACAAAAATGCTAAAATGCAAAAGTTTTCGTACATTTATTTACAAAATTATTCAATATTTTATGTGTCCAACTTAGGCTTGAAGAATTTAATATTTTTATTAGTGATTGATTGTTTATTGATTAGAGATTATTGACAATTGTGAATTATAGAATTTCCTCCGTGAATCTTCATGGAAGATGAATGATTGTACGAACTATTAATAAGCAATGAGTCGTCGTGGTAAAGAGGTGTCTACAGATTATAAAAGATCTGTTATTACTGCACACATGTCTAGAAAGAGTTATAGGAGAACTTCGAATTCTATTTACGACGGTTGTTGCAGTTATAAAGGAATTGAGAAAGGCTTTGGGACAATCAAAGCTCTACCAAGGTGTGGACAACCTTACAAGATTTCAGAACGTACAGTTCCAACGACCATCAAAATAGATTTGCATTGTAGAAGAAAGTTCTCTGGACAGACGAGACCAAAATTGAATTTTTCAGAAACAACGACCAACGGTATGCTTGCCTAATATCAAATAGTGGGTGCTGGTTGTGTGTGCGGTCTACCTAGCTTTTAGTTAGCCTTATAAGGCTAACTAATGAAACTATCACGGCTTAACCTAACCAATCGTTAGGTTAACTGTACGCCCTTGACGATTAGTTAGGTTAAGTCGTGATAGTTTCATTAGTTAGCCTTATAAGGCTAACTAAAAGCTAGGTAGACCGCACACTTAACCAGCACCAAATAGTGCATTGGAGGGGGAAAAACCCCCATCCTTCCTAGTGTTAAACATGGTGGTAGTTTGCTTCTTTGGGGACGATTTAGTGCTTCTGGTCCAGAAAAGTTTGTTGTCATCAATTGAATCTTGAATTCGAAGAAATATCAGGAAATTTTAGAAGAAAATGTATTGCCTTCATTTCGGGAGTTGCGAATGGGTCGCAATTGGGTACTGTCGCAAGATAATGATCCAAAACATAAAAGTAAGACACCATGAAATGATTTTATCAAAAGAATTTCGAGCTTCTCGAGTGGCCCAGTGAAAGCCCAGATCTCAATTTAATCGAGAATTTATAGTTTAATTTGATTAAAGCCGTCTGCAAGAGAAACCCTTCAAATCCGAATGAAATGCAAAAATTTTCTTCGGAAGAATTGGCTCAAATTTCCACTGAGAGATGTCGAAATCTTTTAGAAAAATACCCAAAATGAATTCTTAATCATTCAAGGAAAAGGTGGACACAAAAAGTATTAAATAATTCTGTAAATAAATGTACGAAAACCTTTGCATTTTAACTATTTTTTTAATTTCCTCAAATTCTTTGATATTTGACGATAATATGTTGGAGTTGAATTAATGTGTTTATTTGCTAAATTTTTCCAAACGAACGTTAAACTCTTCATAACTGTCCCATGCATGGTAACTACAAAAGACAAGGATGAATATAACTTAAATATTTCTCTCTACGGATACTTATGAGCGCCACTGTTTATATACAGGAACTTACTTCCTGCGTATATTATAAAAATACAGTTTCCCGCTCTCATCAATCAGTGCCTATATATAAATATTATTTCAAAAGAACTTCAGAAAATGGGTTTTAATAAAACATAAGCGAAGTTGACTAAAGAAAAGATTCAAATCTGTTATGCTTTCATATTCCAATTCCCCTCAGTCATCTCTTAAAAGCGAAAGAGTTTGAGAAGAAGTAAGAGTTTTCAATTAAGTTATTCAGACATCAACTTACATTTAAAAGAAAGGGAATGAAGTTTATATGGTGGCAGCTTAGTTTAGTGGTTGACACTGTTTTTCTTATATGAGCGAAGCAAAGACACTGAGGTCGTGGGTTCGACTCCTGGTAGTATTGATTAATAATAATAATAATAATAATAATAATAATAGGGGTTAACGTAATAGGTCGCGTTCGTTTGGTCTGATCATTGTGTTAGTTTTTGGTTCTTCTATCTGGATATTATTAAAGTTTGTGCATAGTAGCGATTTCCAACCCGCGACCTTTTCGACTGTGGTACTTAGAAAAAGCATGGTGGTACGTCGACCTAAAAAGGTTGGGAATTCTCGGTGCTCGTATGTCCTACGGACATCACATGAAATTCTCTTGATTCTGATATGTTTCCCTGTAAATAGCATTCAATTATGTTCCAAACTTTACGAACTTTCTTAAAAATGAGCAACATACGAGCACCAGGAATTTGCAACCTTTTTAGGTCGACATACCACCATGCTTTTTCTAAGTATCACAGTCGAAAAGGTAGCGGGTTACTTCTTAACCCTTTAGTTTACATCAGCGATGGGCAAACCTTTTATTTTTTGACAAACTAAGAAACTGTGACAAATCACAAACTCGAGACTGGCCAAGAGCCAAATGCATTTTGTTTTTACCTTATTAATTTTATTAAACGTTCTACATGTGCAAGTACAAAAGTGGAATTAGAAAATTGTGTTAAATTTTGCTAGACCATCAAATTCATTAATTTGTGTCCAATGAAAATAAACTAAATTAGCGAAATCAGCTCAAGGGCCACAAAAAATCGTTTGGTGGTTCCCATGCGAGTTGCTCATCGCTAAACTGTATGTATATCGTTGATTTTCTAATTCATGTATGTCAGCGTTTACGGAATAATTTGTTTTAAAAAATGAACGAAAATACAGCGTGATCCAAAAAGGTGTTCCCAGAAATAACTTTTTATAAATATTTTGGGAACACCTCTTTGGATCATCCAGCCTATTATTTATCTTATATGTTCTGCGCAGGTTTTTGAAGTCATAATTGAAGGTTTTAATTATACAAATCATTTGATAATGATTTCACTGTTCCTTGTCAAAATAAACTGGTTTGCTCGCTACAAGTGAGGAGGTGAACCGTGGGAAATTAGACTTATACCCATTTCGTCGACAAGACCAAAACATCGACACTAAAGAGCTAGGTAACCAAACCTAACCCAAGTCGATCAGATGTCGTAAGACCAGGGAAAACCAGGGGTCTATCATCTTTATCATCATAATTATCGCGTTAGGAAAATCTAAATATAAGCTTCTAATATCGTATAAGAAAAAATGCGTGTGAAATTAAATTGTATTTACTGTATTAGGTTGTATATAACTAAGTTTATACAGGTTCTAATACCGAGGTATTCGGCAAGGCATATTAATGTTTGCTTGCAACCATTACCTGAAAATTATTAACAAGTGCAAATTGAAAATGGAGCTTCAGTTGCAAAAAAAATTGAAAATCCTCCAAAAATCATATTTATATAAGGACTCTACCACAGTTGTTAACATTAATTTGTACCTAAATCATATATATATATATATATATATATATATATATATGTGTGTGTGTGTGTGTATTGTATATATGCAGGAAAAAAATTTCTATTCAAAGCTAAATTTTGAAATGGTTCAGTATCCTTTCTGTATATATTAAATTTATAGGATTTAAATGGTATTCCAAAGTGAGAAGGATCGAATGTTTTGAAACAAATCTCTCTCTCTTTATTTTCTCTCTCTCTCTTTATTTTCTCTCTCTTTATTTTCTCTCTCTCTCTTTATTTTCTCTCTTTATTTTCTCTCTCTCTATTTTCTCTCTCTCTTTATTTTCTCTCTCTCTTTATTTTCTCTCTCTCTCTCTCTTTATTTTCTCTCTCTCTATTTTCTCTCTCTATTTTCTCTCTCTCTTTATTTTCTCTCTCTCTCTCTCTTTATTTTCTCTCTCTATTTTCTCTCTCTCTATTTTCTCTCTCTCTATTTTCTCTCTCTCTTTATTTTCTCTCTCTCTTTATTTTCTCTCTCTCTTTATTTTCTCTCTCTCTTTATTTTCTCTCTCTCTTTATTTTCTCTCTCTTTATTTTCTCTCTCTCTCTCTCTCTCTCTCGTTAAAGGACCCCAGCGGCGCGCTGCGGACCTCCGACGCGGACATCGCTAATGTGCTGAATGAGTACTTTGCGGGAGTATTCACTAGGGAAGACACCCGCGTCATTCCCGAGCCAAGCGTCAGGCACGAAGGTGCTGGCCTGGATAGTGTTCGGTGTACCGCGATAGTTGTTGCCGATAGACCAGAGAAACTGAGCGCGTTTAAGGTTCCTGGGCCAGACCAGTTCCTCCCCAGAGTGTTGCGGGAAGTGCGCGACCAGGTGGCTCCCCACCTGGCTACAGTCTTCAACAAATCGTTGGAGGCGGGCCAGGTGCCTGGTGACTGGAGGGAAGCCAACGTGACCCCTATCTTTAAGAAAGGGGATCACGAAAGTCCATGGAACTATCGTCCCATTACTGTCACTTCGGTTGTGGGTAAATTATTAGAGGGGATAATAGCGGATAGGATCATCTACGCCAATCCCAAGTCGAACTACTCGATGTTGGGGAGTAATATCAAGGCCACTGATTTGGAAAAGGACTTGGGCGTGCTAATTAGCAGAGAACTTAAGTTTACCAAACAGTGCGTAGAGGTGGAAAAGAGAGCCCAGAAGCTGTTGGGTTATATCAGGAGGCAATTTCGATTTCGGAACAAGGAGATTGTGCTCTCCCTGTACAATTCTCTGGTTCGGCCGCACCTGGAGTATGCTGTGCAGTTTTGGTCGCCCACCTTCAGGAAAAATATTGAGAGGCTGGAGCGAGTCCAGGCCAGGGCCAGGAAGTTAATCCCTTCCGTTAGGCATATGGGCTACAATTCACGCTTACGCGCCCTGAATTTGTTTTCGCTGGAAACTCGGAGGCTGCGCGGTCAACTTATCGAGGTTTTCAAGCTCTTACACGGGTTCAACGATGTCGATTTTAGAAGCATGTTTAGTTTAAATGATAACTCAACTCGCAACAATGATTAGAAGTTGGATTTGAAACGGTTTAGCACTAGTGTGTGTGGGAATTACTTTACTACAAGATCTGTGACACGTGAAACAGGCTACCTTCAGAAGTCGTGAGCAGTTCCTCTGTAGATCAGTTCAAGAAAAGGTTAGACCGAATCTTGCACACTATTTGAGGGTGTAGGAATTTTTCCCTGGCACCCGTTGCCATTGGTACCTCCTCGGTATGGGCCGCAAGGCCTTTTGAGGTACTTCTTGTCCTTGTAACTCCTTGTAACTCAAAATAAAAGTACCATCAAACTGAATAAAATTTCCAGGAAACATTAAGCTCCTAATTGCATTAAATTACTCGTGCAATAATTATGTTAAAATAGTATCCCATTAACTTAAGACTTTTATATATATCGTATTTCCCGGCGTATAACGCGCACTTTTTTTTCCCAAAAAATACTCCAAAAATCACCCTGCGTTAAAATTAACTCGTTAAAATTGTACATGTGAAGTGAGGTAGGAGGTATATTTTTTCCTAAATTTTTATTTTCCTAAATTTTCTCTTCAAAATAATTTTCTCTTCAAAATTAGGGTGCGCGTTATACGCCTCGAAATATGGTATATAATATACAGGGTGTCTCAAAAGTCACTATCTATTTCGGTGACATTAGATGTTTTTTAAAAAAATGCTATGCTGGCATAAAGATATGTACTTCTGGTGCAAATTTGTGTATTTAAAAAAAGCTAATTGGTTTATTATCTTGACATGCTTGAACAATTCCTCGAACCTCAACTTCTTACAGATGGCATTCTTGACACAGTAGTTTTTCAGCAGGATGGAGCACCGTGCCATTATGCAATAATTGTACGTGATTATCTTGACAGACGCTTCCCCGGTCGCTGGATTGGTCGTGGAGGAACGCAACCATGGGCAGCACGTTCACCCGATTTAACACCATTAGATTTTTTCGCCTGGGGTTTCATTAAGTCTAAGGTGTACACTAGTAGAAGAATTAGTGATGTAGCCGAACTTCGAAATCGTATTACCGATGCAGTTCATAAAATAACACCTCAAATGCTGGAAAGTGTGTTCCGGGAAACAACTTATCGCTTTGAGCTCTGTAGAGACACTGATGGTCGCCATGTGGAGACAGATAAATAAATAGCACTAATTCTTTGTGGCACTTACTTTGAAATAAATATATTTTTCATGTCTTAAACCAGTTTTTCGTAATTCCCATTATTTTTCAAAATAGATAGTGACTTTTGAGACACCCTGTATTATGGAAGGAGGGGCCAAGGGCGGGTGAAAATACAAATATTTTAATTTTTTTTTTAATTTTGAAAAGGTTGTGTAGTGTGTAAGGTGCATGCATGTATGTGTAGTGATGAATAAAGGGAGAAGTGTGGGTTTGAGAGTATGCTGGACTGCTCATGGGGTAGAGGAGACACGGAAAAAGATCAGCTGAGGAGGACAGTGACGGGAGAAACGGGAGTTCTAGCACTCTGTCTCCTGCATAACCTCCCCCGGCAGGAGTACTTCCCCGGACGATTAGTGTCTACAGTATTCTCCTCCAAATAAATATATATATATATATACCTTATGAACCTTATGTTGTTTCGTGTGTTGGTCTCTCTTCACACGGAGGTCAAGCTGGTGGCCCCGCCTCTAGGTCTGGCCTGGTGGAGGAGCGAGTTACTTTCTTGCGCTCTCCACCGTACATAGCCAGGCACGCCCGGCTCATATATATGTATATTTACCTTGTGGTGTACGGACGTTGGTTTCCGCTTTGTGCTAATACCAAACTAACTAGTGTTTATAAATTCAATGGTAAATTCTATCTTATACCAATGTGTGTATTAAGTATCAGTGAATAGGGCCTACGCGAAAATAATTCATTAAGTGAAGGCCGGTGGCGTACAGGATGCACAAAGAAAAACAACATAAATTGAATCATAAACTGAAAACAACTCGGATGGAATAACGGCTTTCGTGAGACTTTTCCAAGAGGACTTTGCAGTAGAAGAAGAAAAGGATCATAACCGAGAAGGTCGAGATTTCGCAGACGAAATTCAAGAAGCAGAAAGGAAATAGACGAAAGAAAGGGGGAAAAAAATGGTAAATATTACGAAAAAATGTGAGTTGGTGTAAATCCAGAATGTTGTATAGAGTTGGATTATGTTTAATGGAATGCGCCGCGTACCAGCTCTGCTATTGCAAAAAATGAAGTTCGGACCACGGGTTTAAAATGCATTCTGTGTATTACATTTAAACATTACGAGTGCATAAACTTGGGTAAAATGGACAGGAAAATGATAAAATAGAATAAACAACAAAATCATAGGCTTTTATGGCTTCGTGTGCCTCAAGTGCATGGAAAACAATATGAAAGTAGTACAAACGGAAATGGAGAATGTTGAAATAGAGGAATCAATTGCACCAGGTTCACCGACAGAAAACCAGGAAACGTCAGAAAACGCCAACAAAAACTAAAATAGGATTCAGGACACCGAGGGCACCACGCTACAACGAGGTGCAGAAGTAGAAATATTCCATTCACAAGATAGACACGATGAATACAAATAAAAACACCAAAGATTAAAAAACCACTGAATAGGAAGAAGTGGTGGTAGAACAGAGGAAAGAAAATGAATCCCATAGGACTCGTAAGGAATCTAAACGACGGACCATATGCGAATATTACAAAATAGGTTCATGCAAATATGGCTCAGAGTGCATGTATAGTCACCCCCCAAAAATGTTTTTACATGATGAGGAATGGAAGTTGTAGGTGCGGAGCAAACTACTACTATTTCCACGCTTGTATGTGCAGACATTCAATTTGAGAGAAAAAATGCCTAAGTATGAAGTGTCCGCATTTTCACATTAAGGATAGTCAAAGAAGAGAACGAGAAAGACCAGCTCGCATCCTAAATAGAAGTAATAACAGTGGCAATGAAGTACATTATTTAGAGGAAATGAGAATGATAAAAGCACATTTGTCCCTTCTAATGAAAAAAGGCAACTTCGCAGATATAAGCACCACAGTATTACATACATCTTCCTTCTATTCAACACTACCCACTGTTAATACAACATCCACAATGATATCAAGGGCCGCAGCTCTAATGCTCCCTTCTTTTATTTTTTTTTTATATATATTTTGAATATGTGGATCGGTGTGCATTACATTGATGGAATTTCTTTACTTTGATTTATTTTTAAGAAAGTAGATCACTCGGTATTATATAGTGTAGAGAGGCTAAGACGCACTATGTATACATATACTGTGTCTTCGAGAGAAAGGACTAATCATTTTATTTTGCGTGTAACTCTAACTTTTTGCAGACTGCAAATTAAAATACTTTCAAAATTTAGCTCTGGAAACTAAAGGAAACACACACAAGTGCGAAAAACGCTGTGAAAACTGCATTGAGGATATTGAAATAGCAAAACTGGACTGCAACATATACAGAGCAGATAGAGTTGCTAGACGAGAAAGACGGTGTTGCATCTACGTGAAAAACGTATACACATGTGAGGTGAAGGTAAGTAAATCAAACGGCACAGTTGAAATTATTATTTTAGAAGTAAAAGACCTGAACCTAACCACCAAACACTACAAAAAGTGAATTCCAATTCGCTGCAAATGAAATAGAAAATGTTAAAATTACTTGAAACTCCAGCACCAAATATTTTAATTTGTGGGGATTTTAATTTGCCATTCATAACATGGAAGGAAAATGACGAAATTACATATGTTGAGAGGTTTAATGGTAACATTATAAAAGATGATAGAACCAAGGCAATAATGCTATTACTGTAGATATTATGGAACATTATGCATTTACCCAGGAAACCTGTGAAGCTACTAAAAAGGAGATCGTTTTAGTTAATTTGGACAAATAACAACGAGATAATAAATAAAAAGGTAACGCACACAAATTTCCCCGACCATAACCTAATCGACATGCAATTAAAGTTAGCAACCAGAGGTCCAGAAGAAATGCTATGTATAACAGAAAATGAAACTAAACCTATATTGCTGAAGCATCTTCCGAAGAGAGAAAAAAGAAAACGTAGCAAGCTCGAGAGAAAAACTGGGCCACTATTTAGACAACGAAAACAAACGGTAAAAAATCTCCACAGGTGCAGAACTGAAGCAAGGCGATTCAAACTAGAAAAAAACAAACTGTGCGAAATAGAAGTGGATCTAAAACAAACTTTCATTCATAAGACAAATGAGGAGCAAAGTAAGGTCGTAGGAAATATAAAAACTAACCAAAAATACTTCTACACGTTTGCGAAAAGGAAAATGCAGTATAGATAGAGTATTGGTCCGTTGATAGATAGGGCGACCGAATACACAAACGACCCAGAAAAAATGAGCGAACTGCTTAAGGAACAACTCTTTTTAGCACTCCAAAATTCAAAAAGAAAGTACAAAATCCAGATGAATTTTTTGACATTGATACAAATCAGCCAAGAACAAGTTCTGGCATGAATCTATTAATAGACTTAGAGTTCTCGGAAGGTGATGTAATTAAGGCTCTATCATAAATGCGACAAAAATTCGGCACCAGGGCCAGACACATGGAGTGCCACGTTTCTGAAATGTAAAGAGAGTATTGCCAAATTCCATTTCTATTAAAGAACGTGAAAATTGCCCCCTTATTTAAAGGAGGAAAAAGAGCAATGCCTCGGCCAGTAGCTCTCGCATCCAACCTTATAAAGTGCTTTGAACGTATAATTAAGGCAAAAATTACTTACTACCTACACGAAAGGAATTTATACAATCCAAACCAACATCGCTTCAGGGTTGGAAGATCATGCCTATCACAACTATTAGATCACCAGGAGAAAATATTGGAAACATTGTGTCGAGGACAAAACACAGATGTAATATATAATGACTTTGCTAAAGCCTTCGAGAAATGTGACCATGTGCACACAAAATTAAGAATACAGGAATTACTGGAAAGCTAGGAAGATGGATATTTAATTTTCTGACTCAAAGAACACAGAGAGTGGTGGTAAATGGAGTTAAATCTAAAGTCTTAGAAGTCATGAGCTGTCCTACAAGGTACAGTATTAGCTCCCTTGCTGTTCATAATAATGGTTGCAGACAATGATGCAGATATTAATGACAGTATTAAATTAAAATAATAAGTCACTCACTATTAATGTATCATGTTTCGCAGATGAGACAAAGATATACAAAGAGATATCGAACGAAGGTGATATAGAAAAATTACAAAATGACATTAAAACATTATTTAAGTGGGCAGAATACAACAATATGAAGTTCAACGAAAAAAAATTCCAGCTTCTAAGATACGGTAATAACAAGAATAAAGGGTACTGAACTCTGCAAGCCAAACGGATAACACCAAACCCACAAGTCTGGGATCTTGGAATAACAATGTCGTTGGATGCAGAATTCAGAGAGCACTATAACATTAAAATTATAACAGCTAGAAAAATAATGGGAATCATCTGGAGGAGCTTCTGCAGCAGAAAAGCAGCAAATGTGCTAAATTTATGGAAGAAACTTGTTCTACCAATAATTGAGTATTGCTCAGTACTCACAAGCCACTACAGAAAACAAGACATTGCAGATATAGAACCCATACAAAGGACTTTTACGTCTAAGACAGAGGAAACGAAAGGACTACTGGTCTCGACAACAATCTCTGAAACTCTACTCTCTGGAAAGAAGACGCGAGCGGTACACAATAATATATATACAGTATATATGAGAAATACTCGCGTGTTTTGTCCCTAACCTTAGAAACGAAATAGAAATACATGGAATAAGAGAAGAGGCAGAGTTTGTACTGTCTCAGCTGCGATGGGACAGGGGCCATGAAAACGAGGGCGAAAAATACCCTCGAAATAGAAGGCCTAGAACTTTTTAATGTTCTGCCCAAAAAACTGAGGAACCTCCAGCACACCAACCTGAATAATTTCAAGAACCAGCCTGACAGGTTCGTGTACAAAGTCCCTGACCAGCCATGCGTGGCTGGCTACGACGGCAGGATCGGAAAGCAATTCCCTCCTGCATAAAATCACGTAAATGAGGTGGGGTGCTGAAGAGGGGTCGACCGCAGGTCCATCCTGAACCGTCGTTCAAACCCTCATAAAGTAAGTATATATGAATATTCAGCTTTTGTGTTTGCTGAGCACTTTGCTAATACAATACGTTGATTGCGGCATTGTGTCATATAACTTTCGTCCTGTAACTTGTTCTGTAAATTGTCCTGTAATTTTAGCTTTACTATAAATTGTCCTATAAGTTTCTCTCATAAATTGTCCTATAATTTTCCCCTGTAACTTGTCCTGTAACTTGTTCAATAATTCAGGAATTCAAAGTTTCCTTGTAATTTCAGGAAAGCTGCTTTGTAAGTTAAGATGAAAGCAAAAATTCTACAATTTGTGTCTGTGGCATTAAATGTATATTAAAAGTTCATAATATTCATGCTCTATATTTTGTAATTATTAAAGGTTGTACATCGTTACAATACTATATATATATATATACAGGGTGATTCAAAAGTCAGGTTACATAGTGAAATACTGTATTATGTAATGATACAGGGGAATAGTCACATCACATGTTCGATATGGCCATCGTTAACGGCAATGCACTTGTGCAGCCAGCTAGGAATATCACATCAATGCGCTCCTCCTTCGATAACATCTCATAACTCATTTACCTGCAAAGAAACAGAAAAGCCCTACGTAACCTGACTTTTGAATCACCCTGTGTATATATATATGTTACGATTTTTTTGCGAAATCGGTCTTTTTGCAAATTCTCCGGTCAGTTTGCAAAGAAATCAAAACAAAGTAATTTTACAAAATGACCTTAAATGTTTGATCATTTTGCAAAAACACACACATCGGTCAATTTGCCAAAAACACACAAAAATCGGCCACTTTGCAAAATCACCAATAATCTTGTCGGTGTATTTGCAAAATCTCTTGTTCTAATACTGTAGAACCTTCTAGCTCCTAACCTAACCACAATGACACTGTCGGTTAGGTTAGGTTAGGTTAGGTTAGGTTAGGAGCTAGAAGGTTCTACAGTATTAGAACAAGAGATTTTGCAAATACACCGACAAGATTATTGGTGATTTTGCAAAATTATCGATTTTTGTGTTTTTGCAAAATGATCAAACATTTAAGGTCATTTTGTAAAATTACTTTGTTTTGGTTTCTTTGCAAACTGACCGGAGAATTTGCAAAAAGACCGATTTCGTAAAAAAACGTAATATATATGTGTGTGTGTGTGTGTGTATTTTAACTGCAAACAACACACAGTATAATTAATGTAAAGAATTTGACGCTGAATGAATCAAATGGAAATCACATGATACCATCTTATAATGGTGTAAATGGTGTATCTCCACTTTTTACCACGTATACAAACGCGTAATAACAATGAAGTAGTTACCTTTCATCCCCGTGGATTGTTTTACAGGTGTGGGAGAAACTCGTACGGTCCAGCAGATACTAACATGTATCTCCTGGTAAACAAATTCTGTAGGAGAGGGGCTGTTGCGGATGATGATGATCGCTTTGGACGGCTAGGAGTATCCGATGAAACACTTTAGTTGGTAAAAATTTTGAACGCAGCCCGGCGAAGTTCCACGACGAGTATCGTTTGAACTGAACCTGCGATTTCATCTCGAGAAACGTGCATACCACATTCAGGTCGTACTCGACATGGATGAGGAAGAGTACGCAGCACGAGTCGCCATGTGTCATAACCTCCTTGAGGCAATGAAAAATGAGGATCTGCCGTTTTCAACTACGAACCGGCTACCTTCCACGTCTGTGGTAAAGTGAACAGATATTAGTGCCGAGTATGGGTCAACGAACAGTCACACGCACTACAGAAATGAGACACGCCGGAAGTGTGTGTTTGGCCACGGATAACGACGAGGAAAGTCCGTGTGCCATTCGTGTTCCACAAACTCACGGTAAACGCTAATAATTTATCTGGGCATACTGCAACAGTTCTTGGAGTCACAACTTACAGTTGATGGTGTTCTGAGGACTGTCGTCTTTCAACAGGTTCGAGCTGCTCTTCATCTTGCTGTCATGACATGACTGATTCATCGATTTGTTGTATCTGGTATTCCATGCATTAAAACTAAGCTCACCCTCTCGTCTATTGTTAATTTCGCAGCCATCCCCTACCTAAAAGAAAAAATATAATCAACACTGAAAATTCCTATGATGCGCGACTTTTGCGCCACCCTTATATATAATATATATATATATATATACACACACACACACACACACACACACACACACAGTATAATATATAAATATATATGTGTGTGTGTGTGTATATATATATATATATTGATATATATGTACAAAGCGGCTTTGTGTTGAATGAAATATATTTTTGTGCGAGTGTAATGGAAAAGAATTTTTCTGTATACAAAATTTGAAAGCCTTTCGATTCTTTGATAAAGTAATAAGAAAAGGATTTCCATGTATAAAACCAAGTGTGGAAATTCCCTTAGGTTGGTTTTTATTCTAGTGGAAAGCTCTCCAAATTTGGGGAACGAATCTCCCTTCTTTTCTTTCTTTTTATATATATATATATATTTTGAATATGTGGATCGGTGTGCATTACATTGATGGAATTTCTTTACTTTGATTTATTTTCAAGAAAGTAGATCGGTATTATATAGTGTAAAGAGGCTAAGACGCACTATGTATACATATACTGTCTTCGAGAAAGGACTAAATCATTTTAGTTTGCGTTTAACTCTAACTTTTTATTAGCAGTAATTTTAAACATATTTTTATTGAATTTTTTTTAAAATGTATAAAATTAAGGTTTTCTTTGTTCGAACATTTTCGAGATATGCGCTATTCACTTCGAGGAGAACGTGTTCCATAAAATGTTTGTTTTTATTGTTTAAGGCTTTAAGCCGCCATTTTGAAAACAAACTTTGTTTATTCTATTGTGTCGTCGTACAAAAATTTAAGAAATATCGCTTGTAGGAAAATAACTTGGTATTTGCATCAAAAACGCTTGATTCTGTATATTTTTAACATTTAAGGAAAATATGGTCGAATTACTGTTAAAAGAAGTTATATGCAGAATGATACACACACACACACACACACGTTTACTAACAGAACTGCGAACTATTTTCTATATTTGGCGAAGAAATTCCACCATCTTGAGATTTGTTTAACTTCCTCTGCAACACACCGTAAGTCCAGTAAAAATAAACTAAATAAAATCTCCAGTGACCCGAAGTACAGGGTGTCCATAAATTATTTTATAAATTCAAATGAAATTGAATCAATTTGTTTAATTTCATTCGTAACGACAAAAGTCACTTGACGGAGGGGGACGTACCACCTTTGCGTGAATTCGAACTATCTAAGGGTCACTACATCATCTGAACTTGGAGGACGGTCAACCATTCAACAACTGAACGGAATCAACGTTGCCTAACCTCGCTGATATAACTGGAAGCGGTGTTTCAACGTGGTCACGACGCAGCCCTAGTACAAAAAGAATTGAAGTTAATATTTGAACAACAAATGAGAGAATAAAATGCTTGTTCATAAAATGTTCATTGTTGTAAGCAGGCTAAACACATTTCGATAAAATGAGATTTTACCGGAAAGTAATGTTAAGGGTTAAATTAAGTAAGTTAAAGTTAGATTAGGTTAACACTGGTTAGGTTAGGCTCAGTTAGTTTAGGTTAAGTTAATGGAATTTCGATAAAACTTCCCGTGGATGACAGAGATCTGTTTTAAATCCTATTACAAAGTTTATTATTTAATGTTTTTTTTCGCTCGTCATTTGTTTCAACTTTTTTTCTTTTTCACACGCACTCGAATTGAAGCCAAACTTGGGCCATATCTGAGATCCGTCTCACTTACTTGATTCGGAAGCGAATCCCTGATTCCGTCTTACAGTGTACTTATAGGCTGACGTACACGGCCGCCCCAAGTATCACTTTCTCAGCCCCGGTACATAATACCATGCTGGGCCACTTTGCTGCTGACTCCTGGCCCCCTAGTTTTAGACAGGTCATTCGTGCATATTTTTTACTGAAATAAAGGCATTTTTCCAGATAAGATCAGAATTAATAAACACATTATTAACAAAGTTACAAAAAAGATTTAAAAGATTTTCTTAATTGGGTCCTACCTGGCACCGGTAAACTTTACCCCCTTTTACTCACCCCCTCCAATGTTTGGGCCCTGCTGACGTATGAAATATATAGGTTTGCTTCGTTTCAGCTTAAGTCGACTTAACTCGCTTTGCGAGTGGAAAGTGTCTTTCACCTCAAAAGAAACTAAAGCAGACGCTGCCGAAATGCAGACTTTATCCGGCTAAGGATTACGTTTTGTCAAAAGGAGGATTTTAGTAATTCGCTCTCTCGATACTCACTATAGAGCTGGATGTAGGTCACATTCAGGCGTCATCGGAATATAACGTTTGCATGTGATATACATATATAGAGTCTATATATATATATGTATGCATGTATACTGTATATATATTATAGTTGTGTGTGTGTATACACACTACCACTCAAAAGTTTGGAAGCGCCTATAGGTTCTCGTTCATATGTCACACTTCATGATAAGGCCTCATATCCTGTATCAAGTGGATCTATAGGTCCGTATTATATCTAAAGCATTTAATATTTTAATATAAAAATAGCCTTCAGAAGAGATTTAAATTACCTTAAAATGGGCACGATACAGAAGGATCCGTTTGAATGGTGCCTCAGTGACCAAAGTCGCCGATGTTTATGCTTCAAGAGGACTCTAACTTCCAAGGTCCATGATATCATGGACAACAATAAAAAAGACACAAAGCAACATTGACGAAATTAACTGTAAATCGTGAATGGAAGACAGTTGCATCAAAATCTGCCCAGAGCTTGCTTAACGGTAGTCTGCAACGACGGCAATGCATTGTCTCCGTCAAAATAACTAGAAGAGAACTAAACAAGCAAGATTTGCTACTGTAGGCTTCCGGTCACGCTTCACAATTCATGACGATGTTATTTTGTCACGTTGTTTTAGTGTTACTTTCCGCTCACTATTGAAGTAATTTCATGCAATATGAATTTTTGGCATTGCCCTTCTTGGTGCATACCCCTGTACACTATTCTTCATGAAAATGGTCAATCTCGGCTACTAAGCCACCAGCCAAACCGAGCCCTTCTAATATCATGCTCATTTTAGCGCCATTTACATATACTCTATGCGCAGTTTTTATATTTACTCTGAAAGAAAAGCAAAAATCAACCTCATCATATTAAAATATTAAGTGTTCTACATACTCTTCTCTTAACCCCCTACTCTTTCCTTTCTCTCGGGCTAGCCTTAGAGTGGATCTTAGGGTCTTTGTTAGCCTTAGCTTCTGTAGATCTGTAGATATAATACCAATCCATAGATCGATTTCATACGGGATATGACGCCTTTTGAGAAAGTAATTTACATTTTTTCTGAACAAATAAATGTTCAGGATCGGCCTGGAGCTAACGCCTTTGCAGTATTCCCCTTCATAAAGGAGATTTGATTTAAAAAGTTGCTTTTTTTCCTGAGCAGAGACTTTGTTTAGGAACCTAGCCATTTGGCTCTCTATTGTATTTAGGTTGGTTTGGTGGAGGCTCCTCAGTTATTTCGGCGTATGTTAAAGTGTTTTGGGCTTCGTATTCTGAGTATTTTCCTTCTTCGTTTTCATGGTCCCCTGTCCTGATGCAGCTGGTACAGTATACAGAATCTGGCTGTTCTCTCACTCGAGCGTGTTTCTGCTTTTATTATTAAGAACATATTCTTCACATATTTTCTGTGCATATATGTATCGCTCACGTCTTCTTTCCAGTCGGCAGAGTTTTTAACATTATGGTCATGATCAGTCATCTTCAACTTTAGTTTCCTCTATCTTTTCGTCGTAAAAATCCTTTGTATGGCTTCTGTTTGTAATGTTTCATTTGTGAGTACTGAGCAATACTCAATTATTGGTAGGATTAAACTCTTCCATAATTTTAGCATGATATTTGCTTCTCTGCTGTGGGAGTTCTTCCAAATAGTTCTCATTATTTTTCTTGCCGTTGCGATTTGATTTTAATGTTAGAGTGTTCTCCGAATTCTTCATCCGACATTATTACTCCAAGATCCTCCTGACCTGTGGGTTTGGTGTTATCTGTTTATCTTTGTATTTTAGACGTTTTTTATAGTAGTTAAAATTTTTCTTCATTGAAATTCATATCTTCTTCAATCCTTGTAAACAATGTACTACAGATCTACAGAAGCTAAGGCTAACAAAGACCCTGAGATCCACTCTAAGGTTAGTCCGAGAGAAAGAAAAAAATAAGGGGTTAAAAGAAGAGAATAAGGGGTTAAGTAAGTAGCAAAACTTATCACTCGTGGGTTAAAATTCATTCAGAAAGAGAGAAAGAAGACACCATCACCATCCGCCGGCCACTGCCGACAAGTCGGAAAAATAGTCGAAGAGAATACTTCCAGCTGTTGCAGACCAGTCCTCCACTCCATAGGGAGGTAGAGGATGCAGCCCACTCTGCCGGAAACGGGTGAAAGATGAAAAGAAGTAAAATAAGAACGCATTACAAACCATGCAACACATTCTTAACTCAAACACTATCATACCATGCAAACTATAGATATACAATGAAGAGAGTTACAGACATGCAAATAAGGAGAGAGAGAGAGAGAGAGAGAGAAAAAAAAATATAAGAATAACAAAAAGTGGGTTAGTTTACGTTACGAGCTACATCTAAGTTCGTGTTAGTTTTTTTTTTTTTTTTTTTGTCACAAGCTGGCATTATCTTCAACAGACTCATCCTCGATCACCACCTCCAGAGCTCCTGTTGCTAATTATTTTATTATATTAAACAACGTTAATAATTTTAACGAGGGAGAGGGAAAAGGGTGAGGTTCAGAGGGAAAAGGGTCTTCTTCAGTTATTTCCTTATATAATTTTTTTATGGAAAAAAGTTGACGACACCAGAAATTTCAGGTTTGAATCCATTCACCTTTGTATGTGTTCTTTGGGTCAGAAAATGAAAGACCCACACACTCGCCGCAGATTTTCAGTAATTCCTATTTTCTTTAGCTTATGTTTTATAATCCTATGATCTCATTTATCGAAAATTTCAGCAAAATTAGTATACATTACGTCTAAATTCTGATTGCTAAATATTCTTTCAGTATTTTCTCATCAGCTATGATGGGGGTTTGTAACCTCCTTCGCAACATCTGAGGTCGTATGACGGATAGGAACTACAGCTTTATGTGAGATCCGAACTACGGGTCGCTACATAATCTGGACGCGGAGGAGTCTCCCATCCAATTACTCACTAGACCTAATGTCGCTTAATATTTTTTCATTATGGTCTAATATTTGCTACAGGCATGACCTTCTATCTGTAAATCCAATCTGGTTCGAATTAAATAGTTACGTTTCTTGTAGAAAACATGCAGTTTATACAACGGCGTAACCAGGGAACGGCTCCCGAAGAAACAAGAGCTATCTCAATTTTATTCAGGCATTTAAAATTATAATAAAATATACAGTATGTACAAAACCTCAACCTTGGTCAAATTGTGGCTGTGCTTACACGCATACAGTGTGTGTATATATTATATATATATATAGTGTGTGGGTCTCTCTCTCTCTCTCTCTCTCTCTCTCTCTCTCTCTCTCTGAATGAACTGAAAGCAATTGCTGAAAATAGAGTTACGACCTTGTTATTAAAGGTAAGTGCGAGGAAAGCAGTTTAATTGGTCTCAGAGGGGCACAACGCCTCAATTCAAACGCCGCTATTTTCCCCTTCCTGTGAAAAAAGGGAAAAACTGTCTCTTTTGTGCATCAGTCCATGTTAATTAAAGGTAAAGAAATGTACCCCTCGCGAATGTAAGTCATCCTCGTGTGTGTAATATATATATATATATATATATATATAATATATAATATATATATTATATATATATATATATATATATGTACTGTACTGTATATATATATATATATATATATATATATATATATATATATATATGTACTGTACTGTACTGTACTGTATATATATACACACACCTTGGAAACCTACGTTTTGCTTCCGTCCGATATGTTTATTCTGACGAAGGTCAAGTTTGTTGTCCCACCCATGTAAACCTACAAGGGTTCTACAGCTTAATGTGGAATCCGAACCACGACCCACCACAAGTGGTCAGGAATTACAAAATCCTAGCCCAGACTCAATCTTTCGACCTCTCGATGAACAACCTAGCGTCTTTCTTAATCACTAGGTTACTCAGGTTACCCATTTATCTACCAACCAATTTTGAGAGTGGGTATGGAAAGATGAACAGCTGGGTGAGCTGAGCGCTGTCTGCAATCGCCGGGAATCTAACCTGGAACAATGGATTAGTAGTTAGCGTTGATATATCATATATATATATATATATATATATATATATAGAAGAGTGGTTTATCTTTCTCCATGGGTATTGTCGCGTCGATAAGCCCGTTCAGGGTACGGGCAGCTCGTAGAATTATTGGCATGCATATAGAAGATTAAAACAAATGTTCAAGTTGACGTCTTGTTTTGGGACCTTTTTGTTGCAGGTAGAATAACACGCAATGGCTGATATGGAAGTGAGTTACACTCGTGAAGGAAAGGCCTCCGAGGCCTTTTCCTCACGAGTGTAACTATATATATATATAACTGGATTTATGGGACACCCTGTATGTACGTAGATCATTTCTAACGTGTTCCCAGTTGTTGAATTGTGCTTGAGGTTTGTCGTTAGATTGCATTATAGATAATCTGACTATTATTAGGTCCAGTTAAGATGCATGGTTCATCAGGAGAAACATGTACCGCAGTTATGCGTTTCCTCCTCTCAGAAGAGAACTTGTACGAAACAAGAAGTTTCTATCCACGCATACGTGGGATCCTCTTCAGTTCTTCGATTTTGAACGGGCTACGTCGTGGCGAATGTCGTGACACTGATTCCCGTTGATCAGTGAAATTAAGCGCACATTGGATCTGGGCAGTAAATGGAGGGTGGACCGTCCACCGCGTGCAGATGATGTAACGGACCATGGCTCGGATCCCACGTAAAGCTGTAGATCTCCTCCCTCATATGACCTTATATATAAAGGAGGTTAACAACCTCACCAAGGTTAAACAACCCCATCAAACAACAACAACAACAACAACAACTTGAAATAAAGAAAGTTGCAGATGTACGTATGCATCCAATAAGGTGGTGGACACTTTCAGTGTAAGTTGTATGTGCCTAAATCATTGGATTAAAAAAAAAAAAGTGTATACGTGGAGATGCGCATATTGTGTGTGCGCGCGCGCGCGCCTTCAAACTATGTGGACATTTTTGTTTTTCCATCAAAGGCGTTAAACTACTGAGACTTCGGACGATAGAAGTCTTTAAATATGCATCCTATTAATTTTGAAAGTCTCTTTCCAAAGAATAAACAGTTTATCTTCTTTTTTTTTATAAAATAAGTCTTTTCCGTTCACTTTGATCAATGCTTACAAAATTCAACGTTGTTATTACACAACGTAAAAGGATTTACCTTTTCTTCATTATGTATATCATTCTCTCTCTCTCTCTCTCTCTCTCTCTCTCTCTCTCTCTCTATATATATATATATATATATATATATATATATATATAAGCAAAGAACCACAGGGAAAAGGAAAAGGAAACACGAAGTCCGAGCGCTTTCGTGATATATTCACATCTTCAGGGAATGGGCTACGGAACAATATGCTCGGGATGCCAATTTCCCGTCCACCATTCTGTTCAGTGACGAGGCTGTTTTTTATGGAAATGGTGAGTAAATTGACAGAACACCCGCTACTGGTCTCAAAACAACCCTCACTGGTATACCTCTTCAAAGGAACAAGGTGCATCTCGGGGGATGGTATGGTGTGGCATTTGGAAGGATCGCATCATAGGCCCCCTCTTTTTCGATGAACATGTCACTGGAGGCACCTACCTACGTATGCTCAAGGAAGAAGCATTTCCCAGTGTCTTGAACGAAGAAGGAAATTTCCCAACATGGTTCCAGCAAGACGGCGCTCCTGCATATTACAGCACCCAAGTAAGGGAATACCTGTACCAACAATTCCCTGGTCATTGGATAGGACGTCGAGGGCCTGTGGAATGGCCAGCTAGAAGCCCGGATCTCACGCCACTAGATTTTTATCTCTGCGGCCACTTGAAAGCGCTGGTATACGCAGAGAAAATTAGGAGTGTTGAATATTTGCGGCAGCGCATTATTGGGGCATGTAACACCATTACTCCTGACATCATTCACCGTGTGCTTGCTGACTGGGTATCACGTCTGAATTTGTGTATTGAAAACAATGGTGGACATATTGAGCACGTTCTGTAAATAAAAGCTGTTGTTTTGCCTTTTTTTATTATTTTTCCTATGATGCCGGACTTATGGGACACCCTTTATATATATATAATTCCATAGTTTCAATATATATAATAATCTCATTTTTTGGAATATTTGCGAGGGTTACATCACAAATTCTCTCTCTCTCTCTCTCCTCTCTCTCTCTCTCTCTCTCTCTCTCTCTCTCTCTCTCTCTATACCCCCCGCAGGGGGTATAAAGGTTATGCACATTTCTTCTGGATGTAGTAAACTTTATACTTGGGGTGTGACAGCCCTCCGGTCCCGAGTCGTGGGATTCTAGAGGAACTGGCTGCCAGCTCCTTTAGGTTCTCTCTCTCTTTCGGGAGGGTGGGTAAAGTATTTTGCACAATCCCGTCCCGTGGGTTACTAGGACCCCATCCCATCCCTACTCTGTCCTTTTAGATTACGTTAAGGTTGTTCTCCTCTCACTGCAAAAAAAAAAAAAAAAACCTTTTCTTTTAGTATTAAGTCTTTTCTCTTCTTTTACTATTAGGACCCTACTGCTACCTCATGCGTGGGAAGAGAGGCTTTGGAACCTCTATAAATAACACCATTTAACGCTCGTAGGTTGTGAGAGACTGGGATGGAGGGGTCCCAGGCGTAGGGGCGCGATGAATAGAGTGTGGCTAGTGCCCCGTTAAGCCCATTCCTAACGCGTAATGGCTTGACCAGCCCCCTGCGACCGTTCTTTGGTGACCAATTGATGGTGCTTGGCTGTACTGCTCTGAGGTGAGAGGGCTTTACTGCCCAGCTGGCTGCCAGCCAGCGTAAAGTCTCGGGCGTAGCCTCTGGGTCTGGTGGGATATCCCTTGAACACTGGATTCTAAGAGTCTGGCCGCTTGTGAGTGACTAGTAAGACTTAGTAAGGGGCTGCATCTCGCTGTCGCTCCTGGCGGAAAATCCGTGACGCTTGCGTCGCGAGTGTTTGTCAGTTGGTAGCTGCGACACGTTTGGGACGGTCCGGCCCTGGGGAGACCTTTGGTCGGTGCGGCAGCAGGAGAGGTGTAGTCTTCTGGAAGGAATGAACGTCACTTGCAAAAAGGCGGATGCGTCCACGCGCGGGATGAATTCACCCCCCCCCCCTTTTTTATTACTGGTCATAACGTTTTTGGATAGTTTTCATTGCTAGAACGCTTTATCTTATTCAGAGTATTCAGAAAAAAACAAAAAAAGAGAAAATATGGCAGGGCCAGCTAAATTGAAAGCAGAATGCTTTAAATGTAAAGTTAATCATTGGTGCGTAGACTTCCCGAGGGTAGTATCAGCGATATCACATCCCTTAGTGTATGTTTGTTTGTAAACTTAGAGACAACCACGAAAAGGAAGTTAAAGAGCTAAAGGAATTAGTAAAAAAGCTTGAAGCTAGGGTTGTAGCACTGGAAATCCAACCCAGTGGACAAGATCAAATTAAAAACACACCAGCAGATTCAAACTGTAAGATTAAGTATCTAGAACAAAGGGAGGGCTCAAAGAAGGGTCTGATAGAGAAGGGTGGGAAGGGATCGATAGAGAAGGGTGGGCAGGGGCCAATGAAGAAAAAGGGTGGGAAGGGGCCTGCTGATGGCCCAAAGAAACCGAAGGATGTAGCTACCTGTCGGGGTGGGTCGGGTGGTGTAACTGCGTGTATGGGTGGCGACGGGTTTCGAAAGGTCTCGGGCAAGAAGGCTGCGAAGCCGAAGCCTGAGACCCAGTTGCCCCTGTCAAGACCTCTAACCGCTTTAGTCTCCTGTGCTCGAAGGAGGAAGACACCGTTTTGATTGGGGACTCGCAGATCAGGGGCCAGGAGAAGTACTTTGCTTCAGCAAACCGGGATGGAGGAAGGTAAGGTGCTTACCTGGGCGGGGAACGGCGCACTTAAGGAAGGAGGTAGAGAAGGTGCGCGTGCTAGTCGGAGGACTGCGATCGTTGTCCACGCTGGTGGCAATGACCTGTTCCTCAAAGGCGGTGGGGTAGGTCTTACTGAAGGGATCATCACCGAGATCATGTCTCTTGCGGATGATCTAAAACTGAAGACAGACAGGGGAATGTTAATGGGTATTTTACCGCGAATGAATGTCAGTGACCACGCGCTCAGTAAGGTCATTGGCATCAACGAGAGGGTACAAGACTTGTGCGTTCCGCTGGGCGTGAAGTTTATTGACCCCTTCGATGCATTTTCGGGTAGGTGGGACCTTTACCAGAGGGATGGTGTCCACCTCAATAACAAGGGTAAAGGTGTGCTCGGCGCGCTGCTCGACCGGCACCTATACAGAATGGTGAGGTCGAGTCCGGGGAGAGATGATGGGCCCCCACCGGGGAGAGATGAGGATGAGCCGGTGGCGGACATACCTTCGACTGAAGGGTGCGTCGAAGTACAGGTGGGTGACCCTCCTCCTACGTTGGAGGGGGCTCAGTCTCCTGCGGAAGTTGCCCCCTCGTTAGTGAGGGGCTCTTCAACTCCCGACAGCCCTGGCTGTTCGGGAAACGGGTCGTGCTAGGGTGCGGTCAGAATAGGGAAGGCTCCCTCCGTGCAATGCTTTTTAATGCTAGGTCAATTAGGAACAAGTTTGCGAGCTACGGGCGCTCTTAGCATCAGAATACCAGGATATCGTTGCTATCACCGAGTCCTGGATTCATACTGATCGTAGGGACTACGTTGGGGAGTTCGAAATTCCCGGGTATAGAATGTTTCGCAAAGACCGCACCCGTGGGGAGGGGGTGGGGTACTAATATACGTCAGAGACACGTTGAGTCCGGTTGACTGCCAGTTCCGGTCGGAACGGGAGCTGCTGGCGTCAATCTGAACGTGGGAGGGACGAACTATAGGTTAATCTTGGTGTACAGACCTCCGCATCTCCTCCTCGAGGACGATACAGCCCTGTACACCGAACTCAGTAGCCTGCTAGGGGATAGGGTGTGTGTAGTTTTAGGAGACTTCAACTGTCACGGCATAAAGTGGGAAAAGAGGACTGCCGATGCTGAAGGGAGGAGGCTAGTTGACTTTGCTGATGAGAACTTCCTCACTCAGTGGGTCAACGAGCCTACACGAGGAGAAAGCGTTCTAGACTTAGTATTCACGACCGAAGACAACCTCGTCACTGGCCTCACCGTTGACGAATCGTTGGGCGGGAGTGATCACGGTCTTATTAGGTTCCGTGTGTGCGTCCCTCGGGTGAAGCGTAGTAACTCGAGAGGCAGTAAGCTCGATCTCCGGCGGGCGAACTTTGTTAGCCTCAGGGATAGCGTAGCAGAGATGGGGTTAGAGGTTGGCGGCGATGTTGAGGAGTGTGGAGTGCATTCCGGGATGAGTTTATGGTGCTGCAGTCTGCTGCCATACCCTCAAACCGGTCACCCTGCTTCAACGCAGCCTAAGTGGTTCAATCGTGGCATCGCTTCGGCTATCCGAAATAGGAAAGTAGCGTATAGGAGGGCGAAGGCCAATCGTTCCCACGAGAACACTGAAGCGTATGTCCGCCTGTGTAGGGAAGTGAAGGCGAAGGTTAGGCTAGCGAAACGTAACGAAGAACTACGGGTGGCAAGCCTCTGCAAGGGGAACCCTAAGGAGTTTCTTCAGTTATGTTAATAGTAGAAAGCCATTAGAAGCATGATAGGTCCTTTAAAGGACGGAAGCGGCGTTCTGCAGACCTCCGACGCGGACATCGCTAATGTGCTTAATGAGTACTTTGCGGGAGTGTTCACCAGGGAGGATACCCGCGTCATCCCCGAGCCAGCTGTGAGGCACGAAGGTGCTGGCCTGGATAGTGTTAGATTACCGCGACAGTCGTTGCTCATAGAATAGACAACTGAGCGCGTTTAAGGCTCCTGGGCCAGACCAGTTCTCCCCAGTGTTTTGCGAGAAGTGCGCGACCAGGTGGCTCCCCACCTGGCTACAGTCTTCAACAATCTTTGGTGATGGGCCAGGTGCCTGGTGACTGGAGGGAGGCCAACGTGACCCCTATCTTTAAGAAAGGGGATCACGAAAGTCCAGAGAACTATCGTCCTATTAGTCTCACTTCAGTTGTAGGTAAATTATTAGAAAGGATAATAGCTGATAGAATCGTTGACCATTTGGATTCCTACAAGCTGCTTGGGGACTCCCAACATGGGTTTAGACCGGCATAGGTCGTGTCTCACCAACTTGCTCGAGTTTTCCACGTCATGTTGAGTGAGTACGATAAGAGTAGGGCGATTGATATACTTTATCTCGACTTTCAGAAAGCCTTTGATAAGGTACCTCACCGCCGGCTAATGGCGAAAGTGCGCGCGCTGGGTATCGGTGGGGAAATAGGTAGGTGGATTGAAAACTGGCTGAGGAATAGGCGGCAGAGGGGGTAATTAAAGGGGCTAGTTCGGTTGGGCCTCGGTCACTAGTGGGGTTCCTCAGGGTTCCGTTTTGGGGCCACTGTTGTTTACCATTTACTAAAATGATATCGACGGTGGCATCGTCAGTCGGATCGCCAAATTCGCTGATCACACCAAGCTTTGGGGCCAATGTTTTGGGACGCCCGAAGCGATCGAGGAACTGCGTGCCGACCTAGGTAGGATAGGAGAGTGGTCCGAAAAATGGCAAATGCCGTTAACTTGGGTAAATGCAAAGTGATGCACATGGCTACGCCAATCAAGTCGGACTACTCGATGTTGGGCAGTAATATCGGGTGACTGATTAGAAAGGACTGGGTGTGCTAATTAGCAGCGACCTTAAGTTTACGAAACAGTGTGTAGAGGTGGAAAAGAAAGCCCAGAAACTATTGGGTTATATCAGGAGGCAATTTCAGTTCGGAACAAGGAGATTGTGCTCCACTGTACAATTCCCTTGTTCGGCCGTACCTGGAGTATGCTGTGCAGTTCTGGTCGCCAACCCTCAGGAAGATATTGAGAGGCTGGAGCGAGTGCAGGCGAGGGCCACAAAGTTAATCCCTTCCGTTAGGCATATGGGCTACAATCGACGGTTTACGCGCCCTGAACTTGTTTTCTGCTTGAAACTCGGAGGCTGCTCGGTCAAAGATCGAGGTTTCAAGCTCTTACGAGGGTTCAACGATGTCGATTTTAGAAGTATGTTTAGTTTAAATGATAACCCACCTCGCAACAATGGTTGGAAGTTGGATTTGAAACGGTTAGGACTAGTGTGTGGGAATTACTTTACGTATAAGATCTTGACACATGGAAACAGGTTACCTTCGGAAGTTGTGAACAGTTCCTCTGTGGATCAGTCAAGAAAAGGTTAGACGAAATCTTGCACACTATTTGAGTGTTGTAAAGACATTTAGGACCTCAGTCTGCGGAAATTTCTTTTCCTATAAAATAGTTAATATCTGGAACCAAACTTCCCTCAGAGGTTGTTTCCAGTCAAAGTGTAAATCTGTTTAAAAATAGGCTAGACAAGTACTGAACACATCATAGTTTAAGATTAAAACCTCAGAAAACTCTGCAGGAGTTCGCTTGCTCGGTGTCTCTGTGAGCAAGCTAAATATAGAGCTATTTATATATTCTCCACTTTCCTGTAAAATTTCCTTGGCTACTTTTCCAGGGTCAAGGTATTTTCTTCAACCTTTTTCCGTACCTGCCTCTGGCAGGGAGGGAGCGGAGGGTGGGGAGAGAGCCTTCTACTTTTCTATCCAGTTTTCTACTACTGCTAGGATAGTTGAAAGACAAAATTTTCCCTGGCACCCGTTGCCATTGGTACCTCCTCGGTATGGGCCGCAAGGCCTTTTGAGGTACTTCTTTTCCTTGTAACTCCGTAACTCTCTCTCTCTCTCTCTCTCTCTCTCTCTCTCTCTCTCTCTCTCAAAATTTACTTAACGATTTCTTAACACCAATACTGATTTGGGTATCATAAAAAAAAAACAGAAATTTTTCCAAAACTGACGAAATATAGTCCCAAACTACAGTTTTAACTTCCCAAACAATTTACACAAACGAAGAATTTGGTTAGTTGAAATGCATTAAGTTCTAAAACGAAGTCAAATTTAGTAGTGAAGTTCTTGTCTCTTTTCATCACAGTTAAATTAAATCTGTTCCGCCGTATACGTATATACAGGGTGGCGCAAAAGTCGCGCATCATAGGAATTTTCAGTGTTGACTATAATATATATTTTTTTTGTTTTAGGGTAACGAAATTAACTATAGACGAGAAGGTGAGCTTGGTTTTAATGCATGGAATACCAGGTACAACAAATCAATGAATTGGTACAGAATTTAAATTCTGTACAGATTCATCGATTTGTAATATCTGGTATTCCATGCATTAAAACCAAGCTCACCCTCTCGTCTATTGTTAATTTCGCAGCCATCCTAAAAGAAAAAAAATAATATAGGGTGATCCGTTTGGGTATGGATAAAATAAAATTGATGTGAAATGGAAACAGTAACACTGTATAGTTTAATATTTGGCATACAATGCCCACAAAGATGGTAGATTGTGACAAACCTAATCAGTCTTCAACATGACCCCGCCCCCCGATTCCGGCCACGACAGGGGTCATAACGACAGGCTAATTCTTACGACCACCTGCATGTGGTTTAGTGATAGACCCCGTTTCTTCAAATGTGCAGTACCATTGCACTATGGAATCGTATTTAGGAGCCTTTTGAACACCATACACACGGCGAAACTCACGTTGTACCGCTGTCACACTCTCAAACTTAGCAAACCAAATGACACATTTCGCACGTTGTTGTGCATTCGCCGCCATCTTCTGAACTTGCATAGGTCTCATAAGTCTGACAGCAGATGGCGTTCGTACGTCTGGCAGCGGATGGCATAGCCTATTACAAACTCTCACATTTTATGACCAAACGTGCAACAGATGAGCGCTGTATCACTTCTCAGCAGATTGTCACAGCGTTTTAATTTTATCCATACCCAAACGGATTACCCTATATCAGTGGTTCCCAAACTTTTTTTGCCGCGGAACCCTTTGACATTATTTAAAAAAGCGTGGAACCCCTACCTATATTCAAGAATATTAAAAACCACAAATTGTGGGATAAAAAGAGAACTTATTTATATTAAAAATATAAAAAAAAATTCGAATAAAAAACACCTTAATTTTGTAAATTTGTACATAATTAACTTAACAAAAATGAAATGAATACCTAATGGGAAGAATGCTTCTGCTTCTTAGACTCCAGTATCCTCTGGAAATTTGGTTTAATGTTGGATAATTGAATTCTCATATCTGGTGCAGCATCCAGTCTGCTGCGATATTCTGTTTTCGTGCTCGCATATCTTGAAAATCCTGATTCACACAAATATGTTGTTGCAAATGGCAATAGCACTCGTATGGCTCGTTTTGATAATTCCGGATATTCGTCACTTAAATTTCCCCAGAAAATAGCTACCGGAACTTCTTCAAACTTGGCCTTTAACTGAGTATCTGAAGTAATTTCTATTAAATTTTCATAATCCACTGCTAGAAATCCTGTTGGCTTTCTTTAACTTCGAATGGATTCTGTACCCAGTAATGGTCTTTGTTCTTCAAATTGGAAAATACTCAATTAGAGATTCTGATAAGCTGTTGAGATGATTTTTAATATCATTGAGGATTTCAACATCTAATTCCACTTCGGATTCTTGGAGAAAGTCACTAAGAAGCGGAAAACAGTCAAGAGTATTTTGTTCCACATCTGAGATCCAGTACTGCAATTTACGTGATAAAGATACCATTTTATCTTGTGCTTGAAAAATGTTTACTTCTTTCCCTTGCAGAGATAGACATGTTTCATTCAATTTTGAAAAAATATCTGCTAAATATGCAATCCTTGCTAGCCATGCCATATTTGTTAATCTGTCAGATAATCTAAATTTATGATCAATAAAATAAGACAACAATTCTCTCCTCAATTCAAACATTCTCACAAGAACATTTCCTCGTGAGAGCCACCTAATTTCTGTATGTAAAAGTAGAGTGTTATGAAGACTACCCAGATCTTCACACAAGGCCTTAAAAATTCGTGATTGCAATGGCCGAGATTTAATAAAAATTGATAATCTGCACTGCTTCGTCCAAAACTATCTTTAATGAAGCTGAAATCCTTTTTGTCACTAATGCATATCTGTGAAGAATGCAGTGATTACTGTTGCAGTTTTTGCAACATTCTTGATTCGTGTTACAGCGCCAGCTAATTTTCCTGTCATTGCCTTTGCTCCTTTGCTCCATCGCTGCATACTGAAATACATTTTTCAAAGCCTATATCATGCGTTTTCATAAAATTATCAATGCAATTAAATATATCATTTCCTGTGGTATGCAATTCTAAACTTTTGCAAAAAAGCAAATCTTCTTCAATTTTCTTATTAAAGTCATATCTAGCAAACACAAGTAAAATTGCTAGTCCAGCAACGTCTGTGGACTCATCTATTTGTAATACATAAGCATCACATACACGCAATCGTGAAATAAGTTCATTTTGAATGTCATTAGCAATATCATTAATACGTCTTGACACCGTATTGTTGGAAAGAGATACAGCCTCAACTTTCTGAACAGAATCTTCATTAAACACGCAAGATATTATATCTTTTAATAAAGGTTTTATAAGTGATTCACCAATAGTATGTGCCTCACCAGCAAGAGTAATGCGGTAACATGCTTTATATGACGCTTCTGTTGCATTTTCATTGTGTTTTACATTTTTTTAATAAGACACTTCTAGAGCTATTCAGACTTTCAAGTTTTCTTTCAAAAAAAGAAATATCTTTATTTTTAAAAGTCTGATGGTTTGTTTCCATATGTCTCTGTAACTTTGCTGGTGCTAAAGAACTGTTTGCTAATATTTTGTTACAAAGTAAGCAAAGGGCATCTGGGGCTTCTTCGTCACCAATACTAGTAAAACCATATAACAAATAATTAGGATCATATTTACGTTTTTTCATAGATGTCTGCACAGAATCGGAGGAAGCAGATTTCTTTTTTTGTGGATTAATCACACTAGAAGTTGGTGGTTGTGCAGCTTCTGCAATTTCTGTATCTTCTATAGATGCTTTTGTTTCACTAGTTTCTGCATTACTAGTAATTTCAGTTTTTTTACGAAACCCATATTTTAACCATCGATCCATTGAAGGGTTAATTTTCACGAATTTTGAAATATTACAATTACGAAAAATGAATAATAAAAAGTTCTAACCAAATTAATTCACAGAGGACAACGATTTCAAAGATTGCACTAACGAAGTGTTTATCAAGTAGGCCTAGTAGGTAGAGGCAAGCAACGTTGCTGCACAATCTTCTGCACTTTAATTATTCGTTAGGCTTCACTTAGACCTGTTAGCGTCTTGTAAACAGATGCACAATATCCCATGTAAACATTAGGAAAATACTGATATTTTTACTGCGCATTCTGCTGCAGTTAATAAAGTCCTTTTGTATAACCACCTCAGATCACTTCACTTCCAAAGCTTACAAAACAAACTGATAACGCACGCTCGAGTCGAGTACCTCGACTACTATAGAAATAGATTATGACAAGTTCAAAACATGTTGCTACGTCTCCAAACGCAGTTTACATCATTTTACATGCAGATTATGTACTAATAGTAATAAATGTTTTCCATTAATGATAATTTAGTTGCTATTTATGGAAATTTTCTTTTAAAAAGTAAATCAAATACGCAAAACATGATAAGTATGGCCAAAAAAAATTGGCAACTCTTACAGAGGGCGCTGCTGTTACGTTCGAAATGTTTCGTTCAAGCCTATTGCCGTTTCTAAATATTTCGCTCAAACCATACTTATGCTTTATTTTCCTTCGTGCAAAATTTCATATTTTCTTCGCTAGACTTATTTTTTTGAAAATGATTAATTTATATTTTTTTTAAATAAAATATATTTTTTTTTAAACTTTAGCTCGCGGAACCCCTGAATTTTTTCGCGGAACCCTGGGGTTCCGCGGAACACACTTTGGGAACCACTGCCCTATATTATAGTCAACACTGAAAATTCCTATGATGCGCGACTTTTGCGCCACCTTGTATACAGTGTGTCCGTAAAGTCATGGTGGGATTTTAAATAGCTATATTATTGCAACGAAACATGATAATGAGATGAAACAATGCCAAATTTAAGAACAACTCTCAAAGTTGTATCTTGTAGTTAGTCTAGGCTAAGCTTAACCTTTATCTCGTAGTTAGTCTTGGCTGTCCACATGCCTATGTTGAACATGAGCGTAATAGCCCGAAAGTTAATGTGTGGTGTGCTCTAGCACGAGATCGAGTGATTGGCCCATTTTTCTTCGCGGAACCCACTGTGACGTCACACAACTACCTCGCTATGTTGGAACATTTTGCAGTACCCCAATTTATTGACAATAATGTCATCTTTCAGCAAGATGGTGCTCCTCCGCACTATGCCAACGTTGTTCGAGAATTCCTTAATGAAAAATTTCCACAGAGATGGATAGGAAGAGGAGGATGGAAGCCATGGCCTCCACGCTCTCCGGACCTGACACCTTTGGACTTTTATTTGTGGGGTTATGTCAAGCAAAGCGTGTACAGTGTACCCATTAGGGATATTCATCACTTGCACGAGCGAATCACGGAAGCTATCGCATCCGTCACTCCTGATGTTCTTGGGCGTGTGTGGCTGGAATTGAATCACCGCCTAGATGTCTGCAGGGCTACAGAGGAGCCCATATCGAACTAAGTTAAATAAAGTTATTCTTTTAGAGTTGTTCTTCAATTTGCCTTTTTTTCATCTCGTTATCATGTTTCGTTGCAATAATATAGCTATTTAAAATCCCACCATGACTTTACGGACACACTGTACATATATACAATACATACTATATATTATTGTGTATTTGTGTTCTTGTCTTCTCTACGGAATCGCAACAACCTTTGAGATAAACACAGAGCCCATCGCGGCACAAACATTTGTATCGCAACATTAGCACTGTCGCGGTGGCTTATCTTTATAAACGTTATCTTTTATCATGAAAAAAAAGAGATATAATTAAAGTTAGCTAGGTTAAATAAGGTTTGGTTAAATTTACTTTGTATCGCTACATTTACCCAATCTAAACACCAAATAAATTAAACAGAGTTGAAAATGTGTGAAAATTTCGTGGTTTTGTAGAGAAACCAAACGTACGTACGTACGTGTGTGTGTGTGTGTGTGTGTGTGTGTTTTACGCCAGTCGTTTTTTTTTTTTTTTTTTTTTTTTTTGCACGACACCCCGAAGGATCTTTATCTCTCGCTGTTCAACATCCATTTTCTTTACATCCACTTTTATGCAGCACACACATACTCTATAGAACCGTAAACTGCGTTTAGCAATTGAACACGATTTACAGTTTGAAATTTACTATTTGGGTATAATTATAAATTTTGTATATAAATAATTAAAGGCTGAAGGGAGTTTATGGCCTAAGAAATAGTGCAACCATTTTTAAACATTACATTTCATTACATGAACTTGGAATAGGGTTTTATTGTGATTTCGGGAAATTGAGATTTTTTCCCGTCTAAATTTGACATCATGTCATTCCTGTGGGATTTAATTCCATTATAGAATTTGCAATGAACCAGTGTGTGTTTTTATAATAGTATTCTTAAAACATTAATAATAATAAATGCGGGAATTAATTCATACGTCCATACATACAGAACTAACATCGATGCGCAAAATGTCAAACTATTAAAAAATGAAAGTTGATAATGAAGGAAATAATTAAAATGATGATCATTATAATAATATTAATTAATAATAATTATAATTATCATTATTTCCTCCAATCATTATTTGGGGAAAGGATGATAATTTATTTTAAGCGTCTGAGATTAAATCACAATCATTAACTTCAAAATTTATAAATGTTTAATCGCTTGTAAAAGTTGAACGAACCCAAATTCAGTTTGATTCATTCCATAAATTATTCACAATTCTAAAGAAATTCAATAACACTGAGTAATATAATTTATTTACCCTTGAAATATGCTTTCACTCCACGCATATATATATATATCGCTCGATGGTCGTGTCGTATTTCATTTTCTGTTACTATATTATGATCATCGGGAGAAATTGTTTTGCAACCTCGAATTATAAAAGGAGCTGATTTGTACTTCAAATATGTCTCTTAAAGTTTAGTTTACGGAGCTGCTTTCAGAGTTCTAAAGTGGAAGGATAATAATAATAATAGCTTCTATTATTCTTTAATTATAATTCTCTTTTGGTTTATGGTTAAAAGGTTAAAATGATGTAATCACGCGCGATCCATTATATACAGTATCTCTGGTAATATTGTACGCGAGGTGTACGCAGACTAGCGAGAAATATAGCGTTTTAAGCGTATTTGTGGGTAGAAAATGTAGTTTTTGTAAGAATAAACGAAGATTTGAAGCGTTGATTTATTTATGGCGTGTTGTGCCGAAAAGATAATTTGATGGCTGAAACTGCATCGTTTGTTTTATGGCTCCCCCCCCCTTTCCCCCGCGCCCCTAAAACCAAACTGACACTTAGATATAAGTTTTTCTTCAGAGTTTTTTGAGAGTTGCGTATACTCAATTTTTTTCAACTCTCTTTCCAAATCAAGGTAAAATTTATAATTATTAAATTCTAAAAACACTCAAAGAATGTCGGAGAGCGTTAGGAGGGCTGTATAGTATAACCATCAGTATTACATTAAGTTTTAAATATTGCTGCAAAAAAGTTCTACCTACTTTTTCTGTTTATTTACCATTATTTTTTGCGATATGGTTTTCAATGTATGTATATTGCACATCCTCCTTTCAGTCTTCCCCTTCTGTCCGCTTCAATATATATATATATATATGTAGTATCTTAGATAACAAATACAAGATGCTAGCTTATTGTGTAACGAAGATACAAAATACTTTATAACAAATAGGCAAGAGACAGAACTACAAGATATATACAGGGTGTTTATAAAGTCCCTATCTATTTCGGTGAAAACGTAGCAAAAAGGGTAAAATTCAATAACAATATAATAGAAGGCATACATTAATGAATACTTAAGCATATGATTCTACATGAGCACCATCAGTATCTCTACAGAGTTCGAATCTGTCAGCAGCATTGCGGAACACATTTTGGAGCATGACAGGGGTTATTTTTGTAACTGCTGTTACGGTACGAGCACGTAATCTTGTAGATCTGTAACCCTCGTTTGATAGACGTTTGATTTGATAAAGCCCCATGCAAAGAAATCCAAGAGCGTTAGGTCAGGAGATCGAGCCGTCCAGGGCCTGTTGCCTCCACGTCCGATCCACCGATTTGGAAATCGTTCATTTAGCCTAGTACTTCCGAACAATGTTTGCGTAATGACGAGGTGCCCCATCTTGTTGAAAGACGACGGTGTTTAAAATGCCATCTGGATGAAGCTGGGACATTTACGTGCTCGTACCATAACAGCAGTTACAAAAATAACCCCTGTTATGCCCCAAAATGTGTTCCGCAATGCTGCTGACAGATTCGAACTCTGTAGAGATACTGATGGTGCTCATAGAGAATCATATGCTTAAGTATTCATTAAATGTATGCCTTCTATTATGTTGTTATTGAATTTTACCCTTTTTGCTACATTTTCACTGAAATAGATAAGGACTTTATAAACACCCTGTACTGTATCTAAGATACTTTTCTAGATACGAAATACTTCCTTAATTAGTTTAAATTTAGAGACGAGCAGTAATAATAAAAGCAAAGAATTTTTAAGTGATTTAAATCAATGATTCGTAACCCATGGTACCCGAAACTCTTTTAGATAGAACATAAGAAGATTATAAATAAGTATCTTGCTAATTGATAATTACTTTGATGATAGTGTTTTCAAAAGTAATATTAGTTGCGGATGAATAACCGGCAACCTTTCTGACTGCGGGTTTGCGTGTTATCCAATTTGCAGTCCAGGTTCATTTCACATTATTTAACGATAATGTGGAAGGCCAAAATCAACATTTTCATTTATTACAAATGTCGATGAATATAACTGGACTAAATATAACTTATTAGATAAGGCCAAAAATTCAAAATTAACCACCATAGTTCCTTCCCAGCAACGGTTTTTGGTTAAGTAAGTGATATGTGCACCTTCCTTCCTTCCTTCCTTCCTTCCTTCCTTCCTCCTTTCCTAAGTAATGGTACTTACAAATGCACGATGGTAAAAAGTGGTACGTCGGCCTAGAAAGGTTGGGAATCCCTGGTTCATGCCTGAAATTAGTTTTGGTATGTAAACAAACACTTTGATAACTTAATCCTTAATGATTAACACTTCAAAAGTCACGACAACGGGGATGAGATTCATGAAATGTATTTTGTATCAAATATACCATTTTAAGATAAATTCGTATCAAAGATACAAGATATAAAGTACAGCGGAGCGTCGATTATCCGGAATAATGAATGCCACCCTTTTTCCGGATAATCACTTTTCTGGATAATTGAACATTGATGGGCTACATGTTGGAAAAAGGCTGAAAATTAAGTATATAAAGTATATAGTTGCCGTATATTTAATAACTAAAAAGGAATACAATAAATAAAAAGGAGTACTTTAAGATACATTATATAAACGAAGGTTTCTCAGCAGGAGTATAGTAGTTTTGGTTTGTTGCTGTTCCGGTTAATTGACGTTCCGGATATTTGACGTCCGGATAATCGCCGCTCCAATGTATTTATATATTTTTGTTCAAGATACAGATACAAGAGACAATTTGTATCGAAGATATAGTATCATCGATACTGCTCATCTGTGATATATATATATATATGAAAATTATTTCACGAAAGTAACACGTGAAAAATATTTATGATGAATAAAACCACGAAGGAAAGGAAACACAAAAAGGTGCTCAAGCGCTTTCGTCTAATGACATCAGGAACACTGAAGTACATAAAAGGTTACGGCCTATATATAGGTTACAGAAAGAAAAAAAAATAAATAAATAACATACATACACACAAACATTATATATATATATATATATATATATATATATATATATACATACACATATATATAATATATACATACATACATATCTACACATACATATATACAGGGCGTCCCAAAAAAATGTATACACACTTTAAATAATTATAAAGGCAGTGTTTATTAAAATACATTTCATTTTCAAAATGTAATAGAATCTACAGACATTATTTAATTGTTTTGTCAACGCCTGTTTTCAAACTGACGTCCGTTCTGGTCCAGGCACTGCTGATAACGCGAAGCAATGGAATCGCAAACATCACGAAACATTTCGTTTGGTATTTGTGTGCATTCTCGTTCAATGGCTGCTCTCAATTCAGCGACTGTTGCAGGTTTTATAGCGTAGACTTTGTCTTTTAAGTATCCCCATAAAAAAAGTCTAGTGGTGTGTGGTCTGGTGAACGCGGAGGGTATTCTACGAAACCCCTTCGTCCAATCCACATCGTGCCAAGTACCACTCGCAATACTCCACTCTTCGGTCCGGATCATCTTCATTAATAGCATGGTCTAATCTTGGAATGTAACTTTTCCATTGACCGCGCTTCAAAATGCGTTGGACAGACGATTTTGAAATTCCTACCTCACGACTCGCTTGCCGCACAGATTTTCTTGGACTTTGGTAATACGTTTCCAGTACTCTTTCTTGCTTTGTGGGGCTTGTCGATGTCCGTGGTCTTCCGGAACGCTTCTTGTGGACATTCTGAACAGTTCCATCGGCTTCAAACTTATCTCTAATTCGAGTGATGGTAAGTCGCGTTGGTGGATCTGTTTGAAACTCCCTCCTAAACTGTCTTTGCACTTCAACTGCGTTTTCACACTTCCAGTAGCATTTTAGAATGAATTTCCTTTGTTCAAAGCTTAGTCTGACTGCCATTATTAATTCTAATGGGTTTAACTTGGAAAGAAAGAAACATCAATTGAGCTATCAGCTGTTAAAGTGTGTATACATTTTTTTGGGACGCCCTGTACTGTATATATACATGCAATAAACGGAGAAGTAAAAATAAAACTTAAAAATTAAAAATTAGAGGATTAACAAAGAGGCAAACAGATTTGTAAGGAAAAATATCGATTTTTAGCACAAGATCAAATGAATTATAAAAATACAAATTTATACTGGAAATCTGCCCGGGTTTTAACACTTTGCCTTTTAGAGCCAAGTTTCGATTATATATAAATATAAAATGAAGATTAAAAGTTAATAAAGTAGCGTACAAGTTTACCAAAGATTTAGCGTCCTACCCTTTTTATCTAAATTTGTTTTGAAGGAATTCAAAACAACAGGATCGAGTTGAAAAAGACCTTTGCTTATGTTGAAGTTATTTGAAAGTTGGATAATGGCAGACTCAAGAATATTTCTATTGACAATGTTGCTAGAATGAAATAAAACTGAAGCATTATTCCAATCAATGCAGTGGGATAACTCTGACAAATGGACAAAAAGAGCACTGGACAACTGTCCTGTTCTAACGGAATATTGATGCTGTTTTATACGTGTTTGCAAATCCTTTCCCGTCTGACCTATGTAAAAGGAATCACATTGTTTACACCCAATTTTATAGATAATGCCTGAATTATTGGTAGGGCTATTTTTTACTATGATATTTTTCACAATATTGTTATATGAAAATACTACATTAATATCCAAAAGTTTAAGTACATTAGCAATGCCTAAAAAGCCCGGAAAAATGGAAGTACTAAAATATTTTTTGACAAAGTACGAGTGTTATTATTGACACGATAGAAAGTTCGTTTTACCTTATTGAGACAAGATTCCATAAACGCAGATGGGTAACACAGATCACTTCCAATACCGTTGATTTTTTCCAATTCGGCATCGATGTATTCCGGACTGGCGATCCTAAGGGCGCGGAGAAACATTGATGAAAAAATGGCCTTCTTAGTGGGGGGGGTCATGTCCCGAGTAAAAGTGTACGTAGGACAAATTGTTTGTTGTTTTCGATAGATACTAAACTTAAAACCTGGGCTTTCCCTATGTACCCAAGAATTACATAAGTATGACCTGCCACTACCTTCACACATTGTTTGGAACTTATTAAGCTTTGCATCAAAGACTGTAAATTCACTTTCAATAACGAGTATTATCAACAAGTGTTTGGGATGGCCATGGGCAACCCCTTATCGCCCCTCCTCTCCAATATTTATATGGAGTTTTCCAAATTACTTACATTCCGAGAATCCTGGGGTTGGCATCCCTTGGTTGCGGTACGTCGACGATATTTTGTGTATCTGGCCCATGAATCGTGACCTGGATAACTTCCTCCTTCAGTTAAATGATCGAGTCCCCTCCATTAAGTTTACTTTAGAAGTGGAACAAGACAATTCAATCCCATTTTTGGATGTGGGGTACATAGGGAAAGCCCAGGTTTTAAGTTTAGTGTCTATCGGAAAACAACAAACAATTTGTCCTACGTACACTTTTACTCGGGACATGACCCCCCCACTAAGAAGGCCATTTTTCATCAATGTTTCTCCGCGCCCTTAGGATCGCCAGTCCGGAATACATCGATGCCGAATTGGAAAAAATCAACGGTATTGGAAGTGATCTGTGTTACCCATCTGCGTTTATGGAATCTTGTCTCAACAAGGCAAAACGAACTTTCTATCGTGTCAATAATAACACCCGTACTTTGTCAAAAATATTTTAGTACTTCCATTTTTCCCGGGCTTTTTAGGCATTGCTAATGTACTTAAACTTTTGGATATTAATGTAGTATTTTCATATAACAATATTGTGAAAAATATCATAGTAAAAAATAGCCCTACCAATAATTCAGGCATTATCTATAAAATTGGGTGTAAACAATGTGATTCCTTTTACATAGGTCAGACGGGAAAGGATTTGCAAACACGTATAAAACAGCATCAATATTCCGTTAGAACAGGACAGTTGTCCAGTGCTCTTTTTGTCCATTTGTCAGAGTTATCCCACTGTATTGATTGGAATAATGCTTGTTTTATTTCATTCTAGCAACATTGTCAATAGAAATATTCTTGAGTCTGCCATTATCCAACTTTCAAATAACTTCAACATAAGCAAAGGTCTTTTTCAACACGATCCTGTTGTTTTGAATTCCTTCAAAACAAATTTAGATAAAAAGGGTAGGACGCTAAATCTTTGGTAAACTTGTACGCTACTTTATTAACTTTTAATCTTCATTTTATTTTTATATATATCGAAACTTGACTCTAAAAGGCAAAGAGTTAAAACCCGGGCAGATTTCCAGTATAAATTTGTGTTTTTATAATTCATTTGATCTTGTGCTAAAAATCGATATTTTTCCTTACAAATCTGTTTGCCTCTTTGTTAATCCTCCAATTTTTAAGTTTTATTTTACTTCTCCGTTTATTGCATATATATATATGTATGTGTGTAGATATGTATGTGTGTATATATGTATATATATGTTTGTGTGTATGTATGTTATTTATTTATTTTTTTTTCTTTCTGTAACCTATATATAGGCCGTAAACTTTTATGTACTTCAGTGTTCCTGAGGATGTCATTAGACGAAAGCGCTTAAGCACCTTTTTGTGTTTCCTTTCCTTCGTGGTTTTATTCATCATATACTGTATATATATGAAAATTATTTCACGAAAGTAACACGTGAACAATATTTATGATGAAAATAACCACGAAGGAAAAAGGAAACACGGAATGACGCTCAAGCGCTTTCGTCTAATGACATCCTCAGGAACACTCCTGAGGATGTCATTAGACGAAAGCGCTTGAGCACCATTCTTTTTCCTTTTTCCTTTCGTGGTTATTTTCATCACATATATATTAAATTTCTTCACCAATATGCAAGCGAATTTTCTCATGGAACAAATTCTATGAATGTATATGGTGTCGTTATATCGTTCATATTTATTTTTTTTCTCTTTTCGATTCCATTTTTGTTTGACGAAATATGAAATTCAAGTTTTCACACTCCTTTTATCGACGACATTCTGCTTGAAGAATTTCTTTCATTTTCCTTCATTTTCCAGTAAGTATTGAATTAGAAATCACGCACTCATACATACACATAAATATATATAGGGTCGGCAAAAAAAAAAAAAGGGGAGACCTTTTAAATCCTTCATATCTCGGCAAATACGGTACATAAAACCATGAAATTTTAATATGTTAGTACTAGGTAATTTTATGGTTTGTTTGCCATCTTTTAGCATTTTAGCTGAGAAATTGGATTTATGGCGAATATTCCAGAAAAATCTTGTTAATCATAGGTTCAAGTTGATAATTAAAGCGATTTTAGTTAACGTAAGCCAACTGCAGGAGGTTTGGACAAGCTTCTCAAGAAAATCGATGAAACGGGAGATATCAAAAGAATACCAGGTAGCGGTATTAAATTTGGCCACCAAACAGTCCTGATTTAAATCATGTCGATTACGGCCTTTGAAAAAATTTGTCACAGAGAATTTATCGATCAAAGTAAGAAATGTCGCTCATTTACGACAGCTTTTTCTGGAAAAATGGGATGAACTACCACAAGAACAAATCAATAAAGCCATAGATGAGTTCCGTCCTAGACTGAAAAGGGTTGTAGAAGTTCGTGGTAAACATATCGAACAGTTTTTTTTTAACATCAAGGTAACACCATATGTGAGTACTTTGTAACTTTTTATTTGTACATACAATGCAGTAGTAGTGTAAATGGAGAATTCCCAGTGGCATAAAGAAATGCTCAATAAATCTGTAATTTTCATTCGTTTTCTTTGAAATCCGCTCACTACTGCATAGTAAATTTACTTAGTTGTGGGGTGTGAAAAAAAATATTGAAATCTGACCATAATTTTGGATTTTACAGCCAAAGTTCGAGGTTTCCCTTTTTTTTGCCGACCCTATTATATATATATATATATACAGTCGAACTTCGATATAAGCAAGTTTTTGGGACCAAGAAAAAATTTGCTTATAGGGGATAATTTGATATAGAATACGTCCAGAATGTCTGCACGTACGCCATATAGTACAACAGGTTATTGAAAGATAAAAATACTACTAACTGTATGAATGTAATAAAAGTAAAAAACACAAATGTAAAATTGTACAATTTATTTAAAAATTACATTAAAATTAGAACATATCACAATAAGAAATACAGTACATAGGTATAGAATTATACAAGTACAGTACATAAATTGTTAGCACTTATGTTAATTAAAATAATCACGAATAGTGGTTTGTTTTTTAGCAGTTTTGTGAATGATAAAATTTTGGAGTTCTTTCTGGGTTTCTTTTAATTCCAGAGTGCTTAGATCATTGGTTTCTATAACTTTTTTTATTTCATCTCACATGTTTAAGGCTTGTAATGGGGTTGTCGTACAAGTCTCTTCAACTTCATGATCGTGTTCTTCGTTTTCAGAGATTTCAGAACCTTCTGAGAAACATTCTAAGTTTCTATCACATTGAATAAAATCTTCATTCAAACTGGTGATAACCTCCTCAACAGTTTCAACTTCACATTCATGACTTATTGCAGTTTGGAGAGTAGTAAAACATTTTTTGAAGCAGTTTTTAATGCTGGTTGGGGCTACATTAGCCCAAGCACCTTTAAGCATAAAAAGGGCATCTAAAACCGTCACGGACTTTACCCCACTTTCCATAGTATCATCTTGCCCAGAATCCAGTCGTGCCACTAGCTCTTTCATCAACTTTTTGCGATAGTGCGCTTTGAGGCAACGAATGATTCCAGCATCCATCGGCTGGATTAGTGATGTCGTATTAGCTGGTAGGTACAGGATTTCTACGTTTGTTGTCACATTCACTTTTGGGTGTGCGGGACATTGATCGAGCAACAGCAAAATTTTTCTTTTGTTGCGTCTCATTTTCTCATCCAATTTCATCAGCCAATCAGTGAATAAAATCTTTGTCATCCAGGCATTCGAATTTGCCTCGTATTGAACGGGAAGACTGTTATTCTTGTTTTTAAAATATCTGGGATTTTTACTTTTTCCGATCACTAGCAGGGGTAATTTTTCAGTTCCTGTCATGTTCGCAGCTACCAGAACAGTTAATCTTCCCTTTTTCTTCTTACCATCACTGACTTCTTCACCCTTTTTGGCTAATGTGCCATCTGGGGTAGCTCTGTAATACAAGCCCGTTTCATCGGCGTTAAAAATTGAATCCTTTGAATAGCGTTCTAAGAGTTCAGGTAAAACATTTTTCTGCCAATCGTTTGCGGCACTAGAATCGGCATCCGCTTTTTCTCCGTGTTCACGCTTGAAAACAATGTTGAATCTTTTTTGAAATTTTTGAAGCCAGCCTTGAGAAAAAGCGATGTCATCAAAACCCCCATAAAGTTCTTTTGCTAGTGACTTAGCTTTCTCGATCAAAATTGCTCCGGAAATTTCAGCTTTCTTCTCTCTCATGACAACAAACCACTCATAAAGCTCGTGCTCCAAATCTGGTAGAACACCTTCTCTCTTCCTCTTACGAAGCAAATTTCCATTTTGTATTCGAAACTGGTTTAACTCGTCCTCATTCTTCATCCATCGGGTTATAAGGCACTGGTTAATTTTAAATTTTTGAGCCACATAGGCTCTCTTTTCACCATTGTTTACAGCCTTGAAGACATCAAGTTTAAACTCAAGAGAAAAATTGTTCCGTTTAGAAGCTATTAATAATATCCAACGAACGATGATTGAGTACACAAAACTGATCCAGATAGGCTAAATTCTAACCTAGAATCGGAAAATAAATTAACGATGTGTAGCAACACAACTCAAACGGGACACTGCAGTAAACTAATTCAAAGCAAAAACTAACTGTTGTGTTCAAACGCCATCTAGCGGCTGAATCTGAAACTTATAATTGCTTATGCACACGTGTGTCGCACGCATGTGGATTTTTACAAAAATTTTTATCTACGCACACTTGCTTATATGGGATGTTTACTTATATCGAATTTTTACTTAGTAAATTTCTTGGGATCGGGAAATTTCTGGGCTTATACTAAATAATTTGCTTATATTGAATTTGCTTATAATGAAGTTATACTGTATATATATATATATATATATATATTATATATATATATATATATATATATATATATAATATACAGGGCGTCCCAAAAAAATGTATACACACTTTAAATACTTATAAAGGCAGTGTTTATTAAATACATTTCATTTTCAAAATGTAATAGAATCTACAGACATTATTTAATTGTTTTGTCAACGCCTGTTTTCAAACTGACGTCCGTTCTGGTCCAGGCACTGCTGATAACGCGAAGCAATGGAATCGCAAACATCACGAAACATTTCGTTTGGTATTTGTGTGCATTCTCGTTCAATGGCTGCTCTCAATTCAGCGACTGTTGCAGGTTTTATAGCGTAGACTTGTCTTTAAGTATCCCCATAAAAAAAGTCTAGTGGTGTGAGGTCTGGTGAACGCGGAGGTATTCTACGAAACCCCTTCGTCCAATCCACATCCACATCGTGCAAGTACCACTCGCAATACTCCCTCTTCGGTCCGGATCATCTTCATTAATAGCATGGACTAATCTTGGAATGTAACTATTCCATTGACCAGCGCTTCAAAATGCGTTGACAGACGATTTCTGAAATTCCTACCTCGCGACTCGCTTTCCGCACAGATTTTCTTGGACTTGGGATACGTTTCCAGTACTCTTTCTTGCTTTGTGGGGCTTGTCGATGTCCGTGGTCTTCGGAACGCTTCTTGTGGACATTCTGAACAGTTTCCATCGGCTTCAAACTTATCTCTAATTCGAGTGATGGTAAGTCGCGTTGGTGGATCTGTTGAAACTCCCTCCTAAACTGTCTTTGCACTTCAACTGCGTTTTCACACTTCCAGTAACATTTTAGAATGAATTTCCTTTGTTCAAAGCTTAGTCTGACTGCCATTTAATTCTAATGGGTTTAACTTGGAAAGAAAGAAACATCAATTGAGCTATCAGCGTTAAAATGGTATACATTTTTTTGGGACGCCCTGTATATATATATATATATATATATATATATACATGTGGCGCAAAAGTCGCGCATCATAGAAATTTCATTGTTGATTATAATATATATTTTTTTTTTTTAGGTAGGTAGGTAGGGGATGGCTGCGAAATTAACAATAGACGAGAGGTGAAGCTTGGTTTAATGTATGGAATACCAGGTACAACAACCTGGTATTCCTACATTAAAACCAAGCTCACCCTCTCGTCTATTGTTAATTCGCAGCCATCCTCTACCTAAAAGAAAAAAAAAATAATATATTATTGTTATCACTGAATATTCGCTGATAGACGCGAGCCCAGAGTTTGAGACAGACATTTATTAAAATATCTCTCTAATAAGGCACCCAACTAGACAAGCTAAAGTCGCGAACTTTTTCGCAGCCAACAGTAGTCAGCACTTACCTGCTTACACCGCGTACCTCGTAACCTTGAATGATGTTATATTTTCCTATTTTCCTATTTTATTGCATTTACCTGTCTATTTTGTGTTTATTTTTGAAATCTTATTTATAGTTTATTATAAATAATTCTAAATTATTATTTATGGTATTGCTTTAATATTTTAGGTAAACGTTGTATGTAGTTGGATCTTCTGAAGCTGATCTATTTTTCCCATAAGATCTTTAACAATAGATAACGTTGATCGCGATAACGCGGCGCTCTCTCGGAATGTAATCCCGTGTTATCAGTGTAATATTATTTACTGTAATTATTAGGTTGGTGTACTGTAGGTTCCTCAGTTCTTTTGGCAGCAGGTTAGAGTTTTTAGCTCCGTACTCTTCGTTTTCAGGTGGGATAGTACAGACTCTTCATGCTCTCTTATTCCGTCGTGTTTCTATTTCATTTCTAAAGTTTTGGACATTCCCTCGTGTATTTTCCAAAGTATATTATTGTGTATCGTTCACATCTTTCCAAGAAAGAGTTCAAGGATTGTACTCGTGACCAGTAGTCTTCATCTCTCGTTCCTCTATCTTGGACGTAAAAATTCTTCGTAGATTTCTATGTTTGCAGTGTCTGGTTTCTATATGGGTTTGTGAGGACTGAGCAATACTCGGTTATTGTGGACTAAGCTCTTCCATACTTTTATGTTTGCCTTTCTTCTATGGAAGCTCGTCCAGATAATTTCTATCTCTTTCAAGATGTTATTTTTTAATGTTTGTGTCCCTGAATTCTCCATCCGATAACATTATTAATCAAAGTTCCCTGACTTGTGGGTTCGTGCTATCTGTTTCTGGTGTTATCTGTTTGTCTTGCTGTTTGTGTACCCTTTATTCTATAGTTTCTCGTTATTACCATATCTTATAAGTTTGAATTTTTCCTCGTTGTCTTCTCTCTCTCATCCGTGAGCCACGATACGACAGTCTTTAATATCTACATTTAGTGATGCATGAGGTCGATTGGTTTTTAGCTTTTTAAACGCGTTTTTTGCATGAAAATCATCGACCTCAATTTCGTTTTTTAATGTTTGTCAAAAAGCAATTTCATTAAAACCTAAAAGGGGATTAAAATAATGTAAAAATCTTCCTTTTGATATATCTGAAGAATTCTATTAACTTTTAACTATTGATTATACACTAAACAAATTGGTATTTTGATAATAGTAAATGCTAAGTACAGTAATTACTGTTGAATATTGTGTGTGTGTACAGTACAGCAGGCACGTGCACAGTGGGGGGCTTGGGGTGCTTGAGCCCCTGCCCTTTTTCTTCTTCATATCAAAGTGCCCTTTTAGTCAAAATTCATAAATATATTGATTCGACAAATTTGAATTAATTAGTTATATTTTTATTTAGTTACTGCTACTTCAACAGATTTTCAAAACTGGAATTACTTTGATCTATGATTTTTTTATTAGAATAATAAACTTAACATACCGTTACTATTATTTTGTCAATCAGGGGTTAATGAGGGGTCAGGGCTATGATGGAGCTGCTAACATGAGTGGATCGTACAAGGGGCTTCAGTCAAGGATTCTTCTCCACAATGAAAAAGCTTTATATGTTCACTGCCATGCACACTGCTTGAACCTTGTGCTTGTAGAAAGTGCAAAATCAAGCCGCTATTTTGCCTCATTCTTTAATATAGTAGAAAAGTTATACAGTTTCATTTCAATGTCAAGTAAGCGGCATGCTTTATTCATACAAACTCAACTCTCCATCTACCCTGGGTCCCGTGCTCAAGAACTGAAAAGGCTCTCTGACACAAGATGGGCCTGCAGAGAATCCGCTCTGAGAACCTTAAAGAAGGTGTTTAAGGCTCTGGTACAATTTCTGATCAAGATATGTGAAAGTAGTCCACCAGATCCAGCAAGTGGAGATGCAGAAATACTGTTACATAGCATCAACTTTGAGTTTCTTCTTTGCCTGGAAATTGCAACACCAGTATTCATGGAGACAGCTACTGCATCAAATGTTCTTCAACAGCAAGACCTTGATTTACAAGCTGCATTTACAATCACTGATGGTGTGCTGAAGAGACTTAATGAGCTGAGGACTGAAGAAGAATTTAAGGTAATATATCAGAATGTAACTCAACAAGCACAAGATGCAGGTATTGAGGTTTCAGAGGAAATTCCTGGTCAGAGCAGACCGAGAAAAGTGCCAGCGAGGTTCAAGTATAGCTCTATGTCTGCAACAACAGATCAACCTTCACAGAGTTTGGAGGAGTTCTATCGTGTGAAAGTATATTACACATTTCTGGATACACTTGTTCAAGAAATTAGGAGGAGATTTAAAGGAAAGGATGAAGATAAGACAGGAAAAATCCTAAAGTCGCTCCATAGCCTAATTGTGCCACTAAACTGGAAGACAGGTGGAGAATTGGCAACAAGTAGTAAAGTTCAAGGTCTAAATACTCTCTGCAAATTCAATGGCTTTGAAGAAGAAGAAGACAAACTTTTGACAGAATTGAGGATATTTCACTCAGCCTACACTGCCAAAAATGATCTGAGATCCACCCTCAATTGTTTCAAGGAAATCGATGCCCATTTTGCCTTCCCAATTATGTATGAGTTGCTTAAAATTTATGCAACACTTCCAGTAACAACAGCAACTGTGGAGCGCTCCTATTTCAATATCTTCATATCTTTTGAAAATCTTGCAATAAAAACATGCCTTTTTACAACAAATTTTCATTTATTTTCTTTAATCAGCTTTATATACAAAAATAATGCATTGAATTTAATGGAATTTAAGAATATTTACCACATACAATTTTAAATTTTTTCTTTGTGTGTGTATACATATATATAGCCTATATGGCATTGCGGATTTTTTTAAAAATGTTAGGGGAGTGCCCTTTTTTCAACTGAGCCCCTGCCCTTCTGAAAGTCTGTGCACGTCACATACCACCACCACCTCGCCACATACCACCACCACCCCGCCACATACCACCACCCCCCGCCACATATCCCCCCCCGCCACAACCCCCCCACACACACACAATCCCCCCACACACACACAAACCCCACACACACACAAACCCCCCCAAACGCATACACTGAGCGGCAGGAAAATCGGCCCGCTTGGAATATCGCGAAAAGCAAAAAAGTGGGCAAGCTTCTGTTTATAAAAGTTTTAAAATTCGAAAATATAGTCTATGAGGCAACCAAATAACGAGACAAAACAACGTCAGCTGCGAACACTCTAGCTGTAACGAATTTTCGACTTCTTTTAAGAATTCGACAGTCTGACATATGCATTCAGTTGCTCTTAGACTGTTAGTGCCGCTTTTTTCTTCCACTAGTGGGAGTAGGCATTTGCGTTTAGTAACAGATAGACTTCTAATTCTTTTGGGTTTTAGAATTGGACATTTACAATGGATTTGAGTGCTGTGAACGTCGCAAGAGTCGTCGCCATAATTGAAGATGGTCGGAGCCAGCGTTACGTTGCTGATGCGCTAGGAATTCCAAGAACAACGGTTTGACGTGTCTACCAACGTTATGTGGAGACAGGAGAGTACACCCGAAGACCAGGATCTGGAAGATCGCGCTGCACGTTTGCCTGTGATGATCGTTTCATCATCTTGAGTGTTTTGCGAGATCGTCGCTTGACTGCCACAAACGTTCGCAATGAGCTGGAAAGGTTTCGAGACGTCAGTGTATCGAAGCGAACCGTTAGGAGACTTATGGAAAGTGGCTTACATGCTAGACGTCCAGCAATGGGCCCCGGAATTGCTCCCACACCACCGAAATTCTAGTCTTGCTTTTGCTCGTGAGCATGTCAATTGGCCTATGGTCCACTGGGGATGAGTATTGTTCACGGACGAATCAAGATTTAATCTTCGAACATCCGATGGACGGGAAAGAGTGTGGAGAACAACAGGAGAAAGATTCGCCCCGTGCACTTTTACGGAGAGGGTTGCTTTTGGAGGAGGCTCAGTCATGGTCTGGGGTGGTATCACTTTAAACTCGCGCATAGAGCTCGTCGTTGGTGGTGGTGGGTCATTGACGTCCGCAAGATACGTGGAAGAGATCTTGCTGGAGCATGTGGTCCCTTTTGCTGCTTTCGTTGGCGAAGACTTCCTTCTACAGCACGATAACGCTAGACCCTATGCGGCAAGAGCCGTTAGCGATTTCCTTGAAGAAGCTGGAATTCGTCGAATCGAGTGGCCTTCCCGAAGTCCGGACCTGAACCCCAGAGAACATCTCTGGGACACGATGGGACGGCGTCTTAGGGCTCGTCTAGTAGCCCCTAACACTTTACAGGAGCTACAACAAGCTTTACCTGAAGAGTGGGAGGGAATCCCACAGGATGTGATCGCCGATCTCATTCATGGGATGAATCGACAAATGGCTGCAGTCATTCAAGCTAAGGGAGGCAACACCTCTTATTAACGCTGGATCACAAGTTGTTGTTGTTGTTGTTGTTGTTGTTGTTGTTTTATTGTTGTTTTATTGTTGTTTTGCTTTTGTCGAATTTTTTATTTTTTTTTTAAGTTCCGTTTTTTGTACAGTATTTTTTGATAATAAATTGTATTAAGGAGGTGTTTGAAGAATTTTTAATGTCCTCATAGACTAAATTTTCGAATTTTAAAACTTTTATAAACAGAAGCTTGCCCACTTTTTTGCTTTTCGTGATATTCCAAGTGGGCCGATTTTTTTGCCGCTCAGTGTGTGTGTGTGTGTGTGTGTGTGTGTGTATACACCTGCGTGTATATATATATATATATATATATACACACGCATATATATATACACAGGGTGGTTCAAAAGTCAGGTTACATAGGGATATACTGTATTATGTAATGATACAGGGGAATAGTCACACCACATGTTCGATATGGCCACCGTTAACGGCAATGCACTTGTGCAGCCAGCTAGGAATATCACATCAATGCGCTCCTCCTTCGATAACATCTCATAACTCATTTACCTGCAAAGAAACAGAAAAGCCCTATGTAACCTGACTTTTGAATCACCCTGTATATATATGTATGCTACAACTCGGAATGGTACCCTGAGGTACTTCTATGTTACACACGGACCGTGCATGGAACAAGGAACTTTTCTGGGATATTAAATCCACTATCCACTATGGTTTGAATAAGTAATGGTATTCGTCATTTACCTTTTACTTATTCGAACCATAGTGGATTTAATATCCCAGAAAAGTTCCTTGTTTCATGCACGGTCTGTGTGTAACATAAAAGTACCTCAGGGTACCATTCCGAGTTGTAGCACATTAAACGGACGTGTTTAAGTGCTTGAAAGTGGACGCTCAAATTTGCGGTTGAGGTTTAAGTTTTGGATTTTGGATAAAAATTCAATAGTTACCCTTTTTCTTTGATGTATTCGATCCGACGGAAATGCAACGAGTTTCTTGCGTGTATTGAGGTTCTGAATGTAGCTGTTTTAGGTTGGCTTTAAACCCTAGACCTTGTCCCGAAGCTGGGTCCTATCTACTTAGTATATCTACTTAGTAGATGGCTGGTGAGGGAAGTTATATTTTGGGGCCTCTGCTAGTGACCCGTTGCCCACGTTGGTTTTCCGTCATGAAAAGGAAAAACTAAAGCACGTGCCATTTACCATTATTTATTCGAACGTTAGTGGATAGTAGATTCAATATCCCAGAAGAGTTCCTTCCATGCACGGTCCGTGTGTAATATATATATATATATATATATATATATATATATATATATGCAAAAATAACTGCAATGACTGCGCGGTCATTGCAGTTATTTGCGCATATTCACGATTTGCGAGGGTGCTCTCTGAGGGCATTGGTTTCTGCCCTATTTGGGAGAATTTCGATTTGTGATTGAGTGAGGTCCGTAGCATAATGTAGAGCGTCCGACCGGCAATTGGAAGGCCCTGGGTTCGATTCCCAGGCGGTTCGCCTCATTTTTCATTATTTCGTTATCTCTCCTCCTCGTGGCAGAAACGTTCCTTAATACTTATGTCGTTTCTATTCATATATATATATATATAACTGTATAGCACCGTCAAGCCAGGTTGCCAGGTACCCATACACGATTCATTGTCAAACTTTTTTCCAAAATACCCACTATATCCAAGCCATTGCTGAAAATTTAGCTAATTTTGTATAAAGAGGTAATCCTGATGGGCCCTGGTGACCCTTAGTTATCCCTGAAATGTGTTCTGTTCTTATGTTCACTATATATATATATATATATATATATATATATATATATATATATATATATATATAACGTAAAGAACGACGCTTGTATAGGAGAACATTCCGCGCAAGATGAGAAGAGAGAACGAACAAATGAAATGGTTGCAGTTGATAGATACGGCATGCGGGAGGTGCCCCCCTCGGGGCATTGGTTTCTGCGCGTATGTAGAGGAATTACGACTTCCGATCGATTGAGGACCATGGTGTAGTGGTTATCATATCTGACCGGCAATCGGAAGATCCTGGGTTCGATTCCCGGGTGGTTACTTCATTTTTTCATTTGTTCGTTCTCTCTTCTCATCTTGCGCGGAATGTTCTCCCATACAAGCGTCGTTCTTTACGTTATTTATACTGCGTGTTCTTTGCAGTTGAAATGTGTGTGTGTATATATATATATATATATATATATATTCTAAACTGAGGTGAATTGACATGGAATTTTCACTTTTTCCAACTCTGCTGAAAATGTCTGTTGGAGAATTTATCTTGTTTTGACAGACATAAATACATATTGTAAGAGCTACCAAGCTATATACTGTACGAATAAATGTAAGCACCAACATCCCGGTTACCGAGGTGAGTTGATATGGCTTGCCCTTTAAGCGGATATATCATGATTCCCAACATTGGGGTGAGTTGTGATGCTTTGAGGGCTTTAAAACAAATAAAAAAAGCATACAAAAATTTGCTCTCTGTAGAAAATATTGCGATTTTGTATTAACTCGCCCCACCATATCAGTTCACCCGTCTACGGTGTATATTGTATATATATATATATATATATATATATAATATATATATATATATATATATATATGTTAAACACAGACCGTGCATGGCACAAGGAACTCTTCTGGGAAAATTAAATCCACTATAGTCCGAATAAGTAATGATAAATGACAAATACCATAGTTTTTTTCCCCTTTTTCATGATTTTAGCCCGACGGGTCTCTCTCTTTGCGAGAGACCCGTTGCCCACGTCGGGCTAAAATCATGAAAAAGGGGAAAAAAACTATGGTATTTGTCATTTATCATTACTTATTCGGACTATAGTGGATTTAATTTTCCCAGAAGAGTTCCTTGTGCCATGCACGGTCTGTGTTTAACATATATTGTTCTCAGGGAACCATTCTGAGTTTGTGTATATATATATATATATATATATATATATATATACACACACACACATTTAACTGCAAACACGCAGTATAATTAACGTAAAGAACGACGCTTGTATAGGAGATATTCTCTCTCTCATCTTGCGCGGAATATCTCCTATACAAGCGTCGTTCTTTACGTTAATTATACTGCGTGTTTGCAGTTAAATGTATATAATGTTACGGCATGCGGGAGGTGCCCCCTTGGGGCATTGGTTTCTGCGCGTATGTAGAAGAATTACGGCATTTGAATGAGTGAGGCCCATGGTGTAATGGTTATCATATCTGACCGGCAATCGGAAGATCCCGGGTTCGATTCCCGGGTGGTTACCTCATTTTTTCATTTGTTTCGTTCTCTCTCTCATCTTGCGCGGGATATCTCCTATACAAGCGTCGTTCTTTACGTTATATATATATATAGTGAATATTACCATGGACCTCCCCCCCTTACCAAAGTCCGGGATCCGCCCCTGTATTTTAACCTCTACACAATGTTTCCAGCATTTTGTCTTGGTGGTCTAATAACTGTGATAGTTGGTTCGGACTGAATAATTTCTTTTCTTGTAGGCAATAAGCAATTTTGTGTCTACGCGTTCAAAACTCTCTAAAAGATGGAAGACCAGTGCTACTGTGCGATAATTCTTAGGCACTGCTGTGTTACCTACTTTGAATAAGGGAGCAATGCTCGCGTTCTTTAATAAAAGTGGGATTTGTCCTGTATCGAGTGATTTTTCTCTATCGATAAATATGGTGACATAACTACACTATCTCTCTGCGTTTCTTCAAAAACATGGCACTCCATGTGTCTGGCTCTTTTGCTGAATTTTGTCGTATTGGTAACAAAGTTTTAATTATACCCTTTTCCGAGAATTCAGAATTATTTAATAGATTCGTGTCCATACCCATTCTTGACCGATTTATGTGTGTGTCAAATAATTCATCCGAATTTTTTATTTTGATCTTTGTCTTAGAAATGCTGAACACGGTTAATCGTTCCTTAAGCAGTTCGCTCATTTTTTTCTGGGTTATTTGTATATTCGTTTACTTCACCTTTTAACGGATCAAGGCTTTCTTTAAATTCCATTTTGTCTCTCCCGAAGGCGCAAGAGTATTTTGAGGCTTTTTTTTTGTTTTTTGTTACTTTGTATATCCCAACTCATTCGTCTCGCGAAGGAATGTTTATTTTAGGTCCGTTTCTATTCCGCATATTTTTTTTTTCTTGTTTGAGTTCACTCGCGTTCGTTTTTCATCTGTGGATATTTTTTGCGGTTTGTTTTCGTTGCTTAAATAACCCGCTTTTTCCCTCAAGTTTGCTCCCTTTTGTTTTGTCTCCGAAGCGTGTTTCAGCAATATTGGTTTTATTTTTTTTTACTACAAATAGTATTTCCTCTGGAAATTGCTACTTCACAATAAAAAACATCTACTTATTTCAATTCTGCATTTATATTTGCTCATTCTACTTTCTTTGAATTTATATTCAAACCTTCAAATATTCCTTGCTGGATTTTGATCGGTGTTAGTGCGTAGGCCGTTACACTTCAGAATACTGGAGGAGAGGTTCTTGGTAACATTGCTATTGTTGAATTGAATGTGGGTAGTTTTGGATAGGTGGATAGTGAATGTATTGCTAGGTGTATATATACATAGTCTGCGATGTCCAGTCTTTCTTCATTAGAAGTAATAGTTGTTCTTTTCTAGTTTTCATTTCTTACAAAAGGAGATCCTTCATTGATAATGTTTTCATTCCTTTTATTTGGGATACGAGATGTTTTTTCTTATCTCTGCGTACCCTTAAATTGGAAGTAAAAGCACGCCATATTTAAACATTTTCTCTCTTCAACTGACTGACTGTGCGCATTGAGGGGTGAAAATTATGAAGGTCTGCTTCATATCGACAAGTTCCATTCCTTATGTTAAAACATTTTACAGACTGATTATACATGCCTCTGGAGCCGTATTTATACGATCCAATTTTATAGAATTTACATATAATCCGTCTTTTTTGTTCCTTTACGCTTAATGACACCTTTATTTGATTTGTGGCATTTGTTTTGGGGGATTCAATTTTTTTCTTTGTTCTTGTACTACTTCGTCCTTATATACTCGTAAGGCCGGCCGCACACAGGATCGTCTTGCGACTCACCATTGACGACCCCAGTCGTCAGTCGCAAGACGATCCTGTGCGCGCTTTTTCATTCATGACGGTGCTATTTTCCATTTGTAGTATTTCTCCGTTAAAGTGTCCTTTTGCACTTCCTTCTGTTGCGTTCACTTCAGTGTTATGTACTCTACGTTATTATCGGCGTATTCTGTCTTTTCCCGGGGTCATATTCGTCAATTTGTGATTCTTTGCTCTTTGAAGAAATTATTTCTGCGGAGGTACTCGTACTTTATAAACACTTGGGAGCAAATAAAATTAACCGCCGAGATGTTACTGTATTTGCTTCTTATTTTAATGTTAATACAGACGCGCACACAAACACACACACGGGAGCGTCCATTCACCACAAGGTATAAAACACACTCGCGCGCACGGCACACACACACGCACAATATATATATATATATATATATATATATATATATATATATATATAATATATATATATATATATATAATATATATATATATATGAGGCATTTTTTCCTCGTCAGTTGATTTGTATTACAAGTTTGTCGTCAATTTTATGTGAAATTGAAAACGTTATTAAATTACAAAACTAAACTTTTGTTTAAATTCTTTTGGGAGTTTGATGTGGTCGAAATTAGTTAAAAAAAAACGAAAAAAAAAAGCAAATTTTTTTCCTTAATCAATGTATAAATAAAGCCCAAAATTAGATGAATGAGGAAATAAATATATCCATTATGAAAGGAAAGTACAGTGTGTGTGTGTGTGTGTGTGTGTGTCCATAAACTATTTGGAAGTCATGCAGATATTATTCATTTTTCAAGTTCCTATTTTCTCGTTTCTCTTTTGTCCTCTTTCTCACCTTTCATTTCTCAAATTTTCATATCTCTCTCTTTCAGATTTTCATTACTGATTTATCATTCAGGTTCTTTTTGAGTTCAAGTTTTTTATCTTTTTTCATTTTATATCCCTTTATTTTTCATTTTTCCATTTTTCATTTTTTCATTTTTCCATTTTTCATTTTTCCATTTTTCTCACTTTCATTTTTTATATATTTCCCGTTTTTTCCTTTTTTCTTATAACAATTTGTTTGTAAAAAATTACTAAGGAAATTACTATAGAAACTCCTCATTTCCCGAGTTATCGCGTCAAAAATAATTAGTTTCACGGATAATGCATAAGAAAACTTTTTCTGACTTTTTTTTTACTAATATTTGCAAAGTTTGCGTGAAATTGACGAGTATTGTTTAAAAATATTGCAATAAACCGTGATTCATCGGTTAACCAGACCCTTGTATAAACTGTTAAAGATTCTAAATACTGCGGTGGAAGTTACGAAATAAAACTGAGAAGTACGACTAATTCGTTCGTTTTTCCCCTTACTCTCCAACCTCACTTTCCACCAACGGTGGTCTGAGCCTCGTTTTCGTTCAATCGCCAAGTTCGTTATCCGTTATCCGCCCTCTCCGAATCTAATCAACGAAATGGGTTTATTGAAATTCTCTCTCTCTCTCTCTCTCTCTCTCTCTCTCTCTCTCTCTCTCTCTCTCTCTTTGCTTGCCGGAAGTCAGGTTAAAAGTTGAAACGGTTTTCGTTGTTGAGTTCTCGTCTAAAATTCGTCTAAGATTTCTGTTTGTTTTGAACACCACACTCGGACAAATAGTGTGTTGTCTTTAACTGAAGTTTGTTAAACATACCCCAAGATAAAATGTTTTCATGATAACTTCATTACTTTTTTGAAGTGTTCTTCTGGATTGTTTACCTCGTTCCATCCAAAAGATTTTCGTTTCGAAATTGCGTCATATTACAGGAAACTGAATACGATATGACGCAGTTCCAGAAATAAAATCTTACGATGGCAGTGCAAAAAAAAAAAAAAATAATAAAAATAACTGGTGAAGATTAGGTGAACGTAGATCATCTATTTTGGCCAAAATTGTTTGTGAAGAATATAAAGATGTCTAACAGCTATATAAGTATCATAGATCCAAACCTGGTTAAGGCTGTCAAATACAGGTATAATGTTATCTATTTTTTTTTTATTTGACACACTTTGGCGAAAACAACAAAACTACTTTTTTTGAGACAATATACTAACGAAAAACTGTCAACAGACGACGCATCCATTTTTATTTGGGAACCCTTTGCATCTTCTCAATTCTCAAAAAAAAAGTTCTTAGTCATTTAACTACCACTTTGGATTTGGTAAACTTGCTTAGATAGTCAAATAACTACTTTCACATCAAATGGATTAGTCTTTCTACTTGGTTCTTTAACCCCCTGTTGGTAGTACTGCTAGTTCACTTATAACTAAAACCAATAATTATACTAGGTTTTCAATTGTAAACGAGTCAATTGACGGCAATCGAAACATTTGAAAATAGGGAGCCATCTATTGAAGGAATTGCCAATTAAATTTTCTTTCAGTAATCCTTCATTTACAGTGTTATTACATACAATTTCGTTCATATAAGTTAACCCACAATCACGTATCAACAGCACCTTAAGTATTAACCCAAAATATTTTATAAATAAAATGATACATTTTTGTGGGGCTTTACTTTTAAGGGATTCGGGTATCCGTCCCCTGAATTTTTTTTTTTTTTTTTGTGGACCAGGACAGTATCCACTCGTCCACCTTGCCGACTTAGAAAGGCAGAAGAAAATTTGTAAACTGATGTCCATTATATTGGAAAGAAAAATATGGATTTTTAAAAATATGTTTGAGAAGTACAACGATACCGTTTGAAAAAAAAAACCGCATTTTTTCGCTTCCCATATACACTCGATCTCAGTTAATTCGCACTCCGTTGCTTCGTACTTGGGTTAATCCGATAGTTAATCCGATAGTTGTACGAATTGTACACACGCGGCCCATGGCTGCTATTCGTGGCTATTTGTGGCTATTTGGAAAAGATAGTTACCACCACTACGACGCATCGTAAGACCAATAACTAAACTAAACATTAATACTGTACATACTGTACAGTATTACAGTAGTAAAACTGTACAATATTACTACTAATATTATGAAGAAATAGTTTAAAAACTTTGCAATTACTATGAATTTGTATACAAATACTTCGATACTTCGTACAAAAGTTCGAAATATTCAATTTCGTACTGTCCGGTTAATTCGTACCTTTCAGATTATTGACAAAGGTAGAGCCCCGAAAATGTCGAATTAACAGGGTTCGAATGTAGTTTATTACATTTATGGCCAAAAACAACACCCCATTTTTCCAAATGTAATTTTAACTTTTGTTTTGTTTACAAAATAATAAGACAAAAAATAAAATTTAAAAGAATAAATAAAAAAAGGAGGATTAAAGGTCTCTTATTTTCCCCTTTTTTTCCCCTCGTCTATCGTCAACATTTTTTATGAAGTTCATCATGTTTGCAAACAAATGAAATTAACTAAATTGTAAATTTGAGATCCCGGTAGCTCAGTGGCTTCGTTGTTGGACTATGTACGGTGAGGGTCTGGGTTCGCTCCCAGCTCTTGGTTGCGTCGGGTCGGCCATTCACCCTGTCAGTGCTCGAGCTCGGGTATTTCATGGGGCACTCTTACCCACGCCCATTGAGGGAAATTAGTTTCCGGGTGCTAAGTTTGTAGAGTATCTGTATAGTGCAAAAATTATTCAAAATTGAAATACTATTTTATATATACAGGGGGCTTCAAAAATTGCTGCCACTTATTATGCGGATGCTTCAAAAACATATTTCAGTACTGTGTATTTATTGTTTATATATTTATCCATGGATTTCAACATGCTCGCCATGAGTATTAACCCAGGTTCTGAATCGTTGAAATGCTTCGTTAACTGCTTTGAAACACATTTCCCTCGGAAATACTCGCTATATAAGACTTACAGTATATGGCGAGTATTTCCGGCGGTTGTTTGGGTCGTCCAGTCGTCTGAGACTACTAAGTATTCTAAATTAAACATTTCTAAATTAAATTTTAACCCCCCCCTTCCCAGAGGTTAATTTAGAATACTTAGTAGTCTCAGACGACGCCGGACGACCACCGGACGACCGTTAAAATAAACCCCTGTAAGTGGTAACTATTTTTTTAAACATCCTGTGTGGTCCCAAAAAAAACGCCTTGAGATTTGAACATCAATAACTTCAAAAATATGCAGTTCACACTTCCCAAATTTATGTAACTTTTACCTCACTCTATTGATAAGCCATCGTAAAAATTTTAGACCTCTCGATAAAATACTTTTTCCACAGCTGAGGGAACAATGAGGTATGGTGAAAAAAACGAATATCATAAACTGAAAAAATTTTATTATTCACATCTCATCAACAAATATGATCAATATGTCCGCCGTCCTCCTCACAAACTTTTCTTCCACGACATGATACATTTTCTGATTTCTGTTAATGTCATTTTGTCCCAACATTCGAATATTTTTTTCTTTAATTGCATTTCTGTAAACTTTTCTGTTTGGCCTTCATAAATCTTCTCTGCTAGTGTGTTCCATAAGCAATAATCCATGGGATTGCAATCAGGTGATTGAGGGGGCCAGTCGTTTTTTCCAATGAAGTTGACTACATTCTGTTGTAGATAATCCTGTGTGAACTTGCTAGTATGAGCTGTAGCACCATCTTGTTGGAATATGAAATTGTTTCCATAATACAGACGCCGACAATCAGGCAAAAGACTCTCCTCTAAGAGATTTACATAGGTTTCTGAATTAATTTTTTTATTTTCTGAAACGAAATGAATTTTCGTCTTTCCATTCCACGATACACCTGCTAATACCATGATTTTTTTGGAAAACAGACTTGTCTGGTGGTAAAGTCTCGATGGAGGAATGTTTTTCTTACGCCGACCATAAACATCGTCGTTCCTGGAGTTTCGAGCAATCTCGATGGTGAAATCTTTTTCATCTGTAAAAACTATTTTTTTAACATCAAGCAATTTTCTACAATGAATTTTTCTTTTAGCTCTTACATTGCTGTCACGTCTTGAAACATGGATCCTTTTAAATGCTTTAAGTCCTACCGTTCTCTGCATTCTTTGTATGGAACTTCGATTGATACCTAAATTTCTTGCAATTTTCCTCTGAGAGCAGTGTGACCCAGGTCGATCCTCTTGAGATAGGCTCATCATTTCGATCATTGCTACATTGTCTTGAGTGTAAACTGTTTTAGGCCGACCACTTCCACGCTTCCGTGCCGTCGAACCTGTTGCTTTAAGTTTTTTAATTATTGTATTCACAGACGTAACATTACAAGTTATTCCTGGAAATTCCCTCAAAATTCTTACCCCAGTCCATCTTTTTTTCAAGAAACACTTTTCAATCACCGCTTTTTCACCATGAGTTAGAACCATAACACTGCCCAACACCAATTTTGCTGATTTAATTCTAACACCTGTTTTTAGGTAACTTTGGTGTGCTGATTTCAAAAATCACCTTAGTTTTTGCCTATTACGTCAGGTTTTCGAGCAATCAAATACGGATATTTTGGAGATATCGCATTTTGGCAGGGTTATGCCCAATTTTTTTTCTTTTCAAAAAATAAGTTTTTACATACTCAGAATCAGCATGGAAAAGTAAACAATTGTGCAGGGAGTGAACTTTAATATACAATGGTAATATTGACACATAACGTGATTAAAAGTGTTTAAATAAGCAAAAAATGAATCCATATTAAAGCAAGCACGGGACCAGTTTTCTTAACATTGTCTTTTTCTTGTTTTCTTACTTTTCAGTGCTGATAAATTTTCTCTTATAGGACTTCCTAGAATGAGAGATGTCAAGACAATCTCTTTGCAGGCTCCAGCAGTAGTCAGCCATCATATGGGTATCCCATCTTCCTTGGTATCGTTCTTCCATCACTTTGATATCTTGGTCGAACCTTTCACCTTGCTCTTCACTAACATCACCAAGATTTTCTGGAAATTTATCCAGATGACTGTTGAGATAGTGAACTTTAATGCTCATGTTGCAACCCAACTGCTGAAAGTTTACAAGTAAATCCTTTACAAGATCTTTATAATTTTCAGACTTTTTGTTTCCTAGGAAGTTCTTAACTACTGCCACAAAAGCATTCCAAGCTCTTGCCTCCGTTTCGGTCATTGAGTTACTGAACTGCGGATCTTTCATCAGTTTTCTTATCCACAGATAAAATTTTAACAGCAAAACAGCTGTTAACAGGTCTCAAAAATCATCAATTTTGATAAGCGCCCTTCATGGATCACCCAAAATAGGCATATTGCATTGCACGAAAACCTGATGTGATGAACAAAATCTAAGGTGATTTTTTAAATCAGCACATCAATATTATCCAGAAACGGGTCTTAGAATTAAATCAGCAACAAAATATTTTTTTTTGTTGGGCAATGTAATTTGAAGGGTAAGTTTGAAAAACAGTATTTAAGATGGGCGTAGCCTATATTATCTGACGTTTTTTCAGAGACTAACAGATTATCCATAAGCTAAGGAAACTACTACAAGTGTCTTAGAATAGTTGCCAGGTACAGCACATTTAGGATTTAGGATATTCATTTTTTTCACCATACCTCATTGTTCCCTCAGCTGTGGAAGAAGTACTTTATGTAGAGGTCTGAAATTTTTATGATGGCTTATCAATAGATTGAGGTAAAAATTTTGTAAGTTTTGGAAGTGTGAACTGCATATTTTTGAAGTTATTGATGTTCAAATCTCAAGGCGTTTTTTATGGCCACCCGATATATACACACGGTTAGTGCTTAGCGTCGCTGACTACGAATCCATCGGCACCCGAGATCGAGACCCGGTGACGGCAGCCAGCGCGCAGCAAAACCCAGCTATTCATCCTTCCACACAAAGAAAGTGGTTGGTAGATAAATGGGTACCCTGGGTGGCCTAGTTGTTAAGACGCTGGCTGCTGGTGGGGTGTCGTTCGGATTTCACGTTAAACTGTAGGTCTAAGGTGGAGTGAAAAGCTTGACCTTCGTCAGAATGAACAATTCGGGCGGAAGCTAACGAAAGGTTTATATATATATATATATATATATATATATCGTTATTACAATAACTATGATTATTAGTCAACATTAATTAAGACACGGAGTTAAAACTGCCGCATTAATATTTGGACAAAACTCCTCAGTTTTGAAGTCCATGAATTAACAAATACGACATTAGTTCTTCTGAATTATTGTGAGGAGGATATTAGGCTTTATAGACGATAACATACGGCATGTTTTTGTTTAATCTCCATTACTGTTAATGGAATTACGAGACTTATTTTTTAATTATAAAAAATAAAAGCGTTTCATTTATTGTTTTTTGTAGACTTTATCGCTCGAGCAAAATGTTTGCATAAAAAATTATACGCGCAGTTTGTCTAATTTGAATTAATTGTATTTAAATCAGTTGCGCCGTATAATGTTTATATTACACACACACACACACACACACACACACTTAAATATATGCTGCAAATCCTTATAAATGACTCCATTCTACGCTTACATCATATATGTAAATTTGTTTAAAGTTTACCTTACAACTGTCCTAATCATTGCACTGATCCAAAGCGCTATTACGATTATCGAAATTTTTAAGTATGAAAACTTCAAAGACTTTCCAATACGATAATTTGGAACAATTTGCGAACGAAATTTAAATAATTTTTGCATATAAAAAGTGAGTATTGTATCAGCAGATTAAAGGTGAAAAAATATAAAAAAATATGTTAATATGAAGTGTACGAAGCAATATCCTGAAATGATTTTGTTTATAATTCTTCAGTTTTATTATTACTTATGTTTTTTTTTTAAGTTTTACACTTTGTTTATATATTTCTTATTCAGATCTCTCTGAGGCAAACGCTTAAAAACGATATAAATTGTATAGTTAAGGTTTGTAAGAATGTTTGTACATTATACAGTATTATATTCAACTCTGTAATACGACTCTCTCCAAATATACGGGGTGTGTCTAAATTATGTTAACACTTCTATGGAAGAATTTTCCATAGAAGTGTTAACATAATATATAACACCGTTATAGAAAGTATTCTTCCATAGAAGTGTTAACATAATTTAGGCACACTCTGTATTTCATGGATAAAGAGAGAGAGAAACCTTTTTCATAATAGTTTAAAAAATAACAAAATTACTGAGAATAAAACAACGCGGTTTTTCTTCATCTTTTAAAACACGCTTTAGTAAATAAGTAAATAAATAAATAAAAAAAATAGCCTGTCATGGAGGCGTATAACTGAATGTTGATTGGCTAAATTAATTTCTACCCAGAGACCGATCCATTTTTAACTCCTCAATCAGTCTTTTAGTTTCAGAAAGTAAAGGTTTTCAATATTCATGCAAATTACTTATTAGTACACGCTTCTACGATCAAGCTGTCCTAAAACTCTATTCACATACGCTATGGAGATTCCTATTGGATTTGCGAGTATTTCGCAAATCTGCAATTTCCGGTTCTCCAAGAACTCCATCGATTGTTGACGATCCAGGAGGTTAAATGGACTGGTACTGAGATTAACCTCGCATACAGGCTTTTAAGGCTCGAAGAGAATGCGCTACCGGTTTACGCAGCATTGCTTTAGACTTGGATCTACTTTAATTCATATAGAAACAAGGGGTCGAAAAACTCATTTCGGTTGTCGGCAGCAATAAAATATGTAGGCCTGTAAAGAAAGTCTAATTGTTTTGGAAGTTGCCTATATTCGCCTACATTTCTTTATTGTATGCTTGTATTGATGTTACATATTTTAAAAGAAATACTTACACTATCTTCACATTTGTCTTCAGTGATATTTGTGGTCCCATTTTTAAAACTTATACACGCTAGCATTTATTTACATTAATAAGTGTAATTTTAAATAACGTCAAGGAAACTGCTTAGAAGAAGTAAAAAAAAAAAATGTGCACAACGTAAAATACGCTGTCGTGAAACTGACGCTCCCAATTCAAGAATTACCGTTATGCGGAGTACAATTCACCCGATTTCGTGCGAGCTGCACCGGAAATTTTTGAAGGCCGCGTGTTTAACATCCCTGATTTAAACTGCGCCTATTTTGTGCCTATAGCAGGGATTCTGAAACTGGTGCTCGCGAGCACCAAAGTGCTCTTTAAGTTGTGTACAGTGCTCTCCACCATCACCTAAAACTTTGCTCGCGAGCACTATAGTGAAGCCCTTGACCCCTCCTACCTCATAAAAAGCAATTTATTTTATCAAACGTAGCAATGAATGTTTAATGTGCATGAAAAGTTAAGGTGCATGAAAAGTTTAAGAAACCCTGGCCTATAGGAACAAAACTCTCTATTTTGCAACTGGAGATGCCAAAAAACACTTTTTTTCCTTCCATATTTTCTTTTTTTTTTTTAATTGTGCAAAAATAAAAATTGGCCTACATGGACAAACATTTTATCGTTATTTGAAATACATAGGTAGAGGCTACTACATAATTATTTTAGAATTTTTTTCTTTTCTTCATTTTCAAATCGAAATTATGATCCTTTAATTTCATTTAATTATATTTTTTATTGCTCCTCAGTTAACTCGGAATTCATGGTACAACATAAAACGGTTCTGACCGTATCCTAAGTCTGTAACGTATGTGAGCACCTTAACTGAAGTTAATTTATTTTAAACACACAGTATTTGGTATTTTGCAAAGTCCATGATAAAAAATTAAAAACAAAATAAAATAAATTTTGTTTAATTATAATAGTAAATGTGTATCTCCTTTAAGGAACTTGGTCTGTTTAATTAAGATGATTAAGAAGATTTGTCAAAAAGAAAGTTATAGTTTTTTCAATAATTTTTACTTACAGTAAGGTCAAAAGTCAAAATTATATAAAGATCAGATCATCAAAATGTCTACTAAAAAGATATCTTACTTTTGAGATAGAAGGCCTTCACAGTGCAAAGGTAAATTTATAAGGTAACTTTAAAAACATTAAGCCCAATTAAATTAACTCATTAGTGTTCTCATTGGTAGAATTTTCAACCGACAAAATTGTTTGTCATTATTGCATCACTTTTTCTTGTATTCACGTGATCTTCGGTATGAATCATTGCTATGACGCAATCTTTTAGATTTTTTAGATTAAGGCTCCCATTTTTTCCCACCTGAAGATCATGGCCCCCAAATTAAAGGAAGATAAAAAAAAACAATTTATGGAAAAACATAAAGGTGGATTGGGCTGGAGGGGATAATCTTCAGGTGATCCCTATATATATATATATATATATATATATATATATATATATATATATATATGCACGCCCGGTTAGGATAATTGAATGCCCTGTTAGGTCAACTGTACGCCCTTGATGATTGGTTAGGTTAAGTCGTGATATTTTCGTTAGTTTTAACGAAAATATCAACTTAACCTAACCAATCGTCAAGGGCATACAGTTGACCTAACGGGGCATTCAATTAACATAACCGGGCATTATTTTCCATAGAATATAATGCCCGGGGGTGGAGTATCTTCAGGTGGATCGGGCTCGGGGGAAGATCTTCAGGTGATCCCATTTAAACATAAACTAAAGATCAGAAACATTTTATTTTATTTAATTAATCCAGCGGCCAGATCAGTTTTACACAAGGATGATAGAAGGAACTACATAACCACTACGACTCCTATCGGTGTAACCTTAACCTAAAAATTTAACATAAAAATAAAATAAATTTTGCCACCTGAAAATGAAGGCCCCCAATTTTTCCCACCTGAAGATCAGTGCCCCTAGATGAGGCTGGGGGCTTTGATCTTCAGGTGGTCTGAAAAAGTGATGCAATAATGACAAACAATTTTGCTGGTAGGAAATTCTACCAGTGGGCACTAATGGGTTAATACTGATGATATTAATAAGCCAAGCCCTTTTACTTTCATATGAGCTATCAGAATCGCTATGGGTCATTTCATACGAAATCAATCACCCAAAAATGTGACCCTCTCCAATTTTTATGAAATTGGGCATGCAATTTGGTATAGGATCATTCCAGCGTGACGCTCGTTTAATTTGGAAACAACTTTTAACAACATTTTTTAATATAACTCACTGAAGAAAGCAGTTGAGGTTTGAATTTTTTATCACAAACACCTAATAATAATCCAAGCTGACGAAACATTACCATTATTTTATATATATCCATGTATTTTATTAATTTTTTTATTAATGGAAGAAGTTTCCGTGATGCTCGTTACACAAAATGCAACCTTCACTGTCAGGTTAAGTGATATTTACATAAATCTCTGTGAATTGGATAATGTTTTCCATACTTGCTATATATGAGGTTGTAGGTCTGCGTTTAAGAAATTTATTAATACCCAATTTATTAAATTAATGGTGTATCTGTTAAAAAGATATACAGCAATTTGTGTGTGTGACGCTCGTTACAAAAAAAAATGTGACGCTCGTTACCTTCTGATTTCATTGGTTTTACATAACATTTCAGACAAACTTAATCACATTTTTTTCTCTCTCCTTATTAAATATTTTGTTTGTTTGGGCTGTGCCCCAAACTGGTGACCCCTAATTATTCATTTCAATTTAATTCATTAATTATAGTAAGCCTACTTGATAGACCACCACAAATTGGTGATCCGTAGGTTTTCTCTCTCTCTCTCTCTCTCTCTCTCTCTCTCTCTCTCTCTCTCTCTCTCTCTATATATATATATATATATATATATATATATTGCTTTTAACAATAAATAAAACTCGCCAGAGATATCTGCTGGTCCCTCAATCCTTCAAGCGGTCTTTTGAATAGGGCGCTGGTTTTTCGCTGTGCATACAGTCGGTGAATAAAGCATAAAGCACACACACACACATTCTGTATCATATATATATATATATATATATATATACATACATACACACACACACACACACACTTTTAACAATAAATAATATTCACCAGAGGTATCTGTTGGTCCCCCGATCCTTCAAGCGGTCTTTTCAATAAGGCGCTGGCTTTTTCTCTGTGCACACAGCCATACGGTCACGGGAATAAAGTACACGCCCGCACACCACACACACACACACACTGCATCATATATATATATATACTTTTAACAGTAAATAAAACTCGCCATAGATATCTGCCAGTCCCCCGATCTTCCATGTATGCGTCACACTTGCATGTAACAAACGTCACAGGCCATAGCTGAGGCTTGGAGAAGGGTAAATGAAAACAGGTTGGTTCATATTAACACTTGAAGCGAGCTTATTTATAATCTCATGTATTAATGGTGTACTCAATTAATTATCTGAACTAGAGAATAAAAACTAACAAAAGTGTGACTCTCGTTACATAGCAAATGTGTAAATTCAAATCATCCCACAGTACTAAGAGTTGAGAGTTGAGACTTGTTCTCTTTATATGATTTTAAACTATAAAACCTGGCCTTTAAAAATGGTGCAATCAGATTTTTTATATTCATAAAGGAAAACCATTTTAAAGTGCCATGAATTTCTCGAATTTTTTTTTTCAATAGATCGCACGTTGCAAATATGTATTAACATTTACTTGTACAATTTTTCCTATGCTTCATCAATGTAATATTTCTTTTTAAATTTAAAAAATACAAAATGTTTTAGCATTCAAATGATACCAGATTCAATTCCCTTTCATTATTTTTCAATTCTGGCCTTGAGGTTGACGTTTCCGTGGAATGACCCTTATGCAAGAAAACGGTTGTCACCAAAATTTCAGAAATGTACGACCTTTACTTCTCGAGATAGAGGTCACCAAAGTTTGACATGACCTTCAAAGTTAGCCGATTTCAAAATTCCATAACTTGAATTCTATTTGTCCGAGAATAATGATTTTAGCGTCATTTTAAAGCCAATACACAAAAATATATTTCTTATGCTACGAATTTTTGGTCAAATGGAAGACAAAAAGTTACCTTATTTCGTGACTTTTGACATGACCTAGCTAAAAATGCACCACCACCAAATTTTTTCATTTCTTGATATAATGTAGTCCAAATACTCAATAATACTCTCTCTGATTCAAAAATATTTGTTGGGCAATAGTTTGGGAGTTATTAATTTTTCTGGTACGATGATATATAAGCAAAAAATGCAAATGTTAAGTGACCTTCAAAGTTGATAATGCTTAAATATATTAACTTTGTTTACAATAAATATACTACTAAATTGTTTCTCTCTCCTATTTGTAGATAACCTAGTTAAAACGAATTTTTCATTAGTTAGTAAATATTGTGTTGACTATCTATTTGGAGAGCATCAAGGGAGAAGATATGCCTCTCAATAGGCGAACTAAAGCCTTTTTTCAAGACCAAAAAACTTGTCTTGTGACCCCTTCAAAAAACATCCTGGACAAGTTGTGACTGCGAAACAAATTCAGCACACCCAACTTTGCAGCTTGTTCCTGGCCGAAAGGTATGCTATCCATGCTTGAAAGCCCTTCCAGCATATGAACCACCCTTGGACACCGAAAGCATTTCATCTAGCAGCAGTAATATCAGTGAACAGCCAGGACCATCTGGGCTCCAGCAATCTGAAACCTTTGAACTCGGATTATGATGATGCATTAGAGATGTAATAGGAGCTGTCTACTGTCGACCGACCTATGGAACTGATGGGCCAGTCTGAAAAGAAAACAGCCAAAGAAATTACGCAACACAGAAAGTGAGCAGGTTAGACGAGCCAGTCAAGAAATAATTGTATGACAGACAACCAACAGGTGAGATAACCCCAGACAAGAAACGAGCAAAGCAACAAAGCCACTGAAAGAATGGACATAAAGATCGTGAACAGAACCCTTTAGTGGAGATTAGGGCAACTGGCGACACTCCATTGAAGATAAAAACGCACCAAAGCAGTACCTCATGGGTGGCGAAGAAATTTGCTGACCCTGTTGCATTTGCTGCTGTTTTAGTTCTAACAGACAACTTAAGTTGAGTCAGCTGCGAGGATTATTGAATACTGACCTACGTTATTTGTATTATATATAGGGCTATTTCAAAATTGAAATCAGAGTTGATACATTTTTATCTATCAGTCAAAGGTCCCGAAATGAGGTCACTCTTTTGTTTTCCACTTGACAAAATATTTCATAGAGAAAGAAAGAGTACCCTGCGTATTGGCTTCAAATTGACACTTAAATCATTATTCTAGGGCAAATAGAACGAGCTATGAAATTATCAACTTTGAAGGTCATTCAACATTTGCTTTTTTGCTAATACAGTACCAAAAAATTAATATAGCTTTCTAACTCTTGACCAGCACATGGTTTTGATTCATAGACAGTATTATTGAGTATTTGGACTACATTACATGAAAAAAATTTAAAAATTGGAGGTAGCGCATTTTTAGGTAGGTCAGGTCAAAGGTCGCGAAATAACGTCACTTTTTTGTTTTCTATTTGACAAAACATTTCATAGAAGAAAAAGTCCTGCGCATTGACTTCAAAATGACGCTAAAATCATTAATAGAACTCGAGTTGAGTTATGGAATTTTGTAAACAGCCAACTTTGAAGGTTATGTCAAATTCTCGGGAAGTAAAGGTCAGAGATTTCTGAAATTTTGGTAGTGTGTGTTTCTTGTACATACTAAAGTATATGCCAAATTTCAACAAAATTGGAGAAGGTCACGTGAAATATGCTCTTTTTTTTATTGACTTTATATGGGAATGACCCCGATATGAAATAGTTGAATGTGACCCCTGTTTATCTGTAAAATCGGAATTTTCCTCATTTTCATCATCAGTCATCTCATTCATAGCAGATGTGCTTGGCTTTTCTGAGTCAAGGCTTTGTAGAACTCATTTTGGTTGACGAGTTGGCTTAATATTGTTTACAGCTTTTGTCGGAGTAAGTGTAGTTTACGTCCCCCTGACGCAAAAGGGGACACAAACTACACTAGGTCAGTTGGGGAACGTAAACTACAGTAGGATCTTTAGGAGACATTTTTTAAATGAATCCATCAAATAAAACGTTAAAACTAACGAAAATATTACGACTTAACCTAACCAATCGTCAATATATATATATAAAACTATAAATTGACGTTTGGTTAGGTTAAGTCGTAATATTTTCGTTAGTTTTAACGTTTTATTTGATTAGGTATACGCGGAGAAAGTTGGGGAACGTAAACTACACTAGGATAATGTAGGGGAACGTAAACTACACTAGGCACTACAGGGGGACGTAAACTACACTTGCTCCCTTTTGTCTCCAACCTCAGATTTTGCGAGATAAAAACTAATTTCTGTTTCCTCTCATTTCTTAATCTATTTTGGCTGAGTGAATATTGCTCTATGTGTTAAAAATTCACATTAAAAACCACATATGACAAACGGCAAACAATAACTGGTTCCATTTAAAATAATTACAGTATTAATAATAATTATTATAAATTTATATTAAAAACTACATACACACACACACACACACACACACACACACACACACACACACACACACATTAAAATATATATGTCGGCGAGGATGATGATGCTGTTATTCGTTGCGCCATCTCCGACGTTTACAGTATTCTCAGTATGTCGCTTCCTCGCATCGACAAGGAAGTTTATACCGTTTAATTAATCTGACTGCGAGGTTCCAGGACAACACTTTATACCCTTTGCCCAATTGCGATCTCTCCCTCAGTCCGTTGAGAGAATAGAGTGCCTTTCTCGGAAGGATATAAATTACGAGTTTTCCTTTTGTCAGTCCTTTATTTTCACAAGATTGGGATCACTTTTAAACTATTGGATTTCTTTTCCAATGTACAGTCATTAAAAAATCAAGTCCTTTACACAACACTTGTTTAGAGAAATGGTACAACGAAACAAATGCTTACATCAAAAAGCTAAGGGGCCCAGCCGAACCGGCTGCCCCAAGGGCGAAACACTCACTCTCTGCCCGAAGGCCGAGGCGGGACTCCCTCACACTCTCTCAAGGTGGTTTTTTTTCCCTTTGTCCTGGAGAAACTTCCATGGTGCCACGTATTACAAAAGATTATTAAACTTTGCAAAATCCTACTCAAATAGTGATATTAGCAAACGAATTTATATAATTGGATATTAGCAAAAGAATTTATCGTAGTTTTACACTTAACTTCTTTATGCGATTTATTTTAACCGAAAAGAACGTATAGAATTTAGGAATCTGTTTAAGATTATAGATTTGGCATCACTGTTTTCGTTTAGGGTTAGAGTCAAAGGATGCCAAGCGAGTGTACTGTCATCGAGGCACTTTATACAATATTAAAAATTTAAAGGATTCATATTTTAATTTATATGAACAGAATAATATCTTTTAAAGGATTAATACTTTAATTTATACAAACAGAATATTTTTAAATTTTAACATAAATTTATTTTCCTGTGGAAACCCTTTTCCACATATAAAAATTCAAAATACTATTATGATATAGTGTTTTAAAATTATATATTTTACGTTATTTAAAATTTTGAAGCTATTTTACAAAAAAGAAAAAAAAAGCACCCAAAAGCCATGGGGCTTCTTTTTATTTTTAAATTTTTTTATTAAATTTTTTTATTAAAAAAAAAAATGAACCATTTTTTTTCTTTACATCTGTAAATGCAAAAGCATCATTCGATTCCTTTACGAGGAAACTGTAAAATAACCTTCCATTTAATAGGTCCGTTTTTGTAACTTAGAAGGAAGCTGTAATAATTTCGAGTATGGGAAAGGTTTGCCAACCACGTTTCCTGACCGTGTTTTGAGGAGATACGTAAACTACTACTTGTATCTACACTCGAGAACTTTCTTCCTGCCAAAGCTTTTATCGTACCCATGATTTGTTTGTCTCTCATACCTAAATAAATACATTATCACACGCATGTCACTCTTACGAAGAAAAAGATTACGTTTAGGATTGTACATTACAAATATTAATGCTAATATTAATACTAATGCTAATATTAATACTAATGCTAATATATACAATTAATATCATTACAAAAATTGCTTATGGCTATTCAGTGAAAGCTCAGTATTTCGAGTTGTATAACAGTGACCTAATTTTGTGTAGTAACCATGGAGTGTACGCCTACCCACTTCTTGCTATTACTGTACGCACAACAATGAGATTAACGTATTGCGCAATAATATACCGTCTATAAGGATGTGTGGGATGTACGCCAAGTATCCAGTATCTGTCTGGATGCTACTACTATCCGATCAGATATCCGGTAATATCTCTACCATTGTTTCTAGTAAATAAACAAAGCGAGGAAAGAGGAGTAAAAAATTACAGATTTACGCTATTGCAGATTCATTTATTTTCATAAACTAATGTTTTCCATGTCTTAAACTGAGAACTAATTATATATTTCTTCTTACGCTTACTTTAAAAAAAAATACTAATAAATTAAGAAGCAAACTTAAGCCAAAAAGCTAAACATTACAAGTGAGGGGTCCCGCGTCTTAAAGTACCTAAGCGCCAAAATTACAGTAAAATTCGCCAGAAATCGCCTCCAAAGTTCAGCAATATTCTCGCAATAGTATCTATGTTATTAATTGAGCTAGAACGCTCCTTTTTGGCTAAATTAGAGTTCTAAGTATGCTAATGAAGATGTTGATGAGTTTTTGGAATAGATTTTCATATTTTATATATTTTTTTTTTATTTTTTGATTTTCTTACCATGCCGAACTTTGGGTGAACTTTTGGCTGGCGATAGAGGTGAAAAAAGTAGTTCGCTTCATAAGGTTTTCAATCATACTTCGTGTCGTAAGGTCATTATAACCCAAACCACGCGATAGAGGAAGGGTGAAAATGGTGATATCCATCAAAAACACGTTTTCGCCCGTGGTGGCGCTTAGGTACCTTAAGACGCGCGACCCCTCAATTAATTCGTATTGAAAAATTAAAAGAAAAAATATTTATGATAGAAAGTAGCTTTTACACATTCTGAGGAGACAAACAATTGCTATTATTTGAATATATTTTCCCTGATGCATTGAAGTCATTCTCGGTAAACTGACCTACAATTCACTAGGCAACAAATTTCAACTTTTTTTTTGTTACAGACACGTGAACTACGATTCCTACTAAAGCGCTGATGCTGATTTCAGATCTGATATCAAAATTTCTCTATCACGTCCAGATTTTGTGTAACCGAAAACCCCTATTTTTCATTTTTTTTCTCACCCGCTTCTATTACGAAAGCCGTCTAAGCTACTTTTCCGTGCCACGTTTTATGTTAAGCATACTTAAATAATTAGTGAACAGGGTGTCTTTCCTCCTTTATTCTGGCTTAAGACAGACAGCGGAATTCCGCTGGCGGAGTTACCACCCCTGCGCCCAACCATCCACCCAAAGCGCGTTAGTATTTTGTTGTTACTACTGAAAGGCAAATTCCTGTTCTTAAGTGAAACTTTGGTGTGTCCTCTTCCTTTGTCGCTTGTAGAATGACGAGCTCTCCTTCTGCAGGAACCAACAATAATTTCCCATCATATTTGGGTTGAAATTACCTTGGTATCTGTTTTCCATAACTGAGATCTGTTGGTGGAAGCGCTCACCATGCTCGTCACTTACAGCCCCAAGGTTGGCCGGGAAGAAGTCAAGATGAGAATGTAAAAAATGAATTTTCAAAGACATTCTGCATCCCATTATTTCATAAGATTTAAGCATGTTTTCTACGAGTTTACGGTGGTTTTCAGCTTTGTGGTTTCCAAGAAAATTTTTGACAACTTCAACGAAAGATGTCCATGCTCCTAGTTCATTCTCATTTAGGTTAGATGGAAACGATGAGTCGTGGATGACACTGCGGATCTGTGGTCCAGTGAAAACTCCAGCTTCTAGCTTAGCATCTGTCAATATTCCTTTGAATTTATCCTTTAAATATTGGAAACCACTACCTTGATGATCCATACCCTTCACGAAATTTTTCATAAGGCCAAGTTTAATGTGAAGTGGTGGAAGATGTACTTTCTGAGGGTCAATAAGTGCTGGGTGTTTCACATTGTATTTACCAACAACATGTTCAGTTCTAGATGGCCAATCATGTTTTTTGTAGTGGTTATTGTCATCTCTGCTGTTCCATAGACACAAAAAGCACATATGCTTTGTGTAGCCCAACTGTAACCCAAGAAGTAATGATACAACTTTAAGGTCGCCACAAATATTCCATGTGTGGTCCTTATATTTGATGAGTCTTAGCAGCAGTTTCATCGATTCATAAGTCTCATTAAGGCCAGTGGCATGTGCTACAGGTATTGAAGGTTTTTCATTGCCGTTGTGCAGTAATACAGCTTTAAGGCTAGCTTTACTAGAGTCAATGAACAGTCTCCATTCTTTTGGATCATAGCGACAGCCAATCCCTTGCATCAGACCACTGATATCGTGGCAGAAACAAACGTTTTCTTCCTGTAAGTAAAATGATGAAAACTGCAAATGGCGATGGCGGAAATGGGAAACTTTGGTGTTTGGTTGGAGAAGATTAAATTCTTGAAGTCTTGAACCAAGCAACTCTGCCTTTTCTTTTGGTAATTCCAAATCGCGCACTAAGTCATTTAACTCCGCTTGACTTAACAAATGTGGGGAAATATTTGCATCTGGAACATATATGCCATCTTTCCCTGTTTCTATATCACTAGCAGAATCTTCAGATGAACTGCTGTCTGTTGTCGTTGCTGGTGGAACTGGTGGTGGATTTGTTTCATCATGTGGTACTGGTTTCATTGCTGATTCGCAGTTTGGGTACGTGATCTTTGATTTGTTTTTCTTTGTGAAACCAGCAATCTTTGTCAAACAAAAATAACAATCATTGAAGTGATTTTTCGGCTCACGCCAAACCATGGGGACTGAGAACGGCATAGCTTTTCTTTTACCATTCATCCAAGCTATTAACATTGCATTGCACTGTGCACAGCAAATATGTGGTGCCCAGTCCCTCTGTTGGTCTCCTAACTTAGTCAAAATAACACTTGTAGGCAAGTTTAATCTTTGTTGTTATGTTTCTACGTTGTGGCTTAGGTGTATATTGTCCACAGACAAAGCAGAAGTTGTCTGGGTGATTTACACAAGTACGTCTATTTGATGCCATTTTGAATTACCATACAATATCTGAAAAAACGTAGAAAGTAATTATTACGATGTGCAAAATAAAAAGAAATACACACCGTAGTACAAAACAAATGCTATAAAAACACACAAGTCACCACAACCTGTCACTTGCTCATCAGCAGAGAGCTTCAACAACCGTTCTGCTTGACTGTCACGTAGCGACTGACCGTTGGGCCGTTGCCCGTTACTATGCTCTTGACTCAGTGTTGCCAACTCGGGCTAAATTTTATTTATCAAAATTGTTCGAATTTGTATATAGTTGGCAAAAAAAATTGCTTTAACCTTGAAAAGCAAGTTTCATATTACTGGCATTAAGCCGATTAAAACCAAAATCTGGACGTGGTAGAAAATTTTACTAAAAGTGATTTGCATTTTACACAAAATCTAGACGTGATAGAAAAAATCTAATTATAGATTTGAAATCAGCATACCGAAAGTAGCTAGGAGCACCTATTTGGTCTTCTGTAACAAAATCTTTGTTGCCTAGTGGCGCAATCAGTGGAACTCTAAAATACTCTTATTTTAATACCAGAAATTTTAAATTAATTTTTTTATGCTAATTCCTTGCGTGTCACCTATATTTCGCCTTTAAAATTCAGTTTATTTTAAATTACAAGGTAAAAGAGTAAATTTAATAATCAGACAAATTAACCTCTATATTATATATATATATATAATATATATATATACATATATATATATATATATATCATACTTATGAACAAAATAGAAATATGGAACAAACTACATGATTTAATTCACATAATACTAATTTAACCCTTTAACGCCGACCGTTGCCTTATGGAAACACGTGCTTGACAATCGATTTTGAGCCTTACAATCTGAATATTAGAGGTTATTTTGGCTTGAACAGGTAAAACCTTTAAAATAAAAATTTCATAATTCAGGGATGAAAGGGTTAAGCCAGTGTGAAAGATTTAAGTTTTTGTTAATTCACTTCAGCCAGCCGCAGCCCTCATTTTCTTTTCTGAATACCCAATACAGAAAATGGTGTTATTAGGGATAGCTATAAAAAAAATCTAATCAGAGACATAAACGCACGGCACAGTCACTGAGGCAACAGATACAAGAAGGTTTGTTTAAATAATGGCAACGTTACTTATAGTTCCGCTTCATATTGGGTGTGGTATTTATTTAGTTAATTAATAGGCAATATATGGTATATGTACTTAAATTAACCTTAACATTCCAATGTTGCAAACTGCAAACTCGTCAAACAAAATTTTCGAGTGAAATTAAATTTTCTTCACATTAGTCTGATGAACTACATAAAAAAAAAAATAATTTATTATTATTAAAAGTAACATTTTGGAAACAGACGCATATAAATATTTTAGAAAATTTTCCATCATTACAAATACGAGTGTTTCATAATTTCTGATAACCCTTATTTCTGATAACCCTTATTTCTGATAACCCTTATTTCTGATAACCCTTTTATTATGGTAAATAATTTTACGTCAAATTAATGAACATAGTAATTCAAGGACATATATAAGTAGTATCAGGTGCAAATTTTGTATGTTTTATATCTCAAAAAAAAAGTACTACCCGGCACTATCCGACTAGATATCCGACAAAACCACTATCCCGCACATCCTTATATATATATACGAGTATATATATATATATAATGTTAATGGAAATTAAAAAGTGCGCAAGGAAAATTGAACCAAATTTAAGAATTAGGTTTTAGTTGGGTAAAAATGGCTGCTGTGAATTTAGAAAATGAAAGTTTGCATTTAGATTCGCGGAAATTAGTTCAGAATCGCTGTTAACTTTTGGACTAAAAAATTTAACAGAAAAGAAAATGTTAATGAAATGTTTATAATTGTGTGTCACAAGTCATTTTAATTGTTTATTGTGTATGAAAATCATTATATGGGATATTGTTATGGGATTTCTATCCTGACAATAAAGCTTATCATCATTATTATTATTTATTATTATTATTATTAATATATATACTGAGAGTTGACAAAAGTAAATAAATATTTTTGTTTTTTCCAAAATGTTTTTATTTGATTCTAAAAGTTAATAAATAATAATACATTTATTAAATGAATAAATGGAAATGGGAAAGGAACGCCATTTCAAATACATTGATTCAATTAATTTGTTGCGATGTATCGACTTTTTTAATGAAATCATAAAAATGTTTAAAAACTAGTGTTTACTTTTGTTAACCCTGTATATATATATATATATGGGATGAATTTCACAATTAAACACGTGAAATGAATGAATGATGCAAACCCCACATGGAAAACAAAATTATTCCAAGGCCTTTCGTGTATTCAGAAGTACACTTCGTCAGGGAATGAGGGGAGAAGGCGAGATGACAAAAATATAAACCAATGTACAGCGGGACGAAAAAATAAAAAGATTAGCACGTGATTAACAAGAGTTAATTAGAGGCAAAAGGTATTTTAACAGGATATTGTCAATTTTATACATTCCCGCACTGTTTTTGAAATTATTTTTAAAATGGATAAATGCATTAGAATTATTTGCTGTTCTACACGCATATTTATGCTGTTTTACCCTAATATCTAACGTTTTTTCCCGTTTGGGCTATATATACCGAGTTACATTGTGTACATCCGATCGAATTCATACAGCCAACCCGCATTAGCCGGGCTATTCTGTATTAGGCGTGATTTAAAAGTATTATTATACTTAAAGACTACATTAATACCAATTGCTTTAAGTAAAGTCGGAAGATATTGAAAATTAACATGGTAAGGTAGGCTAAGGATATTTTTACGCTCAAATTCCTTTACAGTTACACTATTATAATACCTATTCTTGGCTTTCCTAAAGCAGTTATCTAGAAATGAAATAGGATAACATAATTTAGTACCAATATTCATGATATTGCATAATGCAGAATCTAAAAATTCAGGACTGACAACTCTCAATGTTCTAAGAAACATAACAGAGAAAATAGAAGATTTAACCGAGGGATGATGATCAGAATAAAACTGCACATAAGAGTTATTATTAGTAGGCTTACGATAAATTTCAAATTTGAGCTGATTCAAACATATCTGAATTTCTAAATGTGCATTTTTATTCTGACCACCATCCCTCGATTAAATCTTCTATTTTCTCTACTATGTTTCTTAGAGCATTGAGAGTTGTCAGTCCTGAATTTTTAGATTCTGAGTTATGCAATATCATGAATATTTGTACTAAATTATGTTATCCTATTTCATTTCTAGATAACTGCTTTAGGAAAGCCAAGAATAGGTATTATAATAGTGTAACTGTAAAGGAATTTGAGCGTAAAAATATCCTTAGCCTACCTTACCATGTTAATTTTCAATATCTTCCGACTTTACTTAAAGCAATTGGTATTAATGTAGTCTTTAAGCATAATAATACTTTTAAATCACGCCGAATAAAGAAGAGCCCGGATAATGAGGTTTGCTGTGTGTATTCGATCAGATGTACACAATGTGACTCAGTATATACGAGTATAGGCCAAACGGGAAAAACGTAAAGATATTAGGGTAAAACAGCATAAATATGCGTGTAGAACAGCAAATAATTCTAATGCATTGTTTAACAATATGTATATATGTTAATCATAGTATCAAGTGGGATAGTTCTAAAGCGCTCGTTAAAAACAGTTATAATTGAAAGGAATATTCTAGAATGTGCATTTATCCATTTTAAAAATAATTTCAACAACAGTGCGGGAATGTATAAAATTGACAATATCCTGTTAAAGTACCTTTTGCCTCTAATTAACTCTTGTTAATCATGTTATAATCTTATTTTTCTGTCCCGCTGTACATAGGTATATATTTTTGTCATCTCGCTTTCTCCCTTCATTCACTGACGAGGTGTACTTCTGAATACACGAAAGGCCTTGGAATTATTTCTCTTTTTCCTTGTGGGTTTGCATTATATATATATATATATAATATATATATATATATATATATATATATATATATATATATATATATATTATATATATATATATATACACCAGGTGTGCCATAAAAAAAGGGTACATTTTATAAAGGCTATAAAATCAACATTTGTCATTTAATTTTAATAAAACTTCTACACAATAAACCATATGTATTTATCTACAAGCAACAAGTTTTCAGACTAAAATATCAGATAATTCAAATTCTATCAACATTTAACGAAAGAGTATGATTTTTCTACTTAATATGCAATTTTTAAACCTTTTTAATATTTTTTTATAAAAATTATTTTAATGTAAAATTTACCTGAAATTATTAAAAAAATTGAGAAATGCTTTCATTACATTTCAATAACTTTTTTATTCTTGGCCGAAATTCATCTATGGCTCGATTTACTTGTTCTTGTGGAAGCTCTTCCCATTTTTGAATGATATCTCGCGTTAAATGAAATGAGCGACATCTTTCATCCTAGTCCTGTAGACTCGCTCTGCTAAGTTCTCCCATATTCCGGCCAAGAATAAAAAAAGTTACTGAAATGGAAGGAAAGCATTTCGAACAATTTTTTTAATAATTTCAGGTAAATTTTACGTTAAAAATTATTTTTATAAAAATATTAAAAAGGTTTAATAATTTTTGCATGTTAAGTAGAAAAATCATGCTCTTTCGTTAAATGTTGATAGAATTTGAATTATTTGATATTTTAGTCTGAAAACTTGTTTGCTTATAGATAAATACATGTTTTATTGTGTAGAAGTTTTTATTGTGTAGAAGTTTTATTGTGTAGAAGTTTTATTGTGTAGAAGTTTTATTGTGTAGAAGTTTTATTGTGTAGAAGTTTTATTGTGTAGAAGTTTTATTGTGTAGAAGTTTTATTGTGTAGAAGTTTTATTGTGTAGAAGTTTTATTGTGTAGAAGTTTTTTGTGTAGAAGTTTTATTGTGTAGAAGTTTTATTGTGTAGAAGTTTTATTGTGTAGAAGTTTTATTGTGTAGAAGTTTTATTGTGTAGAAGTTTTATTGTGTAGAAGTTTTATTGTGTAGAAGTTTTATTGTGTAGAAGTTTTATTAAAATTAAATGACAAATGTTGATTTTATAGCCTTTTTAAAATGTATCCTTTTTATAGCACACCCGATATATGTGTATATATATATATATATATATATATATATATATATGTATGTGTGTATTTTTTTTATTGGGGTTGTTTAACCTCCTTCGCAAAATCTAAGGTCATATGACGGAGGGGACCTACAGCTTTACGTGGGATCCGAACCACGGGTCGCTACATAATCTGGGCGCGAAGGACGGTCTCCCATCCAACTACTACCCAGACCCAATGTAGCTTAACTTCGCTGACCTCCGGATGTGTGTGTATATATATATGTGTGTGTGTGTATATATATGTGTATATATGTATGTATGTATATATATATACGTATATGAAAAATTATTTCACGAAAGTGACACGTGAAAAATATTTATGATGAATAAAACCACGAAGGGAAAAGAAACACAAAGGGGTGCTCAAGCGCTTTCGTCTAATGACATCCTCAGGAACACTGGAGTGAAAGGACAGATCAAGGCAATATATAGGTTACAAAAATAAACATACATACATGTCCTTTCACTCCAGTGTTCCTGAGGATGTCATTAGACGAAAGCGCTTGAGCACCCCTTTGTGTTTCTTTTCCCTTCGTGGTTTTATTCATCACGTATATATATATATATATTATTTATGTGTATATGTATGTATGTGTATATATGTATGTGTATGTGTATATATGTATGTATATATGTGTATGTATGTATGTATGTATGTGTATATATGTACAGGGCTCCAATAAACCTTAGCCCCCCCCCCCCATGGCTTAAACCATTAGAGGTACAGTAAAACTAAACATACCTTACAAAAGAGAATTTAATCCTTTAATCCTGCATTTAATGAGAAACAATTAAAACTTGGTGTTCCCCATTGGCTTCCAAGACAGCCTGAATTCGCTTTGGGTAGCTTGCCAAAAGTGACGTGAATAGATCTTGATCGTTACGCAAATTTGCTAAAACAGTTTCAATATGTTGCGTCATTGTATCCTTCGAAAATCGATTTGCTGCAGGTTCTTGAAACAAGAGACATTCAACCTTGTCCTTTATAACTGATCCAATGTGTTCACAGACGTTCAGGTCAGGAGAATTTCCTGGCCATTCTTCATTTCCAAAGAAATCGATCTCATGGTTCCGCAACAACTGTTGAGTGGCTAATGCCTTAAAGCAGGGGGCCTTATCGTGCAGAAGTGTGACCTGATCGACATCCATAACATTGTTTGGGTTTCTTAGAAAAGGAATGACATGCTGGGATAGAATATCACGAAAATACTGTCCATCCCAACTCTGACCATTTGGCTTCAGCACCCACATGAGCTTCTTTGCAGTGAACAAAACAAACACACCAACACAGTCTGGACTTTTTAATAATTCGCGATAATGTTCATTGTCATCGATTTCATCTGGTGTTGTGGCCCACACTCGATCATTTTGGTAGTTAGGCCGACGTGTTACGTAAACAAAAAATTCATCGGAGACAGCTAAATTCATGATATCATCCACATCTCAATCTTCAAGATAATGGGCAAACCACAGTCTGTCATCGATGTTAAGTTGAGTTTTTCTTGGCTTTGGAAGTTCATGCCAAGGCTTTAAACCTTGCCTATGACGGTACAGTCGAATGATCTCACCACTAACGATCTTTCCTCTCAACACTTCGATCTCTCTAGAAAGTTTAGCACAGCTGTTTTTCCGCTTACGCGTACCGCTTTCAATGATGTCCTTTGTTTCCTGAGAGAGTGGCAAATTTGGGCGCCCACATTTGGTTGTATCCATTTCACATTCATCCAAAGTTTTATTCCAATTTCTTTTGACGAAGTCCTCACTTCTTCGCAACTTTTTGGCAACCCATGAACGTGTTATAAAGGTGGCTCCAGCATCACGAGCTTCCCGAAATGTTATTGCTCGTATGCGATCTATCACACGTTGCCTCTCCGAATCACCAATTAATTGAGAAGCCATTATATTATCACTTTATCAGCTAGAGTAATTTTAATACCTGCAATAAATAAAGAATTTTATATATTTTTATAATCACTAAAAACTCTTTCGATATGAGTAAACATGTAAGCTGCAAATGGGGGGGCTAACGTTTTTTGGAACCCATTATATGTATGTATATATGTGTATGTATGTATATATATATATATATATGTATATATGTATATGTATATATATATGTGTATATATGTGTATATGTATGTATATATATGTGTATGTATGTGTATGTGTGTATATATGTGTGTGTGTGTGTGTATGTGTATATGTATGTATGAAAATTATTTCTCGAAATTATTTCACGTGAAAAATATTTATGATGAATAAAACCACGAAGGAAAGGAAACAGAATGGTGCTCAAGCGCTTTCGTCTAATGACATCCTCAGGATGTCATTAGACGAATGCTCTTGAGCACCATTCTGTGTTTTCTTTCCTTCGTGGTTTTATTCATCATGTATGTATGTATGTGTATGTATGTATATTAGGGTGACAATAAAATCGAAAGTTGGAGTTTTTTATTGGCCATTTGTTCAATGCTGCTACTACATGAGAAAACAATGTACTGTAAATATTAGGTCATTCAGATAATATTTAAGGGTGTCTCAAGTGAGGTAAATAATTCTCCTTATAACAAAATTTAATTATTCATTACCTGGATCAAGGCAATTCCCCTCTCTGCCATGTCATTGACGACTTTTAGTCCTTCAACTATAGTCAAACCAGTCTTGAAATCTTCGTCGTCCGGCCAGGTCTCTGGTTCCTTGGACAAGAAACCATCATTAATTTTTAGAAGTTCAAAGAGAAGCTTTGATCCTTTCGAGGCAAAGTCCGAGAGCTGCTTTGTTGAAATGGAAGAAACAGCAGGTATTGGGGCTCGCTTTGGAGGATCTTCAGCAGCTTCTTTTTCGAGGATTGATCGAGCGATATTCTTTTTCGTCGTTGCATTGATACCTTTATCAAAGAGTGCGAGACCAATCAAGTACTCGCTGAGGTACCATAAGTGACGACCGAGGACACTAAGGCAGGATGCTGAGATCTTTTCATCGTGGTACTTTGCTAGGTCTTGAAGAAGCTTCAAATCGTTCGCGGGAGCAGATGAAGGACTGCTGGCCGTGAACCACGCGCTGACATATAACTCCAGGGCAAAAATACAAATCGTTTTAAGCCAGACATTTCACGAGTTGTAAGTCTGAACTGATGGGAAAGCAGCAGGATTTTTAATGAATAAATTACTTTTGCCATCCAACGTGCTCGGTGAAGTGCTCCAGGTCGCCGAAACCTAAAGTTAGGTAAATTACCTCCAAGGATTGTAATCGACAACTCCAAGAATTCACGGTAATCATCCCTCGGCTGATGTTTTGTCAGATATAGATTCCAGCAAGCGATCAGTTCTTCTCGATTCTCATTCAGACTCGATGGAAGGTCTGACAGGGTCTTGTACTTATCTTGGCAAATTGTATTCCACGTCTCTTTGAAGCGGGAGAATAGGAGAATATCTGGACCAGATGATGGTCCCATGCATTCCATGTACGGGCCCCCAGACACCCGGGCCCCGGGGCACAGGCCCCCACTGACCCCCCCTCTCGACGGCCCTGTGTATATATATTTATATACTCGTATATATATTATCATAGGAAATCAAATTCAGTTCCAAATTTATATAATTTAAACATCAAACTATGCCAACAATTAATGAAACTTTTCTAGAACAATTTCCAATAACAATATAATCAATGTATCAAAATAAAAAATATTACCTTAGATATCTTAAAAGAATCGGGAGAGAACTTCTAAGCGTTGTTTTCAGTCAGGCAGTCGTATGCAAAATGAACTTGAAGCACCAAAAGCTGATCATCCAAAGATTGATACACATCATATTATTTAACGATTTATTTATGAAAATTTTAATTTAATGAAATAAATTAATCGATTTGCATAATCTATATTATGAAATAAAGGAAACAATTCTATTAAATTATATAATACACTTGCATTCTCGAAACATTTTTGTTTTTGAAGCGTTGTCGAAACTCGTTCATTCTTGAAATTTCTTCCGCGCGACAGTTTCATTCATGTGACTCGAGGCACCCCTAAATGCTTTCCGAATTCCATGAGATTTCATCTACGGTGTTTCCTCATAGAGTGGCAGCATTGGACAAATGGCCGGCAAATTTTTTTGAATTTCAAATTTTATCCCAATAAGAAGTTGTCACCCTAATGTATATGTTAACCCCCCCCCCCCCCCCCCCGTCTATGGCCTGGGTTGGGAGGCAGCAACGGATATTTCTCGCGATAGTTTTCCTTCTATAATATTCTAATTTTTCTCTCACTATAGAGTCGACAGACTGTTAATTCTTCTCTTTCTATGCCACTGGGTGGGTTCGGAGGATTCCTTGAAAACTTACTAAATTCTCTGAAGATTCCCTGATGCTTCGTATAACGCATAGGGAAATTATTTTTCTCTATTGACTGAGTTTTCGGACGAGAGCACGGCTCGAAGGAAAATATTAAAAAAACTTTCTTTTACTGTAATTTACTTCTCAAAATGTACAGGTAGTGCTCTGAATTTTCAAGGGTAGAGGTTCGACCTCTTTCGACCGTGGCTCAGCCCGGAACCTAAAAAAGTTAAGGAGGCAAGGGGCCTCTGCCCCTCCTCGCTGAGAGGCTGCTAACCAGGGAGTGATAATCTAAGTAATCGAAGAAGTTGAAGAAGTCTCATTATTTTACAATTACATTCTTTATATATTCGCTTATTATCGTTAATTATAGTTTTATTAAAGTACATTAATTACATTATAAATTATCATTACTTACAGTTTCATTAAAGTACGGTACATCAATTACATTATTAAGTACATTAGTCACTTACATTTCTTAGTGTTTTTTATATTTATATATGGTTATTAGTACAACACAAAGTACATGGACACATATGGTATATATTTATATACAACATAATGTTATAATAAGTTATGTTATAATGTTATAAATTTGAATTCAGAGGAGAGGAGGTTTTACGTTTTCAGATGTTCAATTTATGCTATGATCATCGAACTGCGTACACTTGCATAAGCGTTTTCGAGTTCATTGTGGGAGGCGAAATAATTAAAAATAAAAATAAAAAAAATAATACATGCGAACGTATTTGCACGACTTTGAAGGAACAGGTACGAATGTCTAAAGTTTTGTACACATATCGGTACGTAACACAATAGGTTGTGTGCGTAATATAGACAAGAGTGAATATGGACTGATAGGTTGATAGGGCATAAGTAGACAATAAGTAGATGAATGAGTAATAAAATTAACAAAAGATAAAGGTCAAGAAGGAAAATGGATGTATGAATGCACAACATTTACATAATGACGTATAGAGTGTAAAGGTTTTTATTATTATGTTAAAGAATTTACCATACATTGAATACGAAAGATATCCACATACTAAATACATGATTCAATATTCAAGGTATGGAAAACGTGAAGGGAATTAGATTACTTTTATGACGTCATTATTGGGAGAAATTAAAGGAGACGAATTAGAGACACACAGTTAAGGGACATTTGCTTCTCAGCGAACTTCTAATGGCACAAACATGTATACTGCTCAACCACAGAAATGGTAGGTCGCATGATTGTGACTGAAAAAGAATGGAGAGCAAAAGTCGAACTTCTATCCAAACTCGCTCAGGCGATTTTGGTTTCTCGTGTAAAAATGAATATTGATTATTCATTGTTCATTTTTACATATATGTATGTGGTATGTATGTATGCATATGTATGTGTGTGTATGTATGTATATATGTATATGTATGTATGTATATATGTATGTATGTGTATATATACACTACCGGTCAAAAGTCTAAGTACACCCTGAAATATTCATAAATTTCAAATTTTATTTAAAGTTTTTTATTTATTAACTAAGTTATCATGACACAAATTCATAAGTACAAACATGGGAACTTAAATAACAACAAATCAGGACAATTTACCAAAGCAAAGTCTAAATTTTAGATTCATCAAAATAGCCTCCTCTAGCAGCAATTACAGCAGAACAAATTCGAGGCATGCGCTCAACAAGAGAAAGAAGATAGTCTGGTAAAAGCTGCTACCAGCACTCTTGTGAGAGTTCCCAGAGCTTCTGAGCACTGGATGGCTGCTTGGCTTTCACTCGTCGATCCAGTTCATCCCACACTAGCTCGATAGGGTTCAGATCCGGGGACTGTGCTGGCCCCATAACTGTAAGCTGACGTCGCCGTTCTTTCGGCTTCAGGTAATTTTGACACAGCTTGGAAGTGCGTTTAGGATCGTTGTCTTGCTGCATTATGAACTGTTGGCCAACTAGTCGCAGTCCAGATGGGATGGCATGGCGCTGTAGAATGATGTGATAGCCACGTTGGTTTAGTATTGCAGCGACTTTGTGGAGATCTCCAACTTGCTCCCCTGCAAAACATCCCCAGACCATCATACTTTCTCCACCGTACTTCACTGTTGGCACAACACACTGCTGTGTCATTCTTTCACCCACTCCGCGCCGCACAAATACTCTGCGTTTGGATCCAAAAACTTCGAACTTCGAACTTTGATTCGTCAGTCCAAAGGACAAATTTCAACTGCTCAACAGTCCATTTTTGGTGTTTTTTAGCCCAGGCTAGCCTTTTCTTTTTGTTCTGGAGTCTCAGCATTGGTTTCTTTGCTGCAGTTCGTCCTTTTAATCCTGCCTCTCTGAGTCTTCTCTGAACAGTTGATGTTGAAACTGTTGTACGTCTGGAGTTGTTCAGCTGGGCTTTGATTTCAGGTGCTGTGAGGCGTCTGTTGCGCAGACTGGTGACTCGGATATACTTCTCCTCTGAGTCTGTTGTGGTTCTTGGTCGCCCTGACCTTTTTCTGTCCTTATTTTGACCAGTTTCTTCGTACCGTTTAAGGGCACAAGCAACCGCATTCACAGAAACTTTTAATTTTTTTGCAGTTTGCCTTCGTGATTGGCCCTCATTTCTCAAAGTTACAATCGAGTGTCTTTTTTCTGTTGTTAACTGAGCTTTGGCACCCATTTTTGCTTTTTGAAACACACACATATACCTTAAACTACAAAGTTAGCTCCTCTGCAAAGATTTTGTATGTAAAGACCTGCAGCGCATGTTAATAACTGAACACATGTATTAACATACTCCTGAGGAAACACACTACCCCAGTAAAGACGTTTTGGACCTTTGTGCAGAGCTAATGGCATTAATTTTAGGTTGCATGCTTGACGTCAATTAACACATTTTGAAGGTTATTTTGAAGAAGCTTCTGTGTTACAACACACTGCATAGGGCAGATGCACTGAAGCATACAATATGAAAGCCAGGTAAGCAAATTCATCTCTAGTACCTGTTAAGTTTACATTTGAAGTTTGTCATGATCTAAGCAGCAAAACATTGGAAATTAGTAGGTGTACTTAAACTTTTGACCGGTAGTGTATATATGCAGGGGCGTACCTAAAGTATTTGGCACCCGGGGCTGATCCTTCCTTTGGCACCCCCCATACATAATTTTGAATTTAAACACAGAAAAATATATTATGTTTGCAAGTAGATTTTTAAACAGTACAGTACTGTCATAAGCAAATTGGAAATGAGAAAAATGCAGGACATTAAAAATTCAGTGAACAGGTAATACTGCATTTTTTTTATACAAAAAAAACACAGGAAATCCAGTCTCAATGCTCAGCCTATTCTTCAAAGGTAAATAGAGAGGATTCACAGTCTCTGCTTTCGAGCATTATTATTATTATTATTGTTATTATTATTATTATTTGGGGGGGGGGGGTTAAGTGCAGACACGACTCCTAAAAAAGCAGAAAACTATGAGCATTACTCACAAATAACTAGACCACTGACAAAATGAAAATTAACAGTATGCATTTACTAAGTATTATAACATCACGACGATGCATTTATAAACACTTAAACATCACCATGATACCACATTGTCAAAAATTACTGGACACTGGTATAAGTACCATGATATTGTTATAAACACCAGCACTTTATGCTTTATCATAATTATTTAATGAAACATACCTCATGTATGTGGAGTCAGTGTCAAGTGAATAAGACTTGGAATGTCAGTTGCAGCCAGCTGGCTATGCTCAACAAACTGATGACTAAAACGTCAACAAACGTTCGCCTTTCGATGTAATTTTTATCAAATATTAAATTTTTCGTTTGTAAATTTTGTATTGCCAATAAAAATAAAAATTTATTTTATAGTTTAAATTAACATTAAGCTGTTGTAATAATTTGAACATTTTAAATGTTTTTTTCTTACTTCGGCGAATTTTTCATTTGGTTTGAAAACTTGTACTGGTATTTCAACTCTCCCGATGGCACCCCCCTCCTGGCTGTCACCCGGGGCGGACCGCCCCCCTCGCACCCCCCTTAGTACGCCACTGTGTGTGTATATATATATATGTGTGTGTATATATATATATGTGTGTGTATGTGTATATATGTGTGTGTATGTGTATATATATGTGTGTATGTGTATATATGTGTGTATGTACATGTATGTATGTATATGTATGTATATATATATATGTATATGTGTATATGTATGTATGTATGTATGTATGTATGTATGTATGTTAAACACAGACCGTGCATGGAACAAGGAACTCTTCTGGGAAAATTAAATCCACTATAGTCCGAATAAGTAATGGTAAATGACAAATACCATAGTTTTTCTTTTTCATGATGCAAGCCCGACGTGGGCAACGGGTCTCTCGCAAAGAGGTCCCATAAATATAGCTTCCCTCACCAGCTATCTGCAAAGCAGACAGGATCCAGCTTTGGGACATGGATCTAGGGTTTATATTAAATGGACGTGTTATGTGCCTTGAAAAGTGGACGCTCAATGTCCCGGTTGAGGTTTAAGTTTTGTTTTTTTGGCTAAAAATACAATAGTTACCCCTTTTTCTTTGATTTATTCAATCCGACGTGAATGCAACGAGTCTTTTACTTATATAGAGGTTCTGAATGTAGTGGGACTAGGCTTGCTTTAAACCCTAGATCCATGTCCCAAAGCTGGATCCTGTCTGCTTTGCAGATAGCTGGTGAGGGAAGCTATATTTATGGGACCTCTTTGCGAGAGACCCGTTGCCCACGTCCGGCTTGCATCATGAAAAAGAAAAACTATGGTATTTGTCATTTCCCATTAATTATTCGGACTATAGTGGATTTAATTTTCCCAGAAGAGTTCCTTGTTCCATGCACGGTCTGTGTTTAACATATAAGTTTCTCAGGCGACCATTCTGAGTTTGTGTACGGGTGAACCAAAAGTAGGTGGACAGTAAATGATAACGTTTATTTTGAGAATACATATACAATTATATTTAATTTTTTGTATACTATAATACAAAATAAAAAAAAAAATTAACTTATACCAATACAATACAAAAGCACTGAAAATTTTATCAACGCAGGTGCTCAAATTGCTGTCCATCACAATTTACACAGCTTTGAAGTCTACCTTTCACACTTCGACAAACATTTTTGCACAAGTTTCTTTGTGCATTAATTTCTTGAAATGCATCTCTGATGTAATTTTTCAAATCACCAACACTTCGTGGTTTTCGACTATAAACTTTGTCCTTGAGTACTCCCCAAAAGAAAAAACCCATTGGGGTAAAGTCAGGTGAACGTGCAGGCCATTCAATTGGACCTCTTCGGCCGATCCATTTCTCGGGAAATGTTTCATCAAGATACTCACGGACTGCTCTTGAATAATGTGGAGGGGCCCCATCTTGTTGGAAATAGAAGTCATGTGAATTAGGCTGTTGTTGTAAGTGTGGAACAACTTCATTCATTAGAATTTCGAGATACTTATCACCTGTGACTGTTCCATCAACAAAAATTGGTCCTAAAACACCAGACCTTTAAATACCACCCCAAACAGTGACACCAGGCTGGTTTAGTTGCTGCTCTAATGTTAAATGCATGTTCTCACTATACCAGTAAATACAATTATGTCGGTTAACATGACCTGATAATTTGAAAGAAGCCTCATCGGTCCACACAATGTTATCTAAAATTATTGGATTTCCTTCAATTTCGTTCAGCATGATCTCACTAAATTGCAGCCGCCTGTCTGGGTCATCCTCCAATAAGCCATGAATTAGCCGTGGACGATAAGCTTTCAACCCAATAGATTTCAGAATTCGTATAATAGAGGTTTGTGAAATGTCCAGTTCTGCTGAAGCTCTTCTGGTGGACTTTTTGGGACTGTGAACAAATGCTTCGGCAACAAGTTGCTTATTGTCCTCTGTGCAAACTGTTTTGGGTCGACCAGTTCTTGGGGCATTAAGAATTGAGCCAGTGGCATCAAATTTGTCACGAATGCGGTAAATGGTTTGTCTCTTTGGGGCTTGAGTACCAAATGTTTCAACCCATTTTGTTCTAACAGTTTCAGTATTTTGAGATTTCCAATACTCTTTTAACACCCATTTTCTGGCATCAGTATTTAGATTATTTGCCATTATGGGTTCTCTGAACTATCTGAAAAGAAAAAAGATTAAATTTAAATAAATTTAGTTATAATATTTAATATAATATAACACAAACACCATAGTTATAATGAACACCATAGTTATAATATAATATAACACAAACCCTATTCAACCTACTGTCCACCTACTTTTGGTTCACCCGGTACCTATATATATATTATATATATATATATATATATATATATATATATATATATATATACAGGGGTGTATGATAAGTAACTCCCTATTTTAAAATTCGTATAACTTCCCTATTTCTTACTTAATTTTAATGAAACAAACTGCAAATTATTCAGTATTTATCGAAGTTTTCTGTATTGTGCTTTCTGTCGGGCAAAGCTGACGGTTTGGTGTGGTATGACATCCACAACCACTGTTGAGCCTTTTATCATTTGGGACACGATGAATGCTGAAAGATACCTGCAAATGTTGAAAAATCGCGTATCGCCAATGATTTCGTGATGGAATAACACTAATAATCTTTATTTCATGCAGGACGGACCACGTCCTCATTTTTCTAACGATTTGCGAGCATGGCTGCATGATAAATTTCCAGGACGATGGATTGGAAGACGTGGTGCGCATGAGTGGCTTGCTCGCAACCCAGACCTAACACCTTGTGACTTCTTTCTGTGGGGTTGGGCTAAGGAAGAAGTTTATCGCCACAAACCTAAAGATCTTGATGAACTGGGGAAAAGCATTAACCATGTTCTCAACAATGTACCTGAACGCATTTTACGATCAGCAGTGGACAACATACCTGTTCGTTTAAGGAAATGTGATAATGCAGGAGCATATGTGGAAGTGTAAAGTGCATATGAATGTTTGAGTGGAAAACTCAATACTGAATAAAGGGTAAAGGGTATGAAGCATGTGGGGCGGCACTTTAATCCCTGGCTAGGGGCGGCAAAATGCCAAGTACGCCTCTGCTTATGATGCTACTGTATAGTCTTAATTTTGTTGCTCTTGATATTTGTCTACTTTTAATTATTGGCAGCATGCTGTACATTGTACAAACATCTATTAGCCGCTGCAATTCTGGCACGTATCTCTCTCTCTCTCTCTCTCTCTCTCTCTCCATTTCATTCATTGCTGTCAGCATGGATCTCAAGTATTTAAAAGCTTCAACTGCTCTTTATAGCAATCATTCATTCGTATGTTGTGTTGTGCTTGTACGTTCTACCTCGCAATCATCATTAACTTGGTTTTCTCCGTACTCGCCTCCAGCCCGATTTTGGTTGACATTTCCCGCAAAGACCTGGGGAGTCATTCTATGTCCAGCAAATCTCGCGCCATTAAATCCACATCGTCATCGTAAGCTAGATTCTTGATCGCCCCATTTCTCACTTATTCCTCCCTGGATATAATTAATGTTGCGGATTACTTTTTTTAATACTCTATTAAACAATACAGCTGACAATAAACACCCCTGTCCAAGCCCACTTTCGACCTTAAAGTAGTCCGTCTTCTTTTTTCGTACTTGTATACAACTTTTGCTCTTGTCAAATTTGTAGGCTCCTTTGGTATGCCAAATTTTCTCGTGCCATTCCACACTGAAGTCCTATACACACTATTGTAAGCTTGCTTAAAATCTACAAAGAAGTGCCATAATTCCTGGTTAAATTTCCAACATTCCTCAATGAACTGTCGTATGTAATTGATCAATCGTGGATCTACCCCTTCCGAAACCACAATGATATTCTTCTGTTATTCCATTACATTCCAATCGTTTTAGAAGAATTTTTGTGGACGCTTTGTAAGAGGTTGAAGGTAACAAAATATACCCCTTTAGTTGCCGCAGTTTGTTTTCTGCCCCTTTTTTATGCAGCGGGATTATAATTCCTCTTCTCTACGTACTCGGGATCTCCCCTCTCTACCATATGAGTGTGATCATTTCACGGATCTTCTAATTTAGTAATTCTCCGCCATATTTAAGCAGTTGAGTGGAAATACTGTCAGGGCCTGCGGCTTTATTATTTTGGAGGCTCCTCACTGACCATCTTACCTTCGCTAGCACATTCGCTAGAGTTAGTTTTATTTTTTTAAATATATGCGACAGCGAATGTGCTGGTGATGGTTCCGCGATGTTTGACTCCATCGTCCGCATAATTGTTCTACCAACCAGGTTTCCTGGACCTTGTCCGTTCAAAAGTTCACAAAAGTGTTCTTCCAAATGTTTTATAACCACCTTCATTTTCACCTCGCCATCACGTCCCTTGATAAACCGGTTCCTCGCTTGGTATCCATTTTTAATAACCAAGTCCTTTATAATGATCCCTTGTCTTTCCATCTCTCCTTATCCCTATCTATCTTCTAACAACACCGCGTTCAACGTATAGCGTTTCGGTTTCCTGTTAATTTTCTTTGCAATTCTTCTCCTCTCTCGAAATATTTCTCTCAAAACCTCATTGTTTTTAGCTTGTAATAACCTTGCTCTTGCGTCTTTCCTCTTCTGTGCCGCAGCTCTACATTCGTCATCATAAGAGTGATTGTAATTCTTTTTCTCACTAGCTGACCCCGCGCAAACAGTGCATATACTGTATGCTAAATTTAATATTTTCTCCCATCTCCTATCCCCCATCCCTTCCCCCTCCCCCTTTCCCTCCCATCCCCTAACCATACATACATACATACATATACATTCTCAGCTCACACACACACACATATATATATATATATATATATATACACAGTATATAATATATATATATATATATATATAATATATATATATATATATAATTCAGTGGCGACTGGCGTATAGGAGCGATGGAGCGGTCGCTCCCCCTTGCTTGAAACGATAAATATTAATTTTAAGATATTCAACAATTATTTTTATATTTTATTAAAATATTTTTTTAATACAAATTTATGGCTTCTTTTGACATATAAGTACCGTACGGAAGCACCATGTGATTGTTTATGTACTACAATTCGAAAAATTATAAATTTTATGAAATCGCACCCCCATACATTTATACCACGAGTCGCCACTGATATATATATATATATATATATATATATATATATATATATATATATATATATATATATAATTTTAGAATGAGCGCTTTTATTTAAAAAAAATATATATATTTCCTAATAATTACTTTTTGCCTTGCCATGCAGATCAAGTCCATTTTTCTGGAATAATGACAGTTACACTTCCGCTAAAATAATTTAGGGATTGGTAAATACGCGAGAAGCACTGGCCAAGCTCTCAGTTTCACAGGGCGTATATTTCAATATTCTTTTACGTATGTTGCAGGATATAAATAGCCTTTTTAAAAAATGTATATTTACAAGGTTCTCGTGTGTGTGTGTGTCTTTTTTGTCGTCCTTTTGGAATCGCGACAATTTTTAGGATATACACGCAGCCCATCGCGACATGAATACGCGTATCACGACATTAGCAGTGTCTCGGTGATTTATTTTTATAAATGCTATCTTTTATCATGAAAAAAGGTTAGGTTAGATCAAATTTATTAGGTTTTTAGATTGAGTAAATGTCGCGATACATAAGTGAATATGTGAAAATGTTCGAAAACGTCGCGGTTTGATAGGGTAGCCAAACGTGTGGTGTGTGTGTGTGTGTGTGCGCGTGCGTGTTTTGCAAATTTCTCAGCCCAGTAAACAACATTTTCATAATTATAATTAAATTAATAATAATTAATTCAATTAATACGAGAAAGATTACATTCCTTAATTATAAATTTAATGACATCAAAATTGCACTGAAATATTTTTCCACTTTTAAATGCTCGTAATGAGGAAACAGAATTAAAGTTCATAACGAAAATAAAAGTTCTATCTACTTTGCATTATGAATAGCAGATAGTATACTTTATAGAATAATTGTATTGTTAGTCGGACGAATTGTTTAATTGTTTTAATCAATACAAATTGTTAGAAGCCTTTCAAGACCTTTTAGAATTAATAATTAATGTTGAAGACTTGTATACAGGGTGTCCCATAAGTCCGGTCTCGTAGGAAAATTTATTTTAAATTAAATTTACAAAAGGAATATCATTAAAACGAAAACAAATGTTCAAATTGACGTTTTGTTTTGGGACCTTTTTTTTTTGTTGCAGGTAGAATAACACGCAATGGCTAATATGGAAGTGAGTTACACTCCTGAGGAAAAGGCCTCAGGATTTGTAAGTTTTAAATTTGTAAATTTAATTTAATTAAATTTTCCTATGAGACCGGACTTACGGGGCACCCTGTATAAGACACGAAATATAAAAAATGGGTAAGAATTAGTGTATCCATTGGTCTAATAATGACATGAAACAGAAAATATACACTACCTTTAGCATTAACCTTTGGTTAGCTTCCGCCCGAATTTTTCATTCTAACGAAGGTCAAGCTTTTCACTCCACCTTAGATCTACAGTTTAACGTGGAATCCGAACCACGCCCCATCAGCAGCCCAGCGTCTTAACTACGAGGCCACCTAGGGTACCCATTTATCTACCAACCACTTTTTTTTTTTATTGTGTGGAAGGATGAACAGCTGGGTTTTGCTGCGCGCCGGCTGCTGCCGGGTCTCGAACCCGGGGCCGATGGATTCGTAGTCAGTGACGCTAACCACTACACCACCGAGGCGCATATATATTATATATATATATATATATATATATAAGGCCAGAACTCATTTCCAGTAATTCTGAAATGTTACAAACTCGTCTGTAGTCATTCCTGTTCAAATTATTCTCTTTATAAACTCAAAGCGAGGCATTATAACGATACAGTATACCTTCTCAGGGAAGCGGGAAGTCCTTTGATTAAATGTTGTAACTGCTATACTGAGATTATTCTCGGATGGAATCTAAAGATACTTCGTTTTACGATCTCTCCGTTACATCGAGAATAGAACCAATTTATATGAACAGGACTAGAATCAGAGTTCAGTATAAAGCATCCATAAGACGGTGTAAATAGGGGTAATATTCCATTCGAACGTTAAAAGCCGGTGAGACTAACTTAAATAATGATGATAAAAAATTTGAGAAATTTAAGAATAACCAAGAATATGTTTCTATCAACAATCGATGATGTATCAGATGAAGATAACCGGGGTATGGTGGTTTAAAACGGAACCTCCTTGGGCGCGGACTATGGGGAATAAAAGTCTGATTAAAAAGTTACACCGGCCTTTATCCAAGTATGGATGACTTATCCCAGTGAGCATTTAAAATAATGTTCTCCAACCGGGATGCCGGAGGTGTCTCTAAGAGTACCGGGAAATTTCATGGAAATGTCTAAAAAAGAGTAAATAAAAATTCAAAAGTTACTGAACATATGCGAATTTCAAATGAAACAACATTCGCCATTTATAACATACAACGCAAACTGGATAGGCTTAGTTTGAGGTTAGATTTTGTTGGGAGGGGGAGGAAGAGGAAGGGAGGGTACTGAATGTTGAACAGTGGCAGACGAAAATCCTCCGGCGTGTCATGAAAGAAGAACGGATGGCATTATGGTCCCTTGAACCAGAAAAAGTTAGAAACCACTAAATTAAGGTGCGCCAGTGATGTGGCGAATCTTCATATCTATTTTTTTTTCAGCTACGCTCTATAGTTTATAGTTATATCCTTACAGTTTATGAGGGTATATTCTATATATACATACAAAACTACATACACATGTATAATGTATGTATACATACAAAATTAAATATGGGAAAATTTTACCATAAATTACTATAAATGTTTATTTATGGACATCATAAAATCAGTTTGGTTGCAAGAGATTCCACTCGACAGTTTTGTACGAGTGATGTGGGCCACTCAATATATTTCGCCCCACCTTTTTTTTTTTTCTTTCCAAGTTTCCTTGTAAGTTCCAGAAATTTTGGACACAAGTAGTTACATACTACCTTTTTTACAAGTCTTTATTTTTCCACATGGTCTCCATCCTTTTCTACGGCTTTCCTCCACCTTGAAACAAGGGCCTTTATTCCTTGCTGGCACAAACAATGGAAGTCAAGTCTGAAGGTGCCAGATCCAGGCTGTATGGAGGGTGGGGTAACACAGTCAAGCGCATTTTTGTGATGGCCTCTCTTGTTTGCAAACTGTTATGTGGTCTTGCGTTATCGTGCAAAAGAAGGACGTCTTCCAGTTTTTTTCTCCGGTCCAACTCGCTTTATACGTCTCTGGAGTGTCTGTGGGGTAGCAATATATGCCTCTGAGTTGATTGTCTGTTCTTTCTTCATAATGTCCACCAGAAACACCCCTTTCATGTCCCACAAGATGGTGGCCATAACTTTTCCTGCAAATGGAGCAATTTTGAAATTTTTCTTGCTTGGGGAGTCTGCGTGATGCCACTCCATGGATTGGCGTTTTGTTTTAGGTTCAAAGTGATGTACCCAAGTCTCATCCCCAGTCATAATAACTCGGAAGCAATTTCTTTTCTTTGGGCTTTGTGATCTTCAGTCAGTTGGCGAGGAACAACGTGAACACACTTTTGAGTATCCCAGTTGCTGAATTATCGTATTCATACTTCCTTCACTAATTCCTAGCTCCAGTGATAGCTCCTTGTATGTGACGCGCCGATTTGATCGAATGATGCTGTTAACACGTTGCACAGTGTGAGATGTGACAGCCGATGTCGGGCGACCGCTGCGTGGCTCATCATCGAGGTTGGCTCTCCCTTTCTAGTATATTTGTGTACTAAAGTAAATTTTGTTTAAATACCGTGATAGTAACTTAACTATTTGCAGTTTGTTTCAAGGATACAAGTAAGACAAAAAACAAAAGATGGAGCGAATCGCAATATTTTTTTACGAAGTTTGAACAAAGGAATATTTCTTCATATGCATTAAATGTATTGAAATTTCTGATGCATTCACCAAACTTTTACATTTGAATGGTGGTGTTGTGTTTTCGGAGTGTTTTGGATTCTCAGGCGGAATTAGACAAGGTTCCTTGCTCTCTCCTCTACTGTTTAATGTGTACTGTATATTGGTAGCTTAATTATTTCACTTAATGAGGTAAAAGTAAAATGTTATAAAGCTAATATGGCCATTATTTAACCCTTGAGTTAATGGTCTGGATTATCTAATAAAAAAAATTTTAAATTATAGTTGGAGAATTATGAAATGACAGTTATTTCATTATTGCTAAAACTAAGGTTATGCAAATCCATTCCAAAAGCTCAAAATAATCGGATAATATTTTTAAAACTAAAGGTAAAGCAATAGAGGGAGTACATGAATTTAAGTGTTTGGGACATATTATCACCAGCTCTTTGAGTGATGACTCAGACACAAGGAAACAATATCGAAGTTTCTGTGCTGAAACAAACATGATTATAAGGAGTTTCAGACTCTGCACTTGTGAAACTCTATTAAGACTCTCTATTTCATACCTTTCAACCGATATTTATGGGCAACAATTTTGGGTTAATTTTAAAACCATAAATTTGCCTTATAAAAGATATTTTACACTGCTCCATAAGTTACCTAAACGATGCTCAGCTCCGCAAATGTTTGCTAACAACAATGTCTCAAGCCTTCCGGAAGTAATTAACCGTATTTAGTACAGTCTAATGCAAATAATTTGTTTAATCCAGTTATCCAAGTTATCTCTCCGTCTTGTCACATATAATATTCTGAGCCATGGGATTCACGGTATGAAAACGTTTGTCTGTAGCGGCACTTAACATTTCCATGGCGTTTATTTTTAGTTTGTTTTAGTTTTAATTCAGTTTTTATTTTTTTATCTTAGTATTTACTATTATCTGCACTATTAAATTTATGCCAATAAATATTTTCAATTTATTTTTCTTCCATTTTATATATATATATATAATGATACACACAGACCGTGCATGGAACAAGGAACTCTTCTAGGATAATTAATTATCCTAGAAGAGTTTCTTGTTCCATGCACGGTCTGTGTGTATCTAAAAAAACCTCAGGGAACCATTCTGAGTTCATATATATATATAT
>JAJOZX010004161.1:0-70000 GCA_023014485.1 Bathynomus jamesi
TGAGTGCTTCTCACATAGGATTGTGTTCGTTCCTCCTCCCCCCCCCCCCCCCTTTTTTTACTCTAGTTACGCCCCTGACGAGGGTAAATTCACCACATTGGCGATTTTGCGATTGTTCCACGAATGAATAATTCAACCCTCCCCCAACCAGAGACAACTTGATGTACCAAATTCCCATACCCCTTCGTACGCTCAAAATGTGGTTATTTTCAATGCGTGGTCTTTGCGTTATGTGCCCCTCGTAACAAACAACAGTCAAAATTTAAACGCGTCCTATCTCAAAAACTGGTTTGGCGAGTTCGCCCCTCGTACTCACGACGCCTCATATATATATATATATATATATATATATATATATATATAATATATAGTTCGCATAGAAATATAAAATTCTCAAAAAAGCATAAAAAATTACTAATTAGTAACAGCGCTTTTGTTTTTTGTTTTTTATTATGTCGCCAAAAAGAATGAAATATTCGATTATAAAAACAGAATACTGTATTACCAATTAGTAATTTTTTATGCTTTTTAGAAATTTCACGTTTCTAGGCGAACTTTTTTCAAAACCTGGACAATTGTGGAAAAATTCTCTATTTCTCCAAAAAGTATAATTTAAAAGAAAAACCCGGAAATTTCCAATTAGTAATTTTTGGGGGTTTTGTTTTCTGAGTTATATTTATTTATTTTTTTCTTTTAGTGAAATGAGTAAAATTTGAAAAAACGAAATTCAAAATATTATTTATTTTTGTGGGAACTTTTTCCCCCTCAATTGTGGTTCATTAGGGTTTATTTTCCGATTTTTCATTTTTTTTTTTTTTTCGTTGGTGTGTAGCATCACATTTTGTATTTAGTTCTCATCCACTCGAGGAGAGTTTTAAAGGTTCCTGAACAGTGTAACGTGATTATATAATGCAGAAAAGGAGGTTGTTTTACGAAGTCCCTTGTAAAATTAAACAAAAAAAAGTGTTTCTTTGTTCATATCCATATTTCTTCTTAAGCTTAAAAAATATAACCAACCTCAAATGATTGATTTTAGTACACTAAATAATAAACTTAGGTAGTGGTTTCTTAACCCCTGGTTCGCGACCCAAAATTGGGTCGCCAAGCCATTTTGATTAGGTCAGTAATTGTCATTTATCATTTATGTTATCCCTAATCCCTTTACCATTAATTATTTATTTTATTATCTATTACGAATGAACTGGTTTGAAGGCATGGGTCGCCGAGTTAGCCCGCAACCAGAATTTGGTCGCAGCCTCAACGTCAAGAACCACTGAACTAAGGGAATAGATCAACAATAAGAAATTGATTTATTAAAATCGCAACCTTTTATCCTGATGAAGAGATTAAATAGGCGAGAAGTTGCATTTCTAAAAAATTCATTACTTTTTATCTTTAATATTCTCTTAATTCAACTTCTCTCACTTGAGAATATTCACCTAACACATATTAATCTACAGGGTAGCCATAAAGTTCCTTTGAATGAAAAGTCAGGGCAACATACAGCTATGCTGTAATTTCACTGCAAAGGGGCTTTGGTGGCTACTCTGTATAGTTATGGAGGATTTCTACCAAATAAAGCCACTATTTTTCCATAACTTTATTTCGTTTGAAATACAGTATAATTACGTGTCCCAATTGGGACAGGTCAAATTCCATCTTAATTTTGTAAAAAACTATTTCAAAGCGCTTAATTGAAAGAAAATGACCATAATTACTGTTTACACGTAACTCCCGCATAGCAATTTCGTATTTTTGTCGGTAAGTTTGATGTAACCAACGTGTACTTTGGTAATTTATACTGTACCTGTGATGAGGCTGTGAAGTCATCGTAATTTTATTTTGTCAGCGACTTTCATGTAACTTTGGTACGTGTACTTCTCAGTAACAAACATTTATTTCATGTGAACGAACATATTTGAAAAAAAATGAAATGACAAAATTAAATAAAACATTTTTTATATGATTGTAAATGACATAACGATACTTAAAAAAAATTAACTTATAAAATTTAACAGTACACATATAGATATTTCCTAATTTGCATAAATTATAAATATTTCAAAGAAATTGAAATTATTAAATTTAACGAAGAAAAATATTTATATATTTAAATTTTACTGAAATATTTATTTAATATTTACTTGCCTTTCTGTAATACAATAAACTGAATTCTATCAATTTAGTCTAACAAGCTTCCATGCTTTCTAACGGCATATTAATATCATATCAGCTATCCAAATTGTATCGAAAATTGTATTGCAAATTAAAAAAACTATCTCTCTGTTTGAAGATATAGTAAAATTTTATGTAATAATAATTAAGCTTTTGAATTTTAAATTTTAGATTTTTATCTAAACTTGTCTTCTTACAAATCTTTCTTTCAAGTTTAATTGGTTCAAATATTTTTAATTTATTTTAATTAGTTTAATAGATCATATTAAATAAACCACTTGCGGGCTTCGCATACAACATTTTATTTTGGTTCTTAGAACAATGACGAACTATATATACAAAGTTAGAATTTACATGCAGTAAAAAGCTATTTTTTAGGTTTTTATCCTATTTATATGTCGAAAAGGGTTCTAGGACAGTTCATACCAGGACAGCTCATACCAGGACAACTCATACCCGGACAGCTCATACCTAGGACAACATACCCGGACAACTCATACTAGGAGTGACCCAGAGCTGGGCATTTGCGGCATATTTTGCGGTACTGCGGTACTTGCGTACCACCGCACTACCACCCCGGGCCCCCATAACGCAGTACCGCAAAGGATCGCTGAAAGTACCGCAGTACCGCTACCGCATTCAATTTCCGCGTACCGGTTTGGTACCGGTTTGGTAGTGCAGCAGTACCGCAGTACCGCAATATGCCGCAAGTGCCCAGCTCTGCCTAGGACAACTCATACCTAGGACAACTCATACCTAGACCAGAAAAAAAAATGAAAAATTAATGAAACATTTATTTTGTAAAATTAAAAATTAAATTTAAACATTTAGAATTCATGCAAGTTATTAATGAAAAACATTTTGAAATGAAACATTATTTTTAAAATTAATGAAAATATTTATTTTGTAAAATTAAAAATTAAATTTAACATTAAATTTCATGCAAGTTATATATATATATATATATATATATATTGGCCAGTTAGGTTCATTGAATGCCCGGTTAGGTCAACTGAATACCCGGTTGGGTTCATTGAATGCCCGTAGGTCAACTGTACGCCCTGACGATTGGTTAGGTTTAGTCGTGATATTTCATTAAAACTAACGAAAATATCACGACTAAACCTAACCATTCATCAAGGGCGTACAGTTGACCTAACCGGGCATTCAAATTTTAGCCTATGTAATAATGGTTCTCTATTTATTATATGTGTTGCAATAAATAATAAATTTGTTGTGTAATGTTTTCTTATCTTATTTTGGCTAATTTGCAGAGTTTAAACTTTCGGGGTGGATATAGATGAAAGATCAACATTGGGGTGGTAATTGTTGAAGAGAGTATGAGTTGTCCTAGGTAATGAGTTGTCCTAGGTATGAGTTGTCCTAGTATGAGTTGTCCTAGGCTAGACAACTCATACCTAGGACAACTCATACCTAGACCAGAAAAAAATGAAAAATTAATGAAAACATTTATTTTGTAAAATTAAAAATTAAATTTAAACATTTAGAATTCATGCAAGTTATTAATGAAAACATTTTGAAATAAAACATTATTTTTTAAAATTAATGAAAATATTTATTTTGTAAAATTAAAAATTAAATTTAAACATTTAAATTTCATGCAAGTTATATATATATATATATATATATATAATGGCCAGTTAGGTTCATTGAATGCCCGGTTAGGTCAACTGAATACCCGGTTGGGTTCATTGAATGCCCAGTTAGGTCAAATATATACGCCTTGACGATTGGTTAGGTTTAGTCGTGATATTTTCATTAAAACTAACGAAAATATCACGACTAAACCTAACCATTCATCAAGGGCGTACAGTTGACCTAACCGGGCATTCAAATTTTAGCCTATGTAAATAATGGTTCTCTATTTATTATATGTTTGCAATAAATAATAAATTTGTTGGTTAATGTTTTCTTATCTTATTTTTGGCTAATTTGCAGAGTTTAAACTTTCGGGTGGATATAGATGAAAAGATCAACATTGGGGTGGTAATTGTTGAAGAGAGTATGAGTTGTCCTAGGTATGAGTTGTCTAGGTATGAGTTGTCCTAGGTATGAGTTGTCCTAGGTATGAGTTGTCCTAGGTATGAGTTTGTCTGGTGTGAGCTGTCCGGTCACGGTCGAAAAGTCAGGGGTCACTTTCCTTTGCCTCCGTAATTGTGTTGAAAAAGAGTATATTGTAAACAAAATAAATAATAATTCTTTATTTTTCAAAAGATAAGTACAGAAAATATACAGAACGATTGTTACAGTAAGATGATATGGATTGTGTGTACTCTAAACAGCCATATTTGAGGCAAAAAGAATTGCCTTTTATGTCAAAAATTATTCACATTCATTATACACAGTTTATATATATATTTTTTTATGCGGGAAGGAAGGGCCAAGTGCAAATATATTATATACTGTATATATGATCATGACATTTATACACAGCTCTATTCGGATTCCATCTTCAATAATTAATAATATAGTGACATATACATTGGGTACGCTGAATTACATATCACTTGCAAACACTGTCGACAAGGTTCGCAAGTTTCAAATTTCAAATCTTGCAACACCTCACCCTGAATAACATATCACCCCAAACTATGATAGCAGCCTTGCCTTCCGCACCCTCGCCAATTCTGCATACTTGGCAAACATGATCCACATGCCTCAAACACTGTCGACAGTGTTTGTTAAGCGATACGTAATTCAGTGCTGCGCGCAGACTTTAAAAACTGCATTACTCTCAAACATTGTCAACAGGGTTTGAATATACTGTTGTGTATATATATTATATATGTATATATATGATCATGACATTTATACACAGCTCTATTCGGATTCCATTTTCAAATAATTCATTAATGTACATTGATTGTTACTTGGACGTAAAATGAACAAATAATTGCTAATCAACTTTAAAAGAATACGTTTCAAAGACATTTTTAATTTAGAAAAAAAAAAAAAAAGTAATTTATGCATCACACTATTTCTTTCTTTAAAATTTTTAGGAAAAATGAAGATATGGAGACAAAGATAAAGAGAAAAAAGGATATTATTCACCCTAAATGTTATTTTTTTTTTAATAAAGAACAAAAAGGTGACTGTAGAATGTGTTTCGTCTTTTAAATTTTGTTTGAAGATTATTCCACGCATCAACTTATTCGTATGAAAGGAATCGTGCCTGATATTTCGGGTAAGTTAAGTTTTCAGGAATATCTTACTTTAAATTCTTTCAACAGTTTGCATAATTAACTCAGGAGCTCCCTTATAAAATATTTAAAAAAAAAAAAATTTAATCTTTATCGAAAAGAATACGAGCAAAAGTTACAATTTTTAGATATTTGATATGACGTTAATATATTCACAGCATTCTCATCTGTATATGCCGTTGGAAACATTGGGGCTTTTGAGGCAAAATTAATGGTATTTAGTTTATTTATACATAATAAAAGGGAAAGTGTCAAGTACAGTATAACAATAATAATAATAATAATAATAATAATAATTATAATAAATACAATATAAATTTACAAAATGTTACATAATTTTAAATTAAAAAATTTATTGTACATTTATTAGAAAAAATAAATGAAGTTTAATAAATAAATATAAAGAAATAAATTACGAAATTAAAAGTGTTTAATGAAATTTGCATATATTAAATAGTTGATTATAAAATCGGAACTTTATTGCTTATGGTTAAAATGGCAGTGTGAACTATATGCATCAGAAGGAGCTAATTAAGTGCTTTTTTAGTGATTTGCGATATGCATGAGGATTGCAGTCAATACATCTGCTCCTTTGGAAGAAAGTGCATTTCCTAGTTTCTATTGTATAGTTGGGTTTGTTATAAAATCCCTGAGATCGGTGTTTTAATATTAGTATATTTGATGGGGGCTGATTGCTCTTTAAATTCGGTAATGTATGCTGATTTTTATTGATAACTTTGAGCATACTGACAGCAATAATGAATGTGTATGATCATTTAGTTTTAAAATATTTAGTTCCTAAACATTGGGAAAGTGTCACTTTCTCTGTTCTCATTATTCAAGAGAGATCACAGACATTTTTTATGAATTACTTCCAAAGGATTTTTATATATTTCTTTGAGCTGTAAAGCATATAATAAATGTGAATGGATGAAGGAATAATATAGGGTAGGAAGTGCGTTTTGAGGAAGGGTCTTTTTCGTTTAAATAATATTTTGGACTTGATAGTTGTACATAACTTGAAATTAGTTTTTTGTCTAAATTAATGTCGAGTACTTAACCTCATTCACCCTTGCAAGAATAGTATTCCCAATTTTTATTTGACAGTTTGTAGTAATACATTTTGTGGCAATACTCATATAAGATGACTTTGTCAGGTTCAATAAGAGTTTATTAGCACACATCCATTTATATACATTTTCTAATTGCCTGTTCGCTTTATTAATCAGAAAGTCTGCGTTATGATGAGAAGAAGTAAGTGTAGTAGTATAGCCGCAAAAGGGAGAGTGCAAGAATGTTGCAGGTTATTATGTAATGTTGCAAAGGGGTGGGGTTGTTGCAAAGGGGGATGGTGGTTGTTGCAAATGGGGGTTGTTGCAAAGGGTTTTGTTGCAAAGGAGGGTTGTTGCAAACGGGGTGGGGGGAAAACTTGGAGGCGGCGTTATCCCCAAGAGAAAGGAGGAGGAGAGAAAGGAGGAGAGGTGTTCACCTGGCAGGAGCCAAGTGCACATTAAGACTTCAGCCGAGTTGGCGTTGTTTTATAGGCTCCTAATCAGCCAGTTGGCGTAATTGGCTTGAGTTGCCAGATACCGCGATACCATTGTATACATTATTTATAGACTCCTAATCAGCCAGTTGGCTGTAAATGGTTGTCAGATACCTCTTTTTAGCAGTATTATTGCATACATTATTATTATATACGTCTAATCAGCCAAGGGGGGAGAGGTACACATGCAGGAGGTACACACACATACGCACACATGCAGGAGGTACACATCAGTAGTTACACATGCAGAGAGAGAGCTGAGGAGGGAGAGAGACGCCTGTAGGAGAGAGAGAAGAGAGAGCCTGAAGGAAGAGAGAGAGAGACGCCTGTAGGAGAGAGAGAGAGAGTAGTTGCCTTTAAGGCATATTATTTTCGTTTTCCTAACCTAAGAGGCCACTAAGGGGTTTACCAAAGGGCCAAAAAAAGAAGGACCAGAGGTCCTTGCTCGGCTGGAGCCGAGCTGGGAATGAGTCTTCACCAGCTTCTCGATCTTTTATAAGCCTCTATTCTGGCTGAGTTGCCAGATCACGCCTTGTATTGGGGTGCTGAGTTGCCAGATCGCACCATGTATTCTAATAAGCATTGTGTACCACAATATGGTAGATGAATTAAATAATTACACACTTAATTGAAATATAGATGTATAGTGTTTTACAATAGATGTATATAGTGGATTATATGCAAAATATAACATTAACTTGAGCTTCCTTGAAGTTGAACTTATCGAAACAAATAACGTAGTTATCCATAATTCAACCACCATAGAAAACAGAATTATATATATATATATATATATATATATATATATATATATATATATATATATATATATATTAGCATTGTGTACCACAATATGGTAGATGAATTAAATAATTACACACTTAATTGAAATATAGATGTATATAGTGTTTTACAATAGATGTATATAGTGGATTATATGCAAAATATAACATTAACTTGAGCTTCCTTGAAGTTGAACTTATCGAAACAAATAACGTAGTTATCCAACCAACCATAGAAAACAGAATTATATATATATATATATATATATATAGCATTGTGTACCACAATATGGTAGATGAATTAAATAATTACACACTTAATTGAAATATAGATGTATATAGTGTTTTACAATAGATGTATATAGTGGATTATATGCAAAATATAACATTAACTTGAGCTTCCTTGAAGTTGAACTTATCGAAACAAATAACGTAGTTATCCAACCAACCATAGAAAACAGAATTATAGAAATATATATATATATATATATATATATATATATATATATATATATATATATATCATACCAAACGTATATTATTTTAAACTATACGTAAACCACAATATATATATTTATAGTTAATCAGTTGGAAGAATCAAACATATAAAATAACAATATGTTTATATAGATATTCAATTGGAAGATTCAAAGACGGAACAAATAACGTAGTTATCCAACCAACCATAGAAAACAGAATTATAGAACGATGCAATTCGAAACACATGAGCTCATCCCCTGCGAAGAAAATTGAAAAACGAAATTTAAAGAAACGAAGAAAGTTGGAAATAACCAAAAAAATTATCTAAGCTGCATCAATATGTATAACGTTGCAGTATTCGCTTGAAGAAAGGAGAGGTTGCAAACTCTACTTGAATAAATGTAATTACCTAAACTGCACGCGAAGGAGTTTAAATAGATCCAGCAAATAAAGCCTTTGAACAATGATTTCATGTTTCAGAAAGATTTACGCGTTAATAGAATTAGTAAAGTTACCCAATAAATAAATCGTTAGACAGAAATGATTTTTATAAGGGATACCCAACTAATAGCAAACGTGAATAAAGAGTTCCAATTCATGTGAATGAGATAACTAAAATTTTAGTTATTGTATTATCATAAGACTACATCAATATTTACTATAAATACGAGTATATTTAATATTCTTCATTAACAAAAGCTTTAAAACCAGATCTCTAAAATATTTTCATGATTTCCGATTTCGAAATTCTTCATCCCTGCGAAGAAAATTGAAAAACGAAATTTAAAGAAACGAAGAAAGTTGGAAATACCCAAAACATAATCCGATAGAGGAAAGGATTTCCGAGAATCTGCCCAACTCGGTCGACCATATTTTACCTTTCTACGAGTCAAATCAAACAAAACCTCACCTCACTCCTTGTTTTCAGCATTCATTCATTTCACGTGTTTTATTGTGAATTTCATCCCATATATATATATATATATATATATATATATACCCTTTGGATAACCTTTGGTTAGCTTCCGCCCGAATTGTTCATTCTGACGAAGGTCAAGCTTTCCACTCCACCTTAGACCTACAGTTTAACGTGGAACCATCAACAGCCCAGCGTCTTAACCACTAGGACACGTAGGGTACCCATTTATCTGCCAACCACTTTCTTTTATTATGTGTAATGACCACCTTAGACCTACAGTTTAACGTGGAACCATCAACAGCCCCAGCGTCTTAACCACTAGGACACGTAGGGCCCATTTATCTGCCAACCACTTTCTTTTATTATGTGTAATGACCACCTTAGACCTACAGTTTAACGTGGAACCATCAACAGCCCCAGCGTCTTAACCACTAGGACACGTAGGGTACCCATTTATCTGCCAACCACTTTCTTTTATTATGTGTAATGACCACCTTAGACCTACAGTTTAACGTGGAACCATCAACAGCCCAGCGTCTTAACCACTAGGACACGTAGGGTACCCATTTATCTGCCAACCACTTTCTTTTATTATGTGGAATGACCACCTTAGACCTACAGTTTAACTCCGAACCATCAACAGCCCCGCGTCTTAACCACTAGGACACGTAGGGTGCCCATTTATCTGCCAACCACTTTATTTTATTATGTGTAATGACCACCTTAGACCTACAGTTTAACGTTGAAACCGAATGTTATTTTTAAAATATAATTATGATATATTTCTTTATACCCTCTCGATTACATTAGTGACTAATGATGCGGGAAATTGAGTAAATGGAAATATTATTTTCTCGAAAACTATGGGTGATAGAAAACTTCTGAAACCATATTTGGAATCAATATCAAAAGTTCTATACGAATCACCAAATAATTTTCAAAGGAGAATAAGAGCATTAATTCTATTAGTGAAAATATAAAGATGCAATTACTCGTCCGTACCCGTTATAGCGGAATGGTACACGTCATAGCTCCACCCAGCTACATCGGCAGCCAATCACGACGAACATCTGGTCTTTTGGGCGGAGCTTGGCGAATGTGCATATAAAAGGGGATATTTTCAGTTGGGAGTAACAGTAGCTATTTTCGCATCAGTGAATAATCATTCCTCAACCATGGACCTGTACGTCTCCCCAGATTTGTATGAAGAAAGTGATACTGCAGCATTAACCGCAATTAGTCTTTTCAATGCGATTGATTGTGGCGAATTATTTTCGACGCAAACCGTAGAAGATATTTGCAGTGACGCTCCTTACAATCCGACGCAAGGGACTACCATAGAAATGTAAGTGTCCATAATTCGATTTATATATATATGGAGAGTTGTAGTATTTCGTCAAATAGATACTAGTCAAAAATGTCAATCAATGTTATTTCCCCATCATGCTAAAATCGAAATTGGTAATCGAACCAAAGATATCTTCACATAATGGGGATCTGTCTGTATACTCTGTATATGTTTTAAAAGCATTATTCCTTTAAGGTCCGATGAGGATTTGACACGTGTTATACAATCTTTTGAAGAACCTCGGAATATGGATGATATACTGATCAGTCAGCAGTGTCACACATCCTCCACCATGGACCTGTACGTCTCCCCAGACTTGTATGAAGAACGTGATACTGCAGCATTAACCACAATTAGTCTTTTCAATGCGATTGATTGTGGCGAATTATTATTTTCAACGCAAACCGTAGAAGATATTTGCAGTGACGCTCCTTACAACCCGACGCAAGGGACTACCATAGAAATGTAAGTGTCTATAATTAGAATTTTATATATATATGGAGAGTTGTAGTATCTCGTCAAATAGATACTCGCCAAAAATGTCAATCAGTGTTATTTCCCCATTATGCTAAAATCGAAATTTTTATGGCGTTCACTCCTCGAACCAAAGATATCTTCACATAATGGGGATCTGTCTGTCTGTATACTCTGTATATGTTTTAAAAGCATTATTCCTTTAAGGTCCGATGAGGATTTGACACGAGTTATACAATCTTTTGAAGAATCTCGGAATAGGGAGGGTATACTGATCAGTCAACAATGTCACACCGAAATAATGTAAGTGTTTTTCGATCTTTTTGGGATAAGAAGACACAATATATTTTCATAAATTTATTAAATGAAAGAAATCAGTACAATAAACGAATATACCGTTACAAATATACGAACAAAAACATTATAATATACAACGAGTACGTACAATTGGAAAACGGTTTTTTATCTGTCTGCATACCATTTCATCGTTTCGGTGAGTGTGACACGGGTCAAATAAATTTAAAAAATTTATAAATTCTTTATCATTTGACATATGCATGAGAAATGAGACACAGTACATTCCGCAAACATTAGTAAAATATCCCTGCATACGAAATGGGTTCCATACAACTTCGGGAATATGTAACTGAGCGAGAAATTTTACAATAATAGGGTCACTCCAGGGTTGAGTACCGAGTGAATCAAAATAGTACAGGCGCTGTCTATTTTTAAAATAGACAGCGATCCAGTGAATCCCTTCATTACCGATGATGTCTGTGTTCACAATAAGACTACCGCATTCTCGCGTACTTGGCAAACTCAATGTTTCATTCTTCGCAAACACGCCGATAAATTTGGAACGTGTGACTCGCTCCATTACTTTCTGAAGTGTATTAGCATCCATTTTAAAAGTCAGTGATAACGCTTCTAAATCTATCTACTTCTATTAGGGCTTGCGATTCGAGATATACTAGTACACTAATAGGAGCGTCTATAGGCTTGGCGAATTCCAGCCGCACTGAGATGTTACCGCTCTGCTGTGGTGTTAAATGGGTATTTACGCTAGCAGATAAGTCAGGTGTAATGTCAAACGGATAAAGGTTAAATTGATCAATGAATTCTTCCTGCGTTACCCCATTACCAAGCTCATCACAATCACCTGCAATATGGGTCAGATTACTATAGGCTCTGGCACAAAGAGGTAACACAGCGTCTGATGAATAGTCCGTACCCATTGTTCCACCCAAAGCAGTGCCATTAACGTATAGAGTTATATTTTTAAGTCCGAAATTCTCGAATTTAAAGGCACTCTTTTTATATTTTCCATTCACCGAAGCGTGGTCCTGCATGCCGATTAATATCCTTTTAGGAAGATTTCCCAGGGCAATGTTTTCTATCTGCTTCGATGCCAACCCTGCAGGAACCGTATATAGTTTGATCTGCACTCTGTTAATAGGATATTTCACTGTAGCGTTTAGTAAATTTTTCTCAATTTCTAGTTGTTTTGGTGAACTTAATTTCACTCGCCGTACGCGGAGGTATGTGTCCATAATGTGAACCACAACGGACTTTGCACCCTCTTCTTGATTCGCATCCAGATTTAAGCAGATCTCAGGACTCGTGCGGGTGAGCTTTATTTTCATATCCACCCCGTTCACAAGCAACTTCTCCTGGAAAGTGAAATCTGTGTGCAACCGTCCAAAACACTCGTATATTTTCTTTTTAGAATTTTTAAATTTGTCCTTTATACTATTTTCATCTTTAGTTTGATAATATCCCTCCGCACTTAAAAAGGTAGCCTTCGCTTCTTTGGAAAAGTTGAGGACATTTTCCAAATAGGCTCGTAGATGATAGTACCCCGTGCCTGCCGATATGTTGGTCTGATTTAAATATACGTCACACTGGTTGAATATGGCGTGCAGAAAGTTTGTTTCAGGGTATACAGCATATTTGTCATCGCAGGCCGTTCCATCAGAATGGGCTATACGTAGCTTAGCGTACATGTGCACACAGCTTGGATCAAAAAAGTAAGGACCTGAGCTGGGTATCACGAATTCTATAGGTGCACTCGGTGAACTAATTGTGTTTAAAGGGTTAATTGTAATAAAGTCACTGTGCTCAATAGAAACTTGGGTTGGCGGGAGCTCAAAAAAGGACAGCTCCGATTTACAGCATTGTGAACTACATGGGTGGATGAAGCGTGCCATGGCGAAATAGTGACTCCTCTCTCGACAAGTGGTAAACAAACTATGATTCATGAGATCAATATCCTTAGCTTATATCAGTCAAAAAAGTGGTCAACCATAGGTTTCATTCGCTTACAGCATTTCTTTTTTGATAGCCTTTTACGTTTAATACCACGTGACCCCTTCTTCTTCCGGGGAGCCCTCTTCTTCTTCCCGCCACCACGCATTTTTCTCTTTGCATCTTTGATGATTTCGTTCCGTGTACGCTTTAAATGTTTTTTTAGAGCTTCTTTAGGTTTAGCCCCGGCCAATATGTCTTCTGCAGTGTTAAGGCCTGATTGTAGCGCTTTCCTTCCAAGGTATCTGGCACCCCTCTTCAGCAAAGGAACAGCCGTACGTAGTATGGATGAAAAAATGGATCCAAGTCCACTACCGCGCTGGTATCGCATCCCTCGATAGACGGTGAAAGGCTTTCTATCCATTATAACTCAGTGCGTCGAAAGTGTAGCTTCACTGTTAAGCTCCCGTTACCGAATGGGAAGTTTTCGCCCTCAATCGTTCTTATATATATTGTGATATTGGTTATTAAATTAGTTGCGACATTCACATAATGGGGCCTGTCATATGTAATACTCAAACTCCTTCCTCTATGGTTGGGGATGTGAGCAATGCGCAGCAGGCGTGCCTGGGTATCCCCAACAAACTGGTGCTCCACTATATTACTGTAAATATAGCACATGTCTGGGGACCTTTCAGCCAATTTCTCCATCTTCAATTGATACATTAATCTGGACAAGTTATACTGTGTCTCGTGAAATGTGTCTCTTTGGAAGGCTGCGCTATATCGGCCGTTGGTTAGAATTTTGAACTTTCTATGTTCTTTAAGACGTCTGTTAGTCTTTGATTTTAGGATTAGTGTATGTGCAGGGTTGTTTACGATTTCATATACTAAATCATTCGTAAGGTTTGAGTTTCTTAAACTCACGTTTAAGCCTCTCACAACATCCTCGGCCGAACCATATTGACCCGGCCCTAGTCTTACTTCTGTACTGTAATACCGTGTAATCTTAGTCCGAGCGATGCGCATAGTTTCATCCATAGCTACCCCAGCTTTTTCACACTCGTCAATGTCTCTAAGAATCGTAAAAACGGTTTCTTTATGTTCAATATTTAAAAAGACGGTGTCCAGCTGAATTTCGCATATCCCCACCTCATACGAATCACGACCCAATTCAATGTGCCCATGGAGTTCTGTTACAAAGTTGGCTAGCGTGTTGTTAGGGTGTACAGACAGGGACGAGGAGGACGGGAGTGTGACGTAGAAATGGTTAGGAGCCATGTTGCATACTATTTAAGCTTCATTATTGCATCAGCTTTTATATAGGTGTTGAAGCTTTCTGGGTACCCTAGCCATTTCACCAGGTACATTTTTCTCCTTCCTGAACCTTTGCTTCCTAAAATTTTCTCAATTTTAAACACATTTTTTTCTAAATTAAACGCAACTTTCTGCAATTCCTCGCGGTAAAAGCCTCCTGAGATTTCTTCCCCATTCAAATCTTCAATGTAATACATCATTATTCACCTTTAGGTCTCACAGCCCTAACTTTAAAAATCTCGCGTGTCCATCCTTGCTCAAAACCCTTTGCGAATTTATTCCCCGAACGCGACAGCCTTACATAATCATTGATTTTGAAGCGCACAGAGTGTGGTGGTGGTGGTGGTGGTGGTGATCCATCTCTTCTCGGGAGCGTACCTCTTTCTAAAACTTCGTTAGGTGTTGCCCCAATCGTGCGATGGTGTGAGCGGTTGTAGGATGATGCCAATGATTCCAGAATGTCTAGAAATCTGTATGTGTTTTTATGTGTAAAATAACGGTGCATGCGTTCCTTTATGGTGCGCTGAACTCTTTCAGCTAAAGAAGCCTTATGTATAGAATTGGTTGTGTAATAGCTGATATTAAACTCTGTCAACATATTCTGAAAAGCACGGCCTATAAACTCCTTCCCCATATCCGTACAAAAATAGCCAGGAACCCTGTTTTCTTTTAACATTAGCGTTTTGGTGGCTTTAGCAACTGTTTCAGGTGATTTATTTTTCAGAGGAACTAGCCACAGATATCTAGAGAACACGTCTATTATGAATAGAATGTAGCGGTAACCATCGTTATACACAGAATATCTTTGCATGTCTGTTAAATCTGCTTGCCAAATAGAATCAATCGAGGAAGCCGTTGTCTTGGCTGTTTTAAACCTTTTTCTCACAGGCTTATGAAGCGTATAAGCGTCCTGCTCCCTCAAAAATCTTTCAACATCTTTTTTTCCTACTCCGTAAACACTTCTGTACAGTCTATCTACGCCGCCGTAAGAGGATGGGGTAGAAATGTCATAATAGCGTTTAGTTAATACGTTAGCCATTTGCGTATTTTAGAGGCACGTGGGTAGGGTTGGTTTAACCTCTTCTTGCTCCTCTTCAAAGGTGTTACCGCCGGGGGTGACGGCGCCTTCAATTGTGTCACAGGCGTTGCATGTTCCAAGTCTTTTAACCTGTTCAGATTTCCTATCAACGTTTTAGGGACATTTATTTGTTGTAGTCTTGCTTTAATATGCTTCCATCCTGATGGTGATGGCCTATCCCACTTTCTCACCAGATCATGGACAATGTCTACGATATTCGATCCCTGTACCTTTGATCCTTCCACAATGATCTCCCCTGTATCGGTCCATTGTATGGCGGGATCCTCATTCAATAGATTATAAAGACTTAAGCCTTTACTCCTCAATGTAAGTGGGAGGGTATTTTTTAATACATGTTCGATATGTTGTGTGGCTAATCTTTTTGGTTGGTCAGCTGTGTCGCGGGTACAGATCCTATGTCGCCATCGTCCCCCGTGCTGTGCCTAATAACCACAGGAATCTCTGTAGGGCTCTTATAATTTTCGTACTCGTGAAGAAATTTCTGCAGAGCTTCTTGGTATAAGATTCTTTTCTCATCAGGTGTTTTTTCACTGTTTAATAGGGCTAACAATTCGCTTTCCATTCTTTTAAGTCTGCTTTTACGGGGATCTAGATCGTGTCTCTTTGCAGTGAGGCGTACACCTCGTGGGGAATCACTACCACTTTCTTCATTATATTAATCTAGTCAGTAAAGGACCCAAAACTGAAAATAAGATGGGGAGAAATGACCCTCCTGTTTGTACAATAATTCGCTTTTTCTTCGCTACAGTTTGGCTTTTACGAGCGAGTGCACGTATTATGTTCTTGTAGCGGCGTAGGCGAGCCTTCTGATGGGTTTTCATTGATACATTGCAATTTATAACGTTAAGACAGATTTCACAGATGCATTTTAAAAAGTCGGCATCGATATTTTTAATAAACATCTGCTGCATTGCCCGAGGCAGTCGATGATAGATTTTTATTAATTCACGGTATTTCTTTAGTCTCTTTGTCATTCTGGAATATACACCGTTTCAGGCTCGTTTGGAAATATATTCGTTCGCAGAAGCACTCTAAACGTGTTTCGCGGATGAAGGTCGCAAAGCAAATATCCGTAACGCGTGCTTGTAGCTTCTTTATAAACTTCCAAAAACTCCTTACGCTGATTCGGGAACATTTGATTGGCTAATACCCCAATTTGTGATACATCTCTACGTTGCGCGAATAAGACTAGATATTGCGTATTTAACGACACATCGCGCATGTATCTATTTTTGAAAAATAGATTCTGATTGATGAAGAACACGCTTATGTTAAGATGGTGGGAGAATACTGTAAATGTCTCGGCAAACGTTTTATCCATCTCCAACATGAGATCGTCAATTACAATGATTGTATGTTCATTTCCCTTTAACGAATTAACGTCATATACGCCTTTGTGGAACAAAATATCATCTTGGTACTCGTTGAACACTGATTGATACGTCGAATAGCACCATATAACTTTATGCACAAATTTCGAGAACATCTCCCCCTTTTCTTTAATGATTTTAAGCATAAACACAGTTTTACCACATCCTGTAGGTCCAGATATAATACATGTGGATGGGCTCGTGAATCTGAATTTTTCTACAGAGTCCATTTCTAACACGTCACACTCCTAAGTGAGTCATTTACAAAATATTACAAATTTTGAGTGCTGATCCTTATATTTCTTCTCCCACAGAACCGTGAATGACGATGAGGTAGAGCAGCCCATCATTACGGATGACCTCGACGACAGTGTAGTTGTGATCTCCTCCCCTGAACCCTCACCAGCGATACCGGTAACACGTCCAAAGCGGAGGTATGAGATACCCACGTCAGGTATAAAGCGACCGAAATACGCGTCTGTTGCAGCGGTAATAGATCCCCAACCCTCAACCTCTTACGCAACAACACCCCCAGCAGCACCTAATATATCCCCTTATTCATCCGCCGCCCCCCGTTCTGTTAAGTCTACAATAATAGAGCCCCAACCATCAACCTCCTACGCAACAGGGCCCCCATCAGCAGCACCTTCCGCTAATATATCCACTAATTCATCCGCCCCCCGTTCTGTTGAGGATGGTATAACGCTGGAATTGGTGCGATCCGCAGCCCCCACCCCAGCCTTGACTAGAAATCGGTATAGAGTCAGGGTCGACCCTAGAGTCATGTATAGCAATGGTATTGAGCGCGGACTACGCCGGGTTGTAGAGCGTATTATAGAGTTTGCTCTTCAGAATCGTGACGAGCGTGAAGTCAGGACGAGTATGTCCTTTGGATTCGGGTCAGATGACGGTGATGTAGACGATTATTGGGTGATAGTGCCATTTAGACGTTTGGCGGCTGAAGATGTAGAATATATATTAGGGCGTATAATGCAAGCCGCCCAAAGTAGTATAGCCTTCAATATGGACAACTTCACGGTAAATATTGACCATGTATACCGTGTTGCGGGTCATAGTGCCATACCGTATACTCTTAACTTCAATTCTCAAGCTATTTATAGACGGCATATAAACGTCGATCGTGGTTGCGGCTTTATAGCAGTACTCTTAGCACGTATGTTTACTGTACAAAATACACGAACTCAAAAAATTTGGTTGCCTACAGTCGTGGAGCATGCCCGTAAACTAGCTGAAGACTGTGAACTTGAATTTGACTGTAATATGGGTCCTGAAGAGCTGAGAAGGGTAGAACAGGAAATGAATGTCCGCATAGTTGTGTTTGGGTTGGATGATCGTCGTAGGACTGTGTATGTTTTTAAAAGCTGTGTGAGAGATCGTACAAGGCCCCTACTTATTTTAGGATTGTCAGGGACAACGTATCTCCCCATCCGTAATATAAGGTGGCTTTACGCGAGTTATGACAAAAGTCGAAAATATGGGAGACATCATGATTTGTGTAAGGGGTGCCTCGAGTTTGCGGATGATATAGTGAGACATTGTAAAGAATGTCACATGGTATGTGAGCAGTGTAAAAGCACCAAATGTGAAAGCCGTGTAGTTGAAGCTGAGAAGAGAGACTGTGATGTGTGTAGACGCACATTTTTCAATAATAGCTGTTTTGATTTCCATAAATCAATTGGCACGTGCAGGAAAATGAGAATCTGTGAATGTGGTATGTTTCACACAATGGATAATTGGGGAAAATTTAAGCACAAGTGTGACGTAATTCACTGTCCTACATGCCAGGAGGAATATAAGGCGGATGGAGTAAAGCATGTATGTTATATGAAAGATGCTAAGCCTAAAAATAACCCCTGTATAACTGTATACTACGATATAGAAACATATACGAACGCTGAAACCAAAGAGGTAATTCCACATTTACTTGTGAGCCAGACTATCTGTGATGAGTGTATGGATATCGAATGTGACGAGTGCCCCAAATGTGGTAAACGGACAAACGTTTTTAAAACGAATGTCAGCGATAGTCCTGTGAAACTATTTGTGTCCTATATTGTCAAGTTAGCCGACAAGTTCAAAAAAATGACTGTGTATATTCTCGCCCATAACGGGGCAAAGTTTGACACGCAGTTCCTTTATAAGGAGTTGCTTGAACACGAATCCTCTGAGATATTTACAGGTGATCCATTGAAAAGAGGCAACAAATTAATACAGATGCAGATAAGAGGCAATGTACAATTTAAAGATACTTTATTATTCACACCTTGTAAATTAGCAAAGCTACCCAAGGTGATGGGAGTAGCAGCTGAAGTTTCCAAAGGATACTTCCCATACACTTTCCTCACCAGCGAGACTTTAAACTACGTAGGCCCACCACCCCCCAAACATTATTTTGACTGCATGGATGAACGTGAAGACTTTGATCGATACTACGACAGTTTTAATGAAAGTAACCCTTATAATATAGCTGATGAATGTGAGCGTTATTGCGTGAATGATGTGCGCGTGCTTAGAGTATGTTTCCAGGCCTTTAGAAGGATGTACATAGCCCGTTTCAAATGCGATCCACTGCAAGTCGCAACCACCATCGCATCATTATGTTTTACGGTGTTCAAGAATAACTTCATGCCGAAAGACACCTTAGCCATTATTCACCGAAACAATCCCCGCAGTTACGGGCACAAGGCTATTTACTGGCTCATACACCTACAGCAACAGACAGGTGTATACATAAAGCACGCCCGCAACACGGGTGAAGTACCCATTAAGATTAATGGACGTGTTTTTTGGGTTGATGGGTTAAGTGAAAACCGTGTCACTGGTGTGAAGACTGTGTACTCCTTTAACGGTTGCTGGTGGCATGGATGCCCCCGTCCTGAGTGCGGAGTCACCGGAGATATCAACGGTAGGTCTCCTGCCGACTGTCTTGCATCGACCCGCACCCGCGATCAACTTATAGGATCACAGTTCACTCACAAAGTCTTGTGGGAGCATGAATATGATGCACGGATGGAGACAGACGAGGTGTACCGTGAGGAAATAAAAGCGATCAAGCGTTCAATGGTGCTGGATCCTCTCAAATGTGGTGATAGCTTGTTTGGAGGACGTACAAATCCTTTCAGACTATACTTCCCACCTACGGAGGGCGTGAAGCTCCATTACTACGATTTCTGTTCTTTATACCCATACGTGATGAAGAGCAATCCGTACCCCGTGGGCGCTCCTGAGAAACTGGTGGGGCCTAGCCTACCATCCATCAATGAATTTTCAAAAAATTTGAATGATCGTTACTTTGGGATCTCTTTCGTAGACGTACTCCCCCCACGCAATTTATGGATGCCGATCTTACCTGTCGTTATCGACGACAAGCTCATGTTTCCCCTGTGCGTGAAGTGCGCGGAAGAGGATAACGGCGAATGTAACCATATACCCCACCAGCGTAAGATCAGAGGCGTATATACAAGTCCTGAGTTGGCCCTAGCCGTGCGCCATGGTTATAGAATACTGAAGATACATGAGGTGTGGAGGTTTCAGAAGCTACCCAACCTTTTCACACCATATATAAACACCTTTTTGAAGGATAAGGTTGAGGCATCAGGGTATCCGCGAGGAGTTGATACCGAAGATGAAAAGTCTGCCTATATTCAACGTTACCGCGACCGCGAAGGTATACAACTTGATCGTGTCCAAATTGTAAAGAATCCTGGCAAGCGCTTTAGTGCAAAGTTGTGTCTAAACAGTCTATGGGGAAAATTTGCGCAGAATACCGGCAGAGGGAGCATTCATTTGGCACAAAGTTATAGCGATGTCTGGGATTATGCCAATGCCCCCGATAAAGAGGTCATGGAGATCGTAAATGTAGGTAATACTTACGTAATAAAGTACAACAACACTGAATTTGCCACAGATACCTCAAGGGTTACAAACATACCTGTGGCCAGCTTCACAACAGCCTACGCCCGTATAAAACTTTGGGGTCTATTGCATTCTCTTGGGCGGAGAGTATTGTATGCCGATACAGATAGCGTGATATTCACAGAGAGGGAGGGTGAATACATGCCCACTATTGGGGAGTTCCTCGGCGAGCTCACTGATGAGATCAAGGATGAGTATGGGGACAACGCATACGCCGACTCTTTTGCCTCAACAGGACCTAAGACTTATGGGGTACGGGTCAGGGTGGGGGATGAAATGAAATATATCGTGAAGGCAAAGGGTATTACGCTCAACCATGCGAATCGGGAGGTTGTTAACTTTGAGTCGTTGAAGGATCTAGTATGTTTGGATGAACAACCTCACCAACTAATTGTAGGCACCCACAATTTTCGGGCGCAGAAGCTGGGGGCGTGAAGGAACTTAGGGGTACGATGGTGTGCCGTAACACCTATAGGAAACGTTACCAGTTACCTGGTACCTATGATACCGTACCCTTTGGATACCAATGATGCTTCTAACTCACACGTCTTGTATATAATCGTATCTATTTGTAAATATATATATATATATATATAACTTGAATATCTCGTTTATTAAATCGTATTTGTAAATATATATAACTTGAATATCTCGTTTATTAAATAAATCATGTTTCAAATAGCGTTTCACTTTCTCCTTTGTGTGTGTGTGTGTGTGTGTGTGTGTGTGTGTGTGTGTGTAGGTGAAAGTTCTAAGCTCCGCCCACTGTAAGACCGTGAGTCATGCTACTATCTGGGAGTCCCTGCGTGGTCAGTCGACCGCAGTAAGCCCGAGAGATCAGACGTGTATTCAGATCAGACGTGTATTCAAATGGCTACCTTTAATATTGCTTGTACAACGTTTACGAAATGGTATTCAGTAAAGTGCCAGGATGTGGTGGATACCGAAAAACTTCCTATTCATCCCTCCTATGCCTCTTTTAAAAACACATTGGATTGTGCGAAGTTCCAAGATGTACAAATACTCTACGGATGTTCTGGTGAGACCGTTGAAGGCTTTCGTTGCACAGACGATGTGCTGAAGTATACTGCAGAGCTAAACTTTATAAAGTCTCACATACACCGTGAAGTAAAAGAAACAACGCGTGCAGAAGAGAAGCAGCAGGTATGGATAATGAGTCTTGCTGATGGGTGGTGTGACAAGCGGTATTACGTCATGCTACACCATGTCGATTACTCATACCCTACGACTGGAAATGTGAATCTCGTGATCATGGACAATCTTAAGTATTTTTATCACTATATTAACGTATATCATGATGAGGTTCGTAGTGAGGTTGTGGCTAGTGCCCTGCGTGAATTTTTAACAGAGTTTAGAGACGAGTATCGTTTGATGGGCAGAAAGGAAAAATATGAACATATGTTCCTCTCAAATAGTGCGCCGGAGTGTGGAGATGTTTAGTAAAATGTTCCTAGTTCTTATCCAAAATGTCTGGTGCGTAGGCTGGTAGTGATATTCTTGTACCGGTACAACAATTCGACTCGCGGAACAAGCCCATTCACGTATCGAGTCAGCCGCCCGTCGAACCATTCCTGCCTACCTGCGTGCCTCACACGGCTCATAGTTATCTCAGAGCTTGAGCCGAGTGGACGTGCGCTCTTCGAATACGATGGAACTTCCTTTGAGCAGCATTCTCAACGCCTCGTACGATGTGTCCGTGACGAAATCGTTGCGCGTGTTCAGGCGTAATTCCGGTACCATTAGCTATGTACTGGAAACGGAATGTAGACCGACAAACAAACGGGTTTATTTAAGTATCGAGGAGATGAATAGAATCTTTGTGATAGTTGAGAAGTGGAGTGAAGATCGTTATAAAATACCTGCTAACGTAGGTACAAGAAGAGAGCAGATTAGTGACGCACCCTCATACGCCGTTGTATGTACGTTGTGTATAAATAACGATCGGCCGTGCATTGATATAAGGCTGATGTGGAAGAATGCTTCTGATAATAACGCTCTTATTCCTACGCGAAACCGTTTCATCCTCGACAGAATGTTTGAAATCGTCGGATTCCGTAAACTGAAACCTATATTAGACGCGCGTGTTACGGATATGTTTATTTTGATACAGTACTTGAATACGCATACACTGCTCTGCTCGATGGGTTTACCGAGTGTAGGGCTGGTGAGAATGGTCTAGTGCTGGATGTTTATTTAAAAAGTTTAGACTCTTTGAAATACCATGAACTTTGGTACAAAGCAATTGATCGGTACAAGGCTGAGCTCACCTACACCGTTCACCCTGAAGAACTATTTCTTTATATAACGCGCAGTTGTCGTAACGATTTAGAAGATTATTTCAATTGCCGCTATGTTGAGTGAGTTCACGATTGAAAAGCTCGAGTCGGTAGAAATAAACCCTCGATTGGAAAAGCGTTCTTATAAACTTGTGTTTAATAATGTAGCTAACGATGAACTCTTTGTGCGTGCTTTTGATTGTATTCTAGACGTGTTTAAAGATGACTTACCAACCGGTTGTAAAGTGGGAACAAAAATAGTACTGAACGATATGAAAGCCCTTCATATCGAATACAGGTTTCCCTATACTTTAAGCGGTGAAATATTATTAAGCCGCATATACTGCGTAATGCAGAGCAATAATGATGTAATTGTAAACTCGATTAAGACCGAGTTTAGTATTTTGAAAAAAAAGTGAATTGTATATATATTTTGCTTGACATTTCCCCGATTATACGCATATTTCTATTGATTTGTGTTATATATATATATATATATATATATATATATATATATATATATATATATATATATTTTTGTACATATTTCTATTGAAGTGTATATTTATTTGAAATGTATATTTATTTTATATCACCATAATTGTGTGTGTGTTGTATATTTCTCCTGTACTGTTATGTACATATTTCTATTGAAGTGTATATTTATTTGAAATGTATATTTTATTTTATATATATATCCATAATTGTGTGTATATATTTCTGTTATACGCATATTCTCAAATGTATATTTATTTTCTATATATTTATAATAAAAAGAATGATGCAATGTTGTTTATTGTTATGCCTTCTACTACCGGTATTCGAAATATAATAATGTATACAACGGTATTGCGGTATCTGGCAATATTTAAGCCTTCTAAGCAACTGGCTGATTAGGAGTCTATAATAGTGTATACAATGGTATCTGGCAACTCTGTCTTCGGAATACATGGCGCTATCTGGCAACTCATTTACAGCCAACTGGCTGATTAGGCGTATACAATAATAATGTATACAATAATACTGCTAAAAAGAGGTATCTGGCAGCCAATTACAGCCAACTGGCTGATTAGGAGTCTATAATAATGTATACAATGGTATCGCGGTATCTGGCAACTCAAGCCAATTACGCCAACTGGCTGATTAGGAGCCTATAAAACAACGCCAACTCGGCTGAAGTCTTAATGTGCACTTGGCTCCTGCCAGGTGAACACCTCTCCTCCTTCTCTCCTCCTCCTTTCTCTTGGGGGATAACGCCGCCTCCAAGTTTTCCCCCCACCCCCCTTTGCAACAATCCCCCCCTTTGCAACAACCCCCACCCCCTTTGCAACAACCCCTTCCCCCATTTGCAACAACCCCCACCCCTTTGCAACATTACATAATAACCTGCAACATTCTTGCACTCTCCCCTTTTGCGGTATACTACTAAGCATATATGAAAGATATCTTCGTTGAGTCCTACCATATTTCATCCCCCTGGAAGCAACCTCACTTCTGCAAGATTCAATCGCTGTCATCCTTCCGGCTCTTTGCCTCACTCAACATTCACCATTTCGACCTGCGAATTTTCATTTCCTTTCAACGAGTATTTCCTCATTAAAACTGGCTCGTAGGCCTTTCCGTCTTCAGAATTATCTTCCTCATCAAAATCTCAAGTCTGTAAACTTCTCATAGGCTACCAGCACTTGGCCTACAGTGTTTATTACGTCGTAATAGGCTATTCGTTCTCAACGCCTATAATGTCAACAAACTCTACCTAACTGAATTAGGCTTCAAAGTGTCGTCAATACCGTTCAGTCTAACTCACGCATTTACGACCGCAGTTAGGCCTATTTCATTAATTTACCAATACCATATTGTCATGACTCAGAATTGCTAATAATTCATCATTTTGCTAATTAAACGAAAACCACACGTCATTTCTCTCTTCTTTGTTAAATATTGTTTATTTGGTTGAAAGGCCAAATTGGTGACCATAACATTCCAGTTCATTTTACTTTACATATTAAAGTGGGCCTACCGTCGCATAGGCTCATATGTATATATTATATATATATATATATATAATATATATATTAGGGTGATGCAAAAAAGGGGTCAAATTTTTTTTTTTCAATTTTCAGGGAGACACCCTCCTATTTTATTCATATTCCTAAGAAAGCATTGTATGCGAAATTTGGGGTTGAAAAAGAGAAAATTAGAGGTTGCTACCAAGCTTTAAAAATAAATGTATATCAGTTTGTGCTCAAAAATATTGTTTTGTTGATATTTTCGCCGGAGCCGGTTTGATATGTACCTAGTTAACCTAGTTTGGAAAAAAAACGATGACATTCTAGACTATAGTACGTAGTGAGCTCATAAAATAGTAAATAATAGGCACGCTGATTTCCGCACCACCCTCTGAGGTACAGCGTATAGCGCGTTAACTTTTTTTTATGTGGAAGTTTCCCCAGTAGGCATATCATAACCACTTATGTATGTTTATTTTCGTTTTTTGTGAAGCAAGAGTAATGTTTTCTTGTTTTTGTTTGAGAGTGACGACCTGTAACTTTTAACAATTTGAAGAAGGTATTGTTTCTGCTCTTCATCATTGGTTATCAGTTTGTTGTATTCCTCCATCAGTCGTACACCTCTTTCCGCAATGTCGTTTACCACTTTGAGTCCATATGCGATATCTCTTGCATTCGCATAACTTTCATCATCATTCCATTCTTCAGCATCTTTTTCAAGAAAAGTGCAAGGCACCTCTAGGATTTCAAAGAATCTTTTTGTGTTCGCAGTAACGAAATCCTGCAGTTGTTTCTGCCCAGCTGATTCAGGATTTATTGATGCTCGTTTGCTCGGTTTTGAGTCAACTGGTTTCTGCAGAGCATGCTTCATTTTTTTTTGTCTCATGCGAAACAGCTGAATCAAAAAATGCAAGCGCCACAAGCTCCTCAGAGAGGTACCACAAATGTCTCAAAAACTTATTGAGTGCAGCACTTGCAATTTTGTCATCCTTTTACTTGTAGAGCTGCAGACTTTGCACAAAATGCAAATCTGAACGGGGGGCGCATGAGGGTATGGGTGCCAGGTACCACGATCTGATGTATATCGCAGCTGAAAAGCAGCAAACATCTCTCAGTCCTTTTTCCTCTCTCTCAGTTAGTTTAAACTGAGATTTAAACATCCAAATTTTAATGCAGTAAATTAGCTTGCCCATCCATCGTGCTCTGTGATAAGCTCCGGGTGCTTTAAAGCTGATTCCTGACTTGGGGGCACTACCGATGAAAATGAGCGTTAGCTCGAGCAATTCCTTGTAGTCATCACGAGGCTGCTGTTCATCAAGCTGAGCTTGAGCAAATTGAATGAGTTCTTCAGCATCTGAGATTTTCTCTGCAATGTTAGGGTCATCTGTTGCTGTTTGGTAATTGTTCTTGTCAATTTCCACCCACTTTGCTTTGAATCTCTTAAACAGTTGTATGTCAGGGCCACTAGAAGATGGCAAGGAGACAGAAACTGCAGCTTCTAACACTATTTCGAAAATATGATGTCGGCAAGCCAGCCACAGCATATCTTTATCCAATCTTTGCTCTAGTAACATACAAGCACCACTCTTAGAACCTGTGTTGGAGGCAGTGGTGTCAAAACACATGCCCTTCACTTGGTCAGATATATTCCACTCCAATACTAACTGATGGACAGCATCTGCAATGTTTTGACCAGTTCCTCTGGCAAGTTTGGGAATACCAAGAAGCTGATCAACTCCTTGGCCGGAAATTAGAACTGGCAGTCGATCAACATTTTCATGACCAGTAATATCTTCCAGTAGTTTGCCGTCCCAATGTATTTGGAGAGGGCAATTTGTTTCGAAATCCTGCTTCAAATTTTCTGCCATTGTCTTGCGGTTCCTTTGTCTTGCTCTCCGTATCGATGAATAGCTAACACTGTATTCTTCAGGGTTTTGCCCAAGAGCATTGATTGTTGGGATCAAGATTTCCGAAGCAGCTCTATCACTTACTTTTGCAGCATCAAGAGATACAAGCATTGAAGAATCCATAAGCTTTGCACTCTTAGACTTTGATCTACTTTGTCTCGAAGTTGATGGCTGCTGAGGGTCACCAACAAATTCTTCTTCTGATTTTGAACTATCTTCATTCAAACTTGAAGGACTTGAACTTGAGAGCACTGCTGCTTCGAAAACGGCTGTTTCCCTCTTTCTTTTCTTTCAAGCAATGTTTCCTTTTCTCTAGCAATCTCTTCCATTTGTGAAAAAACTTTATCCACTCCAGACATTTTGCCTTTTCTTCCTTTTTGTCGTTGCAGCATCAAAAACTCACGATCTTCATCTATCTTTATCATGTCAAGAGCACTTGCATGTGCAATGTCAAACAGATCTTTCAAGTCATTTTGCCAGCTCTCTTGTTTTTGAAGTAGTGCAGGTGATTGCTTCTTCTTATTATTTCTGTTCTTCTTTAGTTTCTCCCACTCGTTGAAAAGTTTCTTTACTCTCTCCACGACATGACATTTCAACACTGTTGGGATGCGTGCCTTTTCCCACACATCCATAACATCTCTAGCAGTCAACAAAGCCGCTGTTTTCACCTGTTGCTTTTTATTGATCTTGTAGTTCATAAACAATGCTAATGTTTCCCTTTTAGATGGAAGCTGGGTTTCTTTGAAGGACTCTATAGGATGTCCTATGAGCCAAACAACTGTTTTGTGACGCGTATGCCGCTCCATGAGTGCAACTCAGCAACTGCTATACAACCACTCTCAGCGAAGGCAGCAAAGATACTGAGTCAGTGACGCCGCACTTACACTGACGCGGCCGCCACAGTGACGTCACAGCAAAGAAATGATTCTAGAATGTTCGGCCACGGCGTCTATAGCAATGAAAGGGATGAGAAGGTTTACGGAAAGAGGTTCAGAGTCTGTTATGACTGCTATATGTTGCTGACTACCATTTTTGATGAAATCTGCAAAATAAATAAATGTACAATAAATACAAACTGAAAAATAACAATATACAAAATGTTCAATGGATGGTAGCAACCTCTAAAATGTCTTCAATTGTGCTGAAATTTTGCATGTTCAGTTTTTACACTAAATTAAATAAAATTAGAGGGTGTCTTCAAGTTTTTGAAATGATAAGTTATTTTGCATCACCCTAATATATATATATATATATACAGTGTATATATAAGCACACCGGACAAAAAATTAGTCACCCCTCTCAGAATGTACCTAATAACGTGTGACGGCGCCTCTGGCCTTGATAACCGCACGAATCCGGCGAGGCAGAGACTCTACGAGGTTGTGCATGTACTGAACATCGATTTGCTGCCACTCGTTCATCAGCCGGTCCCGAAGTTCCGCCAGAGTCCGTGGGTGTCTATTCCTGCGCTTCACTTTCTGTTTCCAGCCTGAACAACACCTTCGACGCATTCAGGATTAAAGGCTTCATTGGACCTGCGATGTACTCGTCGCCTCCCATCATTGGAGAACAAACAAAAACGGGACTCATCGGACCAAATTACACGTTTCCAATCTGCCGCAGTCCAGTTTTTGTGCCTCTGAGCCCATTTATAACGTGCCAATTTGTGACTTGCTGTTAACAGCGGCCTCTTCCGTGGTACCCTGCTCCAGATGTCCATCGCATGCAGTTCTCGTCGCAATGTCCGTTCGGAAATTGGTCGCTGGATTCTCCTCATTGGTTTCTTGGAGCAATTGTTCTCTGGTTTGAAAACGATTTGCAGTTACTAGACGAGAAACATGGCGGCGGCCCCTATTGTCGAGAATTGTTTTCCGGCCACAGTTACGCCGTCGATTGTCAGTTGATTGCGAACTACACCACTCTTTGTAAACTCGCTGGACAGTACGCGTTGACACACCAACAAATTGGGCTACTTCAGACATTTTGTGTCCGTGGGCTCTGCCAAACACGATGGCTCCTTTTTGCCACTGAGTAACGTCTGCCTCACGACCCATTTTGCAGACTATATCCAACACACACTTTGTTCTTCACCACCTCACGAAACAGATCTGATCCTGTGTGCTACGTCACCGCTACTTGTCACTTACCAATGCTACATCAGCGCCCTCTGTGTGACCTTGAATTCCTACTATCGGTGCTATTAGGGGTGACTAATTTTTTGTCCGGTGTGCTTATTATAAAAGAAAAAAATAAGCTTAAAATTTGACATTTCTGTAACATAAAATTAAAGTGAAATTGATCAAACTGAAACGATAATGTAATTGTTCAATTATTTCCTCATCATACATTTAATGCCTAAATTAAGCGAGCTTTTATGCAGTTAACATCTGAATAAGGTTGTAAACTATCTTAACACACAGTTTAATATACATTACAACACAGTTCCTTTATATAGGCTACTGCGTGTGTGTGTGTGTGTGTGTGTGTGCACACACCACATTTTTATTTCGTGGGTATAACGTAAAATTTTTTTTAGATTTTTTTCTCAATATGCTGATACCTTGGTTTGCTTCTGCCAGAAGTGTTTACTGTAACGAAAGTCATTCTTGTTGCTCCGCCTTAGACCTATAGCTTAACATGGAATCCGAACCACGACCCATCACAGATCGTCAGAAATTACAAAGTGCTCGTCCAGACTCCGTCTCACGACCTCCCGATCAGCCGCCCAGCGACTTAACGACTATGCTATCCAGGGTGGCACAGACAAAATCTCACCGGACAAAAACTCACCACTTAAGTGCAAAAGAGGACAAAAAATCACCAGACAAATGTTTTTGCGAAATACATACACTCTAGTCTAGATCTTAAGATCTTAAGCTCACAAGATTTTAGACTCATTGTAGATAATTACTCTTCATCTTTCAAAGTGTTCTTCTTTCAAATTGGTCATCTTTCAGATTGTTCTGTTTTTAAAAATCAATAATTAATGCCCAGTTAGGTCAATTGAATGCCCGGTTAGGTGAACTGTACGCCCTTGACGATTAGTTAGGTTAAGTCATGATATTTTCGTTAAAAACACATTAATTATTTAAAGTGCTCTAACATGTTTGTTTTTCATTGCTCCAAAAAAAGAAAGTTATTTTGGTTCTTTTGCATTATCCTCCCAACACTAATATTTTTTATATAATGTTGGTTTGGTTTTGGTTATGGTACTTTATTTTCCTTCCATTATAAAAAAAATTAGTGTTGGGATTAGGTTAGGTTAGGTTAGGTTTGGTTAAGTTAGGTTAGGTTAAAAACAGCCCGCCGCAGGCGTTAGCCGTAGTTAGCCGGCTTCAAGTTAGGTTAGGTTAGGTTAAGAATATTTATTCATATAACTAATGATGTAATTTCAGAATATTTTGCTTAAAAGTGTTTTGCTAACGCACTTTATTTTCCTTCCATTATAAAAAAAAATTAGTGTTGGGAGGATAATGCTAAAGTACCGTTATTTTTGAAATCAGTGACCAAAACTACATTAGTATACCGATTTGGTTAAAAACAGAACAATTTAAAAGATGAAGAGTAATTATCTACAGTGAGTCTAAAATCTTAAGATCTAGACTAGAGTGTATGTATTTCGCAAAAACATTTGTCTGGTGAGTTTTTGTCCTCTTTTGCATTTAAGTGGTGAGTTTATGTCCGGTGAGTTTTTGTCCGGTGAGTTTTTGTCCATGAGTTTTTGTCCTGGATTCATCCAGGGTACCTATTTATCTACCAATCACTTTTTGTATAGAAGGATGGGATCACCTGAAGATCAGGGCCCCCAGCCTTCTTTAGTTAGCCTTATAAGGCTAACTAACGAAAATATCACGACTTAACCTAACCAATCGTTAGGTCAACTGTACGCCCTTGACGACTGGTTAGGTTAAGTCGTGATATTTTCGTTAGTTAGCCTTATAAGGCTAACTAACGAAGGCTGGGGGGCCCTGATCTTCAAGTGATCCGATGGATGAAGAGTTGGATGAGCTGCAAGTCGCCTGCCATCGCCGGGAATCGAGCCCGGGGTCAGTGGATTCGTAGTCAGCAATGCTAACCACTACATCACCGAGGAGTATATATATATATATATATATGATAATGATAATAATAATAAGCTTTATTGGCAGGCCATAAATCCCAATAAAATAGTAAATATTCTTGAAGGTAATAAACGATAAGATAAATCAAACAATAATAAATTTAAAAACTAAAAATTATGAATAATAGAGAAATAAAAATAAGTCACGTACTGAAACAAGTAATAATAAAAACTAACCACAGCTAACTACAAAAAAATAAAATATGAAAATAAAAATATAAAGTACACGTAGTGGCAATACCAACATACAAGGTGTCCCAAAAGTCAGTTTACCGAGGAAAATGTTTTCTCCTGATGATTATTCTAAACATTGACAATTGTTTTTATAGCAAAAAGCCAGCATGTCTTCAGGACCTTAAAGACTACATTTGTGAAGAATTCCAGCTCTTAAGCAATGATAAGGAACTATGTAAAGCAATTTGCTGGTCAACCGTTGACAGATACAAGATGTGAATCGAACGATGTGGACGACATTTTGAACGGTTATTGTAACCAGAACTATTCTCATGTTTTGTAAATATGTTTCAGAAATTTTTTTTCTTTGTTTTCTTATGTTTTGTAAATATATTTATGAAACAAGTTTTTTCTTTGTAGTAAACTCACCTTAGGAGAACATTTTCTTCGGTAAACTGACTTTTGGGACACCCAGTATATATGGTAATGATATTAATGACAATGATAACACTGGGGAACAAATTTCAATTTTTTGTCTATTGAATTAGATTTGACAGTTACTTCTAGGTAATTTGGGTGCGCTGAGCACGAATTTCTACTCGGTTTTGCTCTATCAGGTCCTGATTTTGCTCAACACCCCTCCTCTTTCGTCGTATTCATAAAAAGGTTTTTTTCTCAATACTCGCTGTCTTTTTGCAGTTACACATTATGCAACTAGGTTTTTATCTAGGTATTTGTACCTATTGTTATGGTATTGTTGTATTATGTATATTTTTATATGTAACAACCTAAAAATATTTTTAATTTTGTCATTTTTAACCCATTTTAATATTAGTAAATTAAGCTAAAAATATCATAGAATTCTAAAATTTTCTCAAGCGTTCCTGTTCTCTGTAGAGTATTCTAGAGGGATAACTAAAATATATAAAAGCGACTCGTTTCCAGAGTTAATCAGTCAATTCAATCAGTCAGTCAGTCAGTCAGTCAGTCAGTTGAGTTAGTTAATTAAGTTTGGGCATTAACATAATTTTGAATTGGCATATGATTTAGTGAGTAATTTTGTCATCATGATTTAATATAGTTGATTTAATTAGACGTAATTTATATTGTACCTACTCATCCGTGTTTCTAGTTTAATTTCATAGATTATAAGTACCTATTTCATAATAAGTACCTATTTAAACTAATTTTTGTTTATATTTCAGATTTTCTTAAATTTATATGAATTAAGGGCTTTAAATACCTTTACAAATTGGCAGAACATTCAAGCAATATGTCATCAAGCACTAGAAAGTTCAAATGCAAAAACAACCCTGATTCCTTCTGTTATATATGTGGAAATTTTACACTTCCACATCAACGAGCAAATATAACTGACTTCGTAAAAAGAGCTTACTTAGCTTATTTTGGCATAAAACTGGGGGACCAAGATAAATCGTGGGCTCCACATAAAGCCTGCACTATATGCATTGAAAGACTGCGACATTGGACGAAGGGTTCGGATTCAAAAATACCTTTTGGAGTTCCGATGGTAAGTTTATGATTTCATAAAACTACGTAATTTAATCACTAGTATACTGTAACTTACCTAAATGTAATTGTAACTTAGGTACATAAACAAAAATTTACAGAAAATGTTTATAAGAATCTCAAATATTGCATAAGGTTGAAACACATAGAAATGTTAAATGTTTGGGTGATAACTTTTGATAAAATTCATAAAAACAAGTCTCTCGTCGCTTTTGTTAACGCTTTACAATTTTTTTTCCATATCAGGTGTGGCGAGAGCCTACTAACCACGAGACCGATTGCTACCTTTGCTTTGTCAAGACTTCGGGCTTCACTAAGAAAAATAAACATTGTATCGAGTACCCAAATTTCGACACCGCGATACGACCTGTGATACATTCAAATGAGATCCCCATTCCAAAATTTAAGGGTCTGCCAACTCAAGAATTAGTTGAAGATGTTCCTGAAAATATTGTTATGCACTTTGAGGAGTCAGACACCGATTTTGACCCCAGCGTATTTGAAAGTCAAAACGATCCGCAAAAGTTTAACCAGGCCGAGTTGAATGATCTTGTAAGGGATCTAAATTTGCCAAAAAGGCTGCGGAAATTTTAGCTTCAAGACTTAAAGAGAAAAACTTGCTTACTTCAAACACATACATTTCATTTTACAGAAAAAGAGAAGAAGAACTTGTTAAATATTTTAGAACAGAGGATAGTTTAGTATATTGCTGCGACATAGTTGGTTTGTTAAAGAAGATGGGGGTTGAGTCTTACGATGCAAATGATTGGCGCTTGTTTTTAGACAGTTCGAAAAGAAGTCTTAAGTGTGTGTTGTTGCATAATGGCAATCTATACGGCTCGATACCGATTGGGCACTCAACAAAATTAAAAGAAAAGTATGAACATACTGTATAGTAAAGGTTTTAAATCTTATCAAATATAGGGAGCACGAGTGGATCATATGTGTTGACTTAAAAATGGTTAATTTTCTGCTAGGACAACAAGAGGGTATACTAAATATCCCTGCTTCCTTTGCTTATGGGACAGCAGAGCCAAGGAAGAACATTATTTCAAACAAATCTGGCCAGCACGAACATCACTTACTGTCGGAGAAAAAAACGTAATTAATCCACCTTTAATGAGCAGAGATAAAATCATATTTCCTCCTCTGCATATAAAACTAGGCCTCATTAAACAATATGTAAAAGCTTTAGATACGAACGGCGAGTGTTTCAAATACATAACTTCAAAATTTCCAAGTTTAAGTTATGAAAAAATCAAGGCGGGAATTTTCGACGGTCCACAAATAAGAACAATGATTAAAGACAGCAATTTTCCTAATGTCATGAATGAACGCGAAAAAAATGGCTGGTTCTCATTCGTGGACTTGATAGAAAACTTTTTAGGCAATTATAGGGCAGATAACTACGAAGAAATCGTAAAAAAACTTTAAGGGACTACAAAGAGTTAGGTTGCAATATGAGCATAAAAATGCATTTTTTGAATAGCCATCTTGACCAATTTCCAAGTAATTTAGGTGATGTAAGTGACGAACAAGGGGAGAGATTCCACCAAGATATCAAAATTATGGAGGAACGGTACCAAGGCCGCTGGGATTCCCACATGATGGCTGATTACTGCTGGTGCTTGAAAAGAGATCTGCCATCAACAAGCAAATACGCTAGAAAGTCTTACAAAAGAAAATTTTTGCCACAGTGAAAGCTTCATATCTGTTTTTTTTTTATTTTAAGTCATTTCTATCGTTATAATGTAATTTTACTGTAGTTTGAACTGCTTGTATTCATGAAACTTGAAAAAAAAATTTAACACATGACTTAATTTTTTAGTCCTAATTTAAAAAATCTGGAAAATGGCACATAGGCTGTCGACAAGAATCAGGACCTGATAGAGCCAAACCGAGTTGAAATTCGTATTCAGCGCACCCAAATTACCTAGAATCAAGTGTCAGATATCATTCAATAAAATACGTGTTGCCCAGTGTAATACTTAGTAGCAGGAGACACATCCCATAAAATAAAAAGGTACATTATCCATGAAGGTTATGAACAGTACAACTAATTATTAAACAATAAATTTTAAAAACAAAAACAAAAAAGGGACTACAGTAATGAAAAAACCATACTATAATTCACGGCATGTCCGTCTGTCTGTCTGTCTCCTTTTCAGGTCCAAATGGCTTGTCCGATTTTCATGAAACTTGGTGACAACACCCTGTGGGATCTCTGAAGTGTTTTTTTTTTCAATTCGGTCGGCCCCCTAAAAATTTACCCCAATTTATTTCCAAAAATGTTATATGCTAAAACACGAAGCACTTAAATTTCAAGAATTTTAATATCTAAAATTTTCTTAAAATAAACCAAATTCCAACACGTTTCTTCAGAATTTTATACACTTTCGTGGAATGAAGAAAATCAAGTTGGTCAATAAATGTAGAAAATAATGTAGCCATCAGAATTTTTAGCTACGCACCGGAAGCCATGATAGGTAAAAAAAAAAAATAAAGTGACAAGTTGTATTTGAAATTTAAGTGCTTCGCGAGTTTCAAGTAAAATCTGTGAAGCTCCATTTAAAATTTAAGTGCTTCGTGAGCTAGTTGTAAATGCTAAACTCTATCTCGTTTAAAGAATATCCCGTGTAACAGTAATACAAGTAAAGAAACGACAAATAATAAAATTAGTAATAATAGCTTCATAAAAATAAAAAGTACGTACATGTAATGGAATGGCTAATGCGGGGGTTAAGTGGAGTTTAACAAACAGTTAAATAGAGTTAACATTTAAGTTAACAGTGGAGTTAACAGTTAAGTGGAGATAACAAACACTTTCATCACAAAAGGTTCACAGTAAAACAGGACTGATGAATAGCTTGGAGACTTGGATTCTACGAGTTTTTAATTCTTCGCATTAGACTATATTGAGCACGTCTTGTTACCTCAGGGAAGCTCGGAACATTGCGGTTAGTGAACATTTGAAAGGTTGAGCATCTTGGAGGTAACTTATGCAACAGTCTATGTAGGATCTGTTATAAAGCAAATTGAGGGTTCTGCAGGAGCCTTTTTCATAATTAACCCAGAATTGCTGCCTATAAATATTAGCACAGAAAGTACAAAAAAAAAGTGTCTTTAGCTTCGCTTGTACAAAATTTGAAATTCTTTATAATCATGTTTGCCTTAGCACAGTAATTTTGATATTGGTTTCTTATGTCTGAGTCATCACTCAAGGGACTGGTGACAGTTTGATGCAGATACTTAAATTCTTGTACCTGCTCTGTTGGTTCTTCTCTCATTTAGAAAATATCATTAGCTGTTTGATTTGAGAGTTTAGAATGGAATTGCATGACCTCAGTTTTAGTAACATTAAAATTAATATCATGGTTCTGTGAATATGGCTCACAAATTTTTAAGACGATCCAGATCTTTCACCAAAGGGCTTATTAACACCATATCATCGGCATAGACCAAGTTATTTATCCTTATGTCATCTATACAGCATCCCACTCTTGCCTCATTAAGAGAAGCAATTAATCCATCCATATATATGTAAAAATGAACCATAAATAATTCCCATATTCCTATACTAGCTTATTCTTCATGTAATTCTTGTATTCATTTATATAGTTCTTGTATCCATTTTAAAATTCATGTGTTATATGGTTCATGTATTTATATAATCCTGCATATTCGTATATATTTAACTTTATATAATGCCTATAATCATATGTATGTACGTTAGGGTGTGTCAATTTTGGGGGTGAAATGACTAAATTGAAAATCATGTGATTTGGTAGCAATTTAATGTAATCATTTGGCATACAAAATAATATCCTTGCTTCAAAAACAATAAAAAATAACTCCTACCTATATCAATTTTAATTCAAAAATTCCATTTTTCCGTAAATTCATAACAAAATAACAAATGTGCGCAAACATCCTATCAACATTTAAAGTGGCAATAAGATATCATTCAGAGTCTTTATTTGAAAGTAACCAATGCAGTCATGTCCTTTTTGCTGCGGTTCCTTGACATCAGCATTCGGCTTGCTACTTGCGCTTTGATGTAGCCTTCTCGCCTCTCATGACTGTAAACTTGACTAGCTGCTTCTGTGACCATTTTCACACATCTCTCCACACTCTGAGTGTGAGAAGGGCACTTTGGCAGTTGCATTGGAGCCTCTTTAAGTTGTTTTAAATCTTTGTTTGTTATACATGTTGTCAGTGGTGGCTCCAAAACTTCCGAACTCAAGTTAATTAATTCTGACAATTTCGTGGCATTGACGTTCATCGGAGGTACCTTCCTTGTCTGAACAGAGCAGTCTCCCAGCTGGTCATCATCTAGTGATGTTCCTCTCAGCTTTAGAATGATTTCCACAGCCTCAGTTCGCTCTTTGGTACATTGGCTGCAGAGTATTGCTTGCAAAACTGCCTCTGGCCTAGCATACCAAGCGGACCTTCTCACCACAGGTAATACGATGTCCACCACTACTTTCCTTTGGGTTCTCAGTAGATGTAATTGAAACAAGATGTGGTTGGGCCCCTCCATCCACATTGGATTAAGTTTTACATTGAACCAGTGAGGAAGATAAAACCCAATAATAAATTCAACAATCAACATCAAATTCTGTAGCATATTGCCCTTCAGTGCATGTTTGGAAATCCAAATCCTGCAGAAACGAATCGCTGTTGTTAACCAACGACTGTGACTTATGGGTCCAGTCTCCAAGAGAGCCAGATTTTGAGGCAACTCTCCTGATCTGATTGCTTGAACAATACGATAAGCGTAAGATTGATCCGTGCTGAGGTGTTTGATAACTTCTTCAGACAACACTGGAAGGGGAGGGCCTACTTCGACCTTTGGAAATTTTGTATTTATTTCTAATTCCGTTGCTTCATCTAGCATGTTGCCAAGGGGGCCTGACCACTTGTTGTTGCTCTTTGTAGGACCATCAAGTTCCTGGATGAGACGACGAAGAGGTAGTTCCCCTGTGTGCAAATCACATACAATCCAAACAAGCCTTCTTCCAAGTTTTTTCTCTAAATGCGTCAAAACACCGCCCTGCCATCCAGTGTTCACCGCAGTTGAGTCTCCGCCAACGGCCTGCAGTGAACTGTCAGTCTTCTTTCTTGAAGCCAACATATTATTTGATCAGCAATTGCCTCTGCATGTTTCTTGCCTTCTACTTCTGCTTCAGGAACAAAGTGAAACAAATAGCGGCCACCAGGTTCGGAACACACAGAGTAGTGTTCTTCTTTGATGAGACCGGGAAACTTTCTGTCCATTCCCTCTACCTCTAGGAGAACTTTTGTGTCATCTCTTCTTCCATCAAACAAAAGGCAAGAGAGACCTTCCTCCTTCAAATCTTTTTCATGCTGATCAGATATTTCCTTCATTATTTTTTCTTGTGCTCTTCTTATCTTATTATGATCTATCACTAAGGATGTATCCTCTCGGCTGATGAGGCCTGCATCTATCCAAGCGGCAGTGACAATCTCTGCAGTCTCTCGTAGCCCCGTATGGTGGCGAATACTGGCAAGGGCAATGTTTGAGATGTCTTTAGTGTTGTATTTCATTCTCTTTGGCGAAGGTTCAGATGGCATTTTGGAGCTATCATCTGATGTTGCTTCTTTCTGTTCATCTGAAGAGCTTTCAAAGAAGTGAGAAACCTCTTGATAGAGCTCTTCATCTCTTTGGGTGGCTTCTTCACTCTTCTTTTTCTTCCTTTCTTCCCTCTCTCGGATTTTCTCTTTTTTCTTAGCAATAACAATCTGTTTTTTGTTTTCTGAATAATCTGCCGAACCAATCTGCATACTTCCTTGGCTTCCTGCCTTTGTTCTCTGCGCCTTTATGAAAGCCAGCTCCAAAACAGGGATCTTCTCACGAGGACAGCGACAATCAATGTGAGGGTGAGGTTCTCTTCTGCATGAGGGAGAACAATTGGCTTCAGAACACAACTCTATGGGACACTGGCAGTTCAAAATGTCAAGAAGAGTATCAAGTGTGTGTGCAGAAATTTATTTTTCTTTGCTAGTTTTCCTTTACCAAGTGATGTCTCAACTGCTTTGTGCCACAGCTTTGTTAATTTTAGCTCAATAGTTCTATACTGATTGAGTACAGGTGGTTTGAATAACACATTAGCTTTTTTCCACTGATGCAGAAGAGGGGGAATCATGTCCCTTATGAGCTCTTTCTCTGTGTAGTTCCTTCTATCCTTTGTATTTTGTTCACGAAGAAGTAACCCTAGTCTCAGCATGTCTCGCACTGTTGGTAGTTCTGATACGGGAAGCTCCTTGCCTGTACCGACTAACAGGCTCAAGTGGCATGACGACTGACCTCTTGTCTTCAATTTTGGCATCTTAGGAATATCTGAAAAGAAAGAAAAACATTTAAGTATTTTATATCAATTACGATGTTTCAAAGTTTAGTCATTCGATGTTCTAAAATTCAATAAAAAATATTTCATGGGATTACAACATAATTAGACAGAAGAATATGATAATAACAAATAATTGTACTAGTCAATAATCCATACTTACAGTTAAACTGTAGTATTCGTCGTAGAATAACTATGAAGTAGGTAGAAGAGCAATAACAGCAAACCACCGTCTATGACATCTAAGAGGCAACTGAGGACTGAGAGTGAGGGACAGTTCTATTCATGTTGTGACTTGTACATTTTACAACAACTATATGACCTTGAAAACACTCCATATGCGATCAGTGGGATAATTCTGTGACAGATGAATAGTTAATCAATTTATGTCCTATTATTTAGTAAAAGAGTCAATTTCTGAAACTTTAAGGTAAAATTGATGTAGGTAAGGGTTATTTTATTTCATTTTGGTTGGCCAATTTCAAGTTTTGACATGAAAAGACTACATTTTCACTACCAAAATTGATTTGAAAAAAGTTGACAAAATTGACACACCCTAATGTACGTGTGTGTATTCATTTTTACATAAGGATCAAATTCGGCAACGCGAGTTTGGATAAATTTTTTGATTTGTTTTCTACTTTGCAAAATAATTGGTGACCTGTTCTTTTTAAAATCTCATAATCATTTTTTTAGATTTCGCTTAATAAGGAATCCTGCTTAAGCTTTGCAATGTGCATATTTTGTATACATTCTCTTTTCGTTATAAAAGATGAAATCATGTCTTGCCTAAGCATTTAATTGTACATCTTAAACCTTTAAATTTTACTCATATGCATATTTTAGTGTAAAGATGCATAGTCCAATTTTCACTTTTAGTTAACTTGGCAGATCATGATAACATCAGATCTGAAAATCCGCGGTTTAAGATAAAAATATGGCTTCATCTTCAAATATCTTGTTTATTCGTTTAATACCACAGCTAAAAGATTTACTTTATTTTCAAATATGGTGCAAAAATAATGCAGCCTTTTCAACATTTAATAACAATGATGTTAGCAGTTTTGGGGTATATAAACCCCAGTAAAATTCTTCCATAGGCATTAAGAAATAGATTCAAAGGCTGAGCACTACCTGTACCTTTTTGCAGTAAAATCCAGTAAGAAATAGTCTTTATCTTCTCCTTCGAGCCTTGTTCTCTTCAGGAACTTAGTCAGTCAAATTCCCCGATACGTTATAAGAAGAATCCGGGAATCTTCAGAGAATTTTAGTACGTCTACCAGAATCCTCCGAGCCACTATAGAAGAACTCGGAGAATAATATAGAAGAAACTAACGCAAACAACACATCCGTTGCTGCCACCTAACTAGAACCCCGTCGACTTCGAACCAACACAGGCCATAGACGGAGGGGTTAACATATATATTAAACAGCAGAGGAAAAGAGTAAAATGCCTTGTTTAACTCCGCATGAGGAACCAAAACATTCGGACAATACATTGCTTCATCTAACAGTAGAAGTTTGGTGTGTGTGCCAATATTTCAATAAATTTAAAACATATGGTGGGACATTCCTGTTTTGTAACATTTTAAATAGAATATTGTGATTCACTCTATCATACGCTCTGGTTATATCCAGAAAACAACTATAAATAGTTGAATTACTGAGAGTATATCTAAATACAATCTCTTTCAAAATATAAATACACAGGTCAGTTGAATGGGACCTTTTGCAACCAAACTGATTAGGAGACGTCCATAAATAATCATTTAGCCGGCGTAGCAAATGTTTCTCAAGTAATTTTGAGAAGAAGAAGGCAATGGCAATAGGCCTGTAGTTATCGCTGGATAGAATGTCCCTATATTTATTTTTGACAAGGGGTGTGATATAAACTCTGAGAGCAAACATGGCTGAGAAATTGAGAATAGTAACGAGATATGAAGACTGATCACATCATTAGCATACTTTAAATAGATCATAATTATATACATGATAGGTTGAGTGCGAGAAATAGAGGGGAGAAATGGAGAAAAACTGAAAAGACCAGAAGATATAAGGAAGCGATGGATTGAATATATTGAAGAACTGTATGATAAAGAGAACAAACCTAATAACATCGAAATGGAGGAAGCAGATGAGGTGGAAGTAGATTGATTGTATGGGACTGGACATATTGGAAAGAGAAGTAGAGATGGCTGTAAAAGACCTAAGAAATGGCAAGGCCCCAGGACCAGATGATGTACCAACATAACTTCTGAAGAGTCTTGAAGGTGATGCTAGAGAGAAAGTGAATGTATTGTGCAGAAACATGTATGAAAGTGGAGACTGGCCTGCTGACTTTATGAGAGTCTCTATGATTACTATTCCCAAGAATAGGCGTGACGTTAGCTAATTTAAAGTCTTCGGGAATAATCCCCGTTTCGAGTGACTGATTAAAGATCTTCGTTAAGGGGCCTACGATAACTTCTTTCAAATTTTTCAAATGTCTGGGATAAAAAGCGTCAGGGCCTAGAGCCTTGCTAACTTTTAGCCTATCGATATAATGCGCAATCTCAGCCTCGTAAACAGTTATTTCATCTAAAATAGTCTCGCTACTAAATGGAACGATATCATCCACGTCGGGGACATTATTGTCTTCTACGGTAAAAACTGTCGCAAAAAGTTATTGAAAATACCCGCCATCGCCTGAGCGTCAGAAGCCAAAGCGCCATTAACATCCACTAGAGGGCCTATGTTATTTATTTTTTACCGGCTTACGATTATTAACGTATTCAAAAAACTTTTTTGGATTATGTTTACTATCCGCACCTATAAGTATCTCTAAATTACGCTTGGCATTCTTAACTGATCTTTTAACCTGACGTCTAAGCTCGATATATCTATTAAAGTTAGCTACCTCTCCATTGCGCTTACTAAGTCTATACGCTCTATTACGCTCGTTTATAAACTCTCCTATTTCCCTACTCCACCACTTCGGCCTACCGCGATTTCTAGCGCGCTTGAGCCTACGAGGAATAAACTCCCTTTCAATATTCCTAAAACTTTCTTTAAACGCCACCCAACGCAGATTTGTGTCATTACCCATAAATATGTTATCCCAGTCTACTACTCTCATCCTATCCGCGAAACTATCAAAATTAGCATTACGAAAATCAGGGACTTCTATTACGTTACTATCCTTTGTGTTTTCTATCAATAACTTAAACCTAAGAATTTGATGATCGCTACATCCTAAACTCTCGCCTACTTCTAAACCTTCGACTATATTCTCGCCGTTCGTCATCACCAAATCTAAAATATTATCACCGCGCGTTGGTTCGGTAACTATCTGTCGTAAAAAGTTATCGTCCATAAACTCAACCAATCTCAAACCCTCTTCATTACCCGTAAAATTCTCGTAATTAACATTAGGGCAGTTAAAGTCTCCGACAATTATACTATTCCGATTGTCAATAAAATTACCAAGAAATGAGTAAAATCTAGTATCTATATCGAGGGTTTGAACGGGAGGTCTATAAACAACGACAAAATTAAAACTAATACTACGCGCCCTAACTTCAACACAGATCGCATTAATTGCTGCCGGAAAATCTAACTTAACCTCGATAGCCCTAAGGGAATTACGAATGTACAGCAAAACGCCGCCTCCAAATCTATGTAACCTATCATTAGTAAAGAGTTTAAAACCCGGTATATCAAGTTCCCCGAACAAGTCCCGAGTCACGGTATTTAACCAAGTTTCAGTGATAGCAACTATATCATAGTTGCCGGAATAAATTACCGCCTTAAATTCATTTAATTTATTTCTAATACTACGAGCGTTGCAATAAAAAACGTTTAAGTTATTTTTTACCACGGGCCCGCGTTTTAGACTATTTATCACGTCGGGCCCGCGTTTCCCGGACCCACAACGTTTAAAGAAGGCTTCGACCTATACAGCTTTCGCACGCTTTCGTCTATTAACCTACCTAGCCTAGCATTACCTATTTCATTAAAATGCACCCCCATCTTTTATAAAAAGGCTAGGATCATTGAATTCGGACCACAGCTTTACGAAGGGTACATTTTCCTCAGCACAAATCTCTTCTAATTTGTTATTCAAAAATATTGTTTTGGACGTAATTCTAAGACCCAACCCGTGCCTATGGGTAATACCTAGAACTAAAGACCTATCTGACCTCGCCTTCAGGGACCTAATTAACCCCCTATATCTCTCCAAAAGGTCAGGCACTCTCGTATCGGGCCTATACGAGTCGTTGCCTCCTACCATCGTCACCAACATTGAGTGACGGGAAGCAACGTCAACCCTATCCACTTCGTCTCTAACTCTGTCAACCCTGGCCCCTGGGAGACAGACCCTCCTCCTCTTGGTTGGATTCCGTTTAACGAACTCTTTGTCCATGTGGCGCACTAAAGAGTCCCCAATTAAAATAGTTTCCCCCTCATTCACGTCCCTTTCCAAATGGTGTTGAAGTACTTGGATATGGCCCCTCAAATACACGAACTGATTCGCTGAAATACAAGGTAATAATAATACGAAATTTAGCTGCTAATAATTCATTTTTACGGTAGCATAAATAAGTATCATCGCATTCTATTAATTATTGTTCTCAGAATGAATTAATAAGCATGCAACTAATATATACTCTGCTTTAATACGGTTAGCTTAAAACAGATAACACTGTACTATACTTCACATAAAACCTCTCCAAAACGCATAGCTAATTAAAATGTATGCATAAATTCACCGATATGTCTGATACAAAGAGGCTGACAATATACGGTAAGAAACAGTTTTGTCTAGTATATTGTTCTTCATGAAATTAGACAAATTTATGAAACGCCAATTGATACATGTTTATTTAATAATCATTGACAAGTAATTAAAGTATGACATATATTCAACACATATAATAATAAAATAAACATATCTATCCGATAGAACTTTTTTAATTGATTGTACTTTCAAACTCATTATAAAGGACGTAGAATTATTAGCGAACCTTGAGTATTTTTTGCTACACTTTAAGCGTTGACTTCGTCTCGTAGGCATTATGACAGCGTAATTTCCGCACTCTTCACCATTCAAATTGGCTCAATTCCACGTTCATCTGATATACTGAACTTCCTAATGTTTGCAGATGATACAACTGTCTCTTTTTTTTGCAAAGATGTTAATTCAGCTAAGAATATATTTAATTCAGAATTCATCAGTGTAATGAAATGGTTGACCACCAATAAACTCTTCCTAAATACCAGCAAAACAAATTTCATGATTTTTACTAATAAAAGAAATGTATATCTTGATGAACTTAATGTTAATGAAATCGCCATAAAGGGGTGTACTGTAACAAAATTTCTTGGTGTAATGCTAGATAAGAATTTGCAATGGAGTGATCATGTAAATTATATCGCGAAAACGATTTCAAAGAACGTTGCTATAATGTTTAAACTTAGAAATGTAGTCCCTAAACAAGTTTTATTGACTCTTTATCATACTCTTTTTCTTCCCTCTATAACGTACTGCAGCCTTGTTTGGGGAAACTCCGCTAACAACGCATTAAATGGTATCTTTGTCATCCAAACACGAGCAATAAGGTTATTATCTGGTGCTAATTTCCTTGATCACTCTAGTGCATTATTTAAAGAGCTAAACCTACTAAAGCTCAACGATATAACCAAACTGGCACATTTTATTTTTATTTACAAGTGTAAGAACAAAATCATTAATTTGCAATGGTTAAATAGATATTTTGTAACTCATCAAGAAATCCACTCGTATCACACCAGAAACAGATCAAAGCTTGTTATACCTCAATTTAGATTGTCTTCATCTCAAAAACTACCCATTTTCATTGGATTGAAACAATGTAATGACTTAAATGCCGATATAAAATATATTGTGAATGTAAATTTGTTTAATGCCAAGTTGAAATTCCGATTAATAATGGCATACTAATAAAAATCTAGGATTAATGTTCACTAATATTGTTTAATATTGTCCATTAATATTGTTTGATATTGTAATACATGTTTTAACTATTAATAATACTTATTTACTTATTTATTTATTTATTATTATTAATTAATAACAACTAGCTGCTTATTTTTAATAAGAGCCCAGTAAAGCCTAAAGCTTAAGGGCCAAATTAAATAAAATAAATACTCGAGTTTCACAATTATTCATGTCACTGTAAATTGAAAAAAATGTATTTATTTTATTATTACTAATAAAGGTTATTCTATTCTATTCTATTCTAAATAGCACGTATCCTCGTCAGTACTGGAATAACAGTAAGTGAAAACAAGAGTGTAATAACTGTAGTTATGCCGATTATACATAAATGTGCCGTATGTCCTTTGTTCCTTTAAAATGTTAGCTACGTGAAATGCACCATTTCCGTCTACTACATCGTGAATTTAAATTAGACCAGTATGCAGGAATTAATATTTTTTAAAAAAGTAAATTTCAAAAATTCTAGAATGATTTATTATCATTACACAATCAAAAATATGCGTTAGAATGAACATTCAATACAAAATGTATGCAATAATATAACAAATACATTACTCTTCTACAATTTCATTGATAAAGATATAAGTTTACCGAAAAAATCAATCTACCTTTCTTTATAACCATTGGTGTGGAAAGCAGCCATGTTGTATCAACAACCTTCTGGTTCTGTGACAAACATTGGTCTGACGTAAGTATGATATCTGTCGCTATGCATATATGCACTTTGTACCCCCGGGGGTATTCTGATAATGACTTGCCCATACATCGTGGTGTATACCCACTCCCTCGCAGGAAAGATCTCCGATAGGCATATATATATATATATATATACAGCTTTACAAATGCCTGAGGGTAAGTTTTGGAGTATATATACCCACGTAACTACGCTTTATGTTCTGTTTACTTTGAATTCACTGATTGACTAAGTCACTTCATCAGAAGCTGGTAAGTAAAAGAAAACATATTTCAAGACTGGTTAGTTTTATATTCACAACTAGATTTATCTATCAACAGACAGTTAAAGTAAAGACGTGCATTCGTATTCTCTGTTTTAAAATATAAATTAATAACACGCAGTAAATATACTAATATATATATATACTGGCTATTTAATGGTGAGCTTAATTCACATTCTTTCTCGAGAAAGTAAACGATATCTTTAATTCGTTACCGGTGAATAAATTAATTTATATACGAAATAATTTAATGCTATAATTTCTTTCCACGTCATTTTCAGAACCATGGAGAAGCAAGCACCTGAAGATCGTTTGATAATAACCGATTCACAGATAGAACGCATAAGAATGCTGGTTGCAGATGTCGACGAGGACGTCGAGATGCTGATACGATAATGATTGTTCATAATCTTAGAAACCATACCCTTCCATATTATACACTCGTATTTTAAAAGTGCACTCATTAGAATTTCATGCCCTATTTATGTATAAATATGTTAATTAGATAAAACCTTTCACAATAACGTGATCGTCTTTGTTTTTTCTAGGAGTTATATTATAAAACCCAACAACGACGAAGGTATTACGTTAGCCGAAACTGTGACTGCAGATGATCGGGAGATTGTCCCGTTATACGGGCCATCTGATAAATTAGCAGACAACGACGAAAAACACCATGTGGAGTTCTCAGCTGAAGAGCCAAAAATTATCGATGAAATAGAAAAAGTTGAATATGCTAAACAGCCCCTACGTGGTACATATTTGACAGCTCCTCAGAAGCAACCCGCACCACCGAATTTGAGCGAAGGATCGTATCACCTGAGGGGCAAGCCGAAGAAGACAACGCATATTTTATTGAATATACACCAGAAGAAATGAAACTTATACTGGCTATGGTGCTGAGGGCGGAAGCTATACCACCTCCATACGGGTGTGGTACTGATTAAATACATGTAAATATCGAAGTTATTGATCTAATCTCAGTCGGCGATGAGCAGAATCCGTGAGTAGCTTTTTATATTTTCGGTAAATTAGCAATAAACTGCTTCACAAAGTAAAAGTCAAAATAAAAATATTGTGATAAGATTTGTGTGGTATGCGTAATTTAGAATTGGTTGAGATACTCCGAAATGATAAATATTCTATGATTTAAATATAACTTCTTTGCATACATTTTATATGTAAGGTATGTGATTTTAAAAAAATAGTATATTAGGTTGTGAATGCGTTACAAATTTTGGGGATGTATAACTGCGTAGGAATGCAATGTTGAAAATAAATAACGGAAAAAAGTACCCAAATTTAGCTAGCTTTTCTATCACTATTTATGTACTCTACCAACTCGTATTTTCTGGGTGAATTGAAATTCGAGAGTTTTCTTTTTGTGCGGTTTTCCATACTATATATATATATATATATATATATAGATATGTGTGTGTGTATATATGCTTTACCATGTTATAGAAAATAAATATTTTTTCCTCTACAACAGAGCTCAGTGTGAAGTTGAAACGTCTTCAGCAGATGAGCATCCGAAACAATCTGTTGTTATCTCTAATGCGACGGCAACGCGTGATGTTGCAAAATAAGACGCGGCAACTAGAACCAACGAGAGTGCAGATGGAAAAAACAAGTCTTGTACATCGTAAGTTGATACACATACATCCATAAATGGTAGTGCATTCTCTAATTCGACGTCCATTATTTAGTACATAATTTTCTTATTTCGTGTACAGTATTTTTACAATAAGGACCTTTTAACGGAATAAGTTCAAGATTAATTCGTTTATTCCGACCATGTAAAACATTATTACTATTCCGTATGAGTTAAGAATATTGTTCTTTTTCTTCTCACCCCATAGGAACGGAAGTTGGATGCTAACGGATATGATAGCATGGACGAATTTCAGATTCCACCAAAAAAACGCGTAAACCGCTTAGAAGAGGAAAAAATCCATCATACAGGTTTGACAGACGATGAGTGTGAATGGTGAAAATTACCACACTAGAGATTATGGTATTGGAATAATGTACAATATAAAGATTCCTGTGTATTTCTTTTATTACTAATATTAAGATGAACGAATTCTTTAGCTAAGCCTGTCTACGATAATATTTGATGAAAATTATATTGCTGAAATTAATTAATTCTACAGGCATTATCAGCTCATTAAAAATTAAATTATTATATTATTTACTCTTCGTTGTATATTTTAACGACACTTCAAAATAAAATGGAAAAATCAGGCAAATCAACAGTGTATCTCATGAAATGTGTATATATAAATAAAAAAATTTATAATATATATATATATATGTATATATATATATATATACACATTTCCAACTGCAAAGAACACGCAGTATAATTAACGTAAAGAACGACGCTTGTATAGAAGACATATCGCGCAAGATGAGGAGAGAGAACGAACAAATGAAAAAATGAGGTAACCACCCGGGAATCGAATCCGGGATCTTCCGATTGCCGGTCAGATATGATAACCACTACACCATGGGCCTCACTCTATCAGAAGTCGTAATTCTCCTACATACGGGCAGAAACCAATGCCCCGAGGGGGGCACCTTCCGCATGCCGCACATATATACATTTTCAACTGCAAAGAACACGCAGTATAATTAACGTTTTCATTTGTTCGTTCTCTCTCCTCATCTTGCGCGGAATGTCTTCTATACAAGCGTCGTTCTTTACGCTAATTATACAGCGTCTTCTTTGCAGTTCAAAATGTATATATGTGCGGCATGCGGGAGGTGCCCCCCTCGGGGCATTGGTTTCTGCGCGTATGTAGGAGAATTACGACTTCTGATCGAGTGAGGCCCATGGTGTAATGGTTATCATATCTGACCGGCAATCGGAAGATCCCGGGTTCGATTCCCGGGTGGTTACCTCATTTTTTCATTTGTTCGTTCTCTCTCCTCATCTTGCGCGGAATGTCTTCTATACAAGCGTCGTTCTTTACGATATATATATATATATATATATATATATAAAAGGGAATTAAAGATCTTAACCATAGTATGCGAAAATGAAAAACACTAGTACAACTCGTAATTATGCAAGATTTCGGAGATCTGAAAACAATAAGTGATGGTATGTCTCACCTCAACACAACATCTAAAATCATACGAAAGAGGGTCTACGTGGCATCCGAACCATAGATCAATACATCATCTGGGCGCGGATGAAGAAAAATCATGGAATATTTTTTTTCCTCGTGGGATTCAGTGTCGTATACGCTTTAAGTGTTTCTATATAGATGTACTTTTATTAGAGGATGAAAATGCTACTCTTTCATTATCTTATACAAAGCATCTTTTGGTAAGTTCCTAAAATATTTGTGTGATACAGAGAATGCTAAGAATGTAAGAATGAAAGTTATACCCACTAGTCAATAGTTTTAAGTATCAAAATTTCTCTTTTATTAAAAATTTAGCCTCTTAATTATTTCACGCACGCAAACGTTTATACAGAAAACAAAGTAAATACAATATTGAAAACAGTAACTAGGAGTGGAGAGAGGTTCTCTCGGGGTCTGTATTCTGTCAATGAGTTAACCTAGGTTAGGAGTGCCGTTAAGGCAGTGATGGTTTAAGTTATTTGGTATTCATTATAATTAATATAAAAGAAACTGAAAAAAATGCTATGCCAAATTATGTAGAATGTAGGTCAAGTTTAACTAAAATAGACCTTTTTAATTATATATATATATATATATATATATATATATAGAGAGAGAGAGAGAGAGAGAGAGAGAGAGAGAGATTATTTTTATAGTTTCCTTTCTAAAGAAAAACTGTCGCATATGGGTGTTTATCAAATAATCAGTGAAAGATTCCATTTGACATGAATTATGTAAATCATGCACAATTACATTGAAATATACTCGGGGAATGTGAAAATCTATTCATGAGGAATAAATGAGCTTCCCTGGTTCGCTTAAAATAACGGATGTGGCTTGGAAGATTATCTAAACGGGAGATACAATGAATGTAATGTACGAAATTAAGTAAGTTTACTTAAGAACTGAAATTAAAAACATTTATTTTTCTCTTACACTTATTTACCGTAAGGTTCATACAAAGATAGGAGAAATGCAAAGCGGTGTGTTACATCTTTCGTCCCGGGTTTTGGAGTAATTGCAACACGGAAAATGCGTTTAAATGTGAGATTAATAGCGGTAAGGTGACATTTCGAAATAGACGATGTACAAAATGTGTGTGTGTGTGTGTGTGTGTGTGAGTGTGTGACATCTCTCGTACCGCGTTGGTACGTTCTTACAAAGATGTAGGTTTCACTGAATATAAATTTTAATGATAATCACATGTGATTTTCGTTTTTTCTTTGTGAAGTGTATTTCTTGTATTACAAATTAAATAATTGGTGTACCCTGGGCAGCGTTTAGTTGTGCTTCTTTTTCAAATTTTCAATTTCCGATCTACCGAAATCTTAAAAACTAAAACTAACATTTATTTTTATTCTGAGGGCAAATCGTATCTCCATCCTGGTTCAGCTTGAGTATTGCTTGCACTTGACTGCCTGTATATATATATATATATATATATATATATATATATATATATATGTATATATATATATATGTATATATATATATATATATATATATATTATAATATATATACACACACAAATATATGTACACAATATATAAACCTCAAGATCTGATACCTGAAACAAATAAATAAATAATATAAATAATTTATCTGTGCGGGAAACAAATCTTTAATTTAAGGGATTCTATTGATTAAGATGCTGGGTGCTGATGGATCGTGGATCATGTTAAACTATAGGTCTATGTGGAATGATACATTTTGTGCGATGAACATTTTCCACAAGATTACGAGAATTATAAGAAACCTACAATGTCCGACGTTTTTAAAATGTGCTTGTAACAATGTGCTGAATTATGAATCAGGTTTTCAAGTCCCGTGTTTATTCGAGAAGTAGAGCACTATATATATATATATATACATATATATATATAAAGGTGAATTTGAGTCTATATTTTTGTATTTATTCTGCGTGAAATTATTTGATAACGAAAAGAAGTGTTATTGTTACAGTTTTTTATAAAAATCTTGCGACACTAGGTTTAAATGTATTGCCTTAAACATCAGATGCTTTATCTACTGTAGAATAGGGTATTTTTTCTTTTTTAATCAAGAAAGAGGCTAGGCCTAAAAACGTGAATTAATGACCTAGATTTAGTAGGCGTGAGTGAGGTCCTCATTCCTGACAATGTGCGTGTGGGTGTGTGGCGTCTTCAGTTCGTAGTTTATCGAGAATTAATTTTATTTGTAAACAAGAATTTTCGTATCAGACTAAAAAGAGAATTAAAAAATAATTAATACTTTCTTTCCCCCATAATAATAATAATGATAATAACAACAACAAAGCGATGTATGGTAATAACACACGCACGGTTACAAATTGTGGCAACGGCAGTTACATATAATAATATATATATATATATAATATATATATTATATATATATATATTATATACGTATATATATATATTATATATAAAATGTCTTTTCATTTTCGTACATTTTTCGTTGGGAGAGCAATCAATAAGTATGATTGTAATTGCGGAGACAGCCACGGATCAATTTGAAAATTTCCCCTCACCATCCTTCCTGAGGATTCCCAAAAACCCTGTACCCTGTTGCGCGCTTGCTATTCTGATGATGATGTACCATGGATCGGTGGTTAGCATCGCTGACTATGACTCCAACGGTTCCGTGTTCTAGGCCCTGCGAAGGTAGCTAGCGCGCGGTAAACGTTCTTCCTACCGCACAATTGGTTGGTAGATAAATGGGTACCCTGGACAACCAAGTGATTAAGAATATATTAAAAGTTTTGCTTATGTCACAGAAGTCGGGGTTACTCTAAAGTTTTCATTTTAATCTTAATGTATAATTTAAAGAGTCTAGTGTACTTCTTGTGGGACTCATTTTGCGTCTAAATAAATTCTTAAACTGATTTAAAATTTATAGTGAGTTAATGAACCAGTGTACAATATAAAGAATCCTGTGTAATTCTTTTATTATCAAAGTTGGTATTCGTTTAAATACTTAGTTCTTTTGCCGAGCAAAATATGGAGAACGTTTTGCCTGTCTCTTGTGGGCAGTGTAAAGCTTTCGCTGTTAACTATAATGTTTAGACACAGAGTAATGACAAAAGTAGATGATCGTAATTTACTTACTAATTATTATTATTATAATCTAAATTTGTAAAAAGTTTAAAAAATTACTAATTAAAATTGAGAAAATTCAATAGGGGTAATTGAAGTGGAAACATTAAAATTGAAATCTTCTGTACAAGTAATAAGTTTCGATTGAATGCTTGCTTACATGCCCTCGTGCTTCTGTATTGAGTATTTTAGGAGTTTTGCTTTGCAATTGTAACTGGATTATTTTTATCTCTGCTCTTTATTGAAGTTATAATTCCTACAAAACATGGGTTCGACGACGTAGATAGAGATAGATTTTCCATCGTTCAGTAACAGAGCGAGTACCCGCCCAACCCGGGAAAGGTCAATGCTGGAGCGAATCATAGTCTCATGGTCAGAGTCAGACACTGCACGGTTAAGATAACGGGAAGGCTTACAGGATATTAACCTTAGTTCGACGGAATTATAAATCATTTTCTTGTTCCGGTAAGGGTAAACCTGCATTGTGAATTATTAGTTACTGTATACTTCAAGCAGCGTGCGAGTTATGCATCGAAAAAAGAGTTCCGTAAAAGAACTTGTGTTGGTGTGAGAGATTTATTATTATAAAGATAACATGGGCTCCATTCCGAGTTTTTTGAGAGCGATTGCTTCCACGGTTGCAACAATAAAAAGTAGTAGAAAAATTGGCTGATAGATAAATGAGCACGTTGGTTGTTCGGCAAGAATAAACCCTCGATTGAAAAGGAATGTTTATAAACTTGTATTTAATAATGATGTTGTGGCTAACGACGATATCTTTGTGCGTGATTTTGAATGAAATCGCTTAAAGATAACTTGCCAACCGAATGTAAGGTGTGCACAAAAATAGTATTGAACGATATGAAAGCCATTTACATAGAGTAAATTGGACGGTGAAATAATGTTAAGCCGTGTTTACTGGTAGTGCAATGCAGTAATGATGTGACTGTAGACTCGAATTACGTGTGAGTTTAGTGTTTTGCGAAGTAGAAAAAAGTGAGTGTATTTTGATGTCTATTTATTTTAAATTAATTATTATTTAATATAATTTGTGTGTGTGTGTATATATAATATATATATAATATATATACATATATATATATATATATATATATATATATATATATCTCCTGTATTGATGTTTATACTTTTTTATTTTATTTTTTGATCATACATATTCCATCGTATGTATAGGAGTGTATATTTATTTTCTATATATTTCCGATTCCAATAATTAGTCTAAATAAACAGAATGATTTAATGGTTTTTTATTTATTTCGGTTTATCTGTATTTCTTTTATTATTAATATTGGGAATCGTTTAAATAATTAGTTCTCTTACTGAACAACTTTAAGGAGAAAGTCGCTCTTGCCTTTAATAAATTAAATTAAAATGTGATATCTGCCAACTCTCCTCATATAAATAAAAACATTATTTGGCAACTCATGAAAATAAAACTAAAATAAATGGTGGTATCTAGCAACTCACCCAAATAAGGTATACCTGAACAATTAAAAAACACTATTTGGCAACTCATCTAAATAAATACTCTCTGGTAACCCATCCATATCTAAATAAGTGATATCTGGCAACTCACCCTCTATATAACCGATGCAGATCTCCAGGACGCTCATAATGCGTCTGGCTGGAACCACGCGAACATCCCCTCCTTCTTAGGTTAAGGCTTAGGTAGGTCTCCCTTTGGGGGTGAGGACATCCCACTTCTTCCCCAAAGACCTCCTCCTTCTTCTTTCTCTTCTTCTCTTAGGTTAAGGCTACCCCTTTGGGGGAGGTCACCCTCCCTTCTCCCCCCGAAGCCCCCTCCCTTCCCCTTTGCAGCATTAACTTCTTTCAATACGCTTCATTGCATAACTCCTCCCCATTCATTGCATAACCCCCTCCCCCTTCATTGCACTTTGCAACATTGGTCAACATTTGCAATTGCATTGCAACATACCTGCACTCTCCCATTTTGCGGTCATACTACTAGGGATTTTAATTGTTTCACTTAATTTTTTACACGGTAATTGCGTTTCAATATACGAGCGTTCCTCACAGCAGTCACTCCATGATTCGCGTTGGATGGCTATGGGACACCTGACCTCTGATCTTTCTTCTATCTCTGATTGGGGTAGAGAAAACCTTGTGGCTTTCAATGCCTTAAAAACTCAGTCCCTCCATCTGTCTACTCATCACAATCTTCCACACGACTATCCCCTTGCCTTCACCAACACAACTCACTCCTTCCTCTTCTCTTAACATTCTTGGTGTTTCTTTTTCGCGTGATCTTTCCTGAAAAGATCACATATTCTCTCTTTCCAAAACAGTTTCTAAGAGGTTAGGTGTGCTGTACCGCCTCCACTGTTTCTTCACCCATACTCAGTTGCTCTCTCTGTACATGAGTCTTGTTCGCCCCTGTATGAAGTATGCTTCTCATGTGTGGGGTGGTTCAACCCACGCAGCCGTACTTGACCGGTTGGAATCAAAGGCTTTTCGTCTTATCACGTCGCCACCTCTTACTGACTGTCTTCAATCCCTCTCTCTTCGCCGCAATGTTGCTTCACTCTCTCTTTACTATCGCCAGTGCCGGCTCCAATCTTTTGGGGGTCCTATGCGCAAATATCTTTGGGGCCCCTAATATATATATATATATATATATATATATATATATATGAAAATTATTTCACGAAAGTAACACGTGAAAAATATTTATGATGAATAAAACCACGAAGAAAAGGAAACACAGAATGGTGCTCAAGCGCTTTCGTCTAATGACATCCTCAGGAACACTGAAGTACATAAAGAGTTACAGCCTATATATAGGTTACAGAAAAATATATATATATATAATTTATATATAATATATATATATATATATAATTTATAGTGATGTAGCGGATGTCATTTTTTTCACATCCGCGGATGCGGATGCGGATGAGGATGTTTTATTTCAACATCCGCGGATGCGGATGTCTACATTTTCGTTATTTTTTAGGATATATTCGAGATTTGTTGTGTTTAACGTATATAATAAGTTATTATATAGAGAGAGCTGTAGCTATAATGTAGTATAATTGATTAATTGTACAATAATTGCTGTACTTTTCTCTGAACATATAAAATAATATCAAGCATCTAACTAATATAGAAATCAATTAGTGAATTCGTCTGCAAATAAATTCGTTATATTTTGTTGAGTTTCAGCCACAATTAGAAACCATAATTGTGTTACCAGGATGCGGGACGTGAACCCAACTCAAATGCACCCCACCGACCTCTTTCCCCAACCACCACCCTTATAGAAAGAGATCTTTAATTAGCTTGATAACTATTTATATTAAGTTTAAAGTTTTATTAGGCATATTTATAAATGAGTAATTAAAATAAAGTAAACTAAGATGTTCATCGTTTAATGTTCAAACTTAATTATAGGAAGGTTATGCTTAAGGAACATTAATTTTTCTGCCTTTTCTGCTGCCAGTCTGTTTCTCTTTTCATCATATATTAACCAGCACTGCTAAATAATCTCTCGCTTGGTACGTTTGTTGGAGGACAGGCTAAATGTTTCCTTGCAAGTTTACTCAAGTGTGGATAGATATTCTGCGTATTTTTCACCAACTAATAGGATTGTCACATGCAGCCAGGCGTTTTTCTTGGTGATAGCTCTCGATCATTTTTACTACATCTTTTGACATCGCGTAGGTCTCGTCATTGCTGCTTGACTCAAGAAACTGAGAGACAGATTTTGTGATAGATTTGCTTGTTGAAGGTGTTGGTTCTGTCACTGAAACTTTTATTCTTTTGGTGGGTGGCGAAGTGACAGATTCAAGAGATTGAAGCTCTTCAACTGCTTTGCCAAGTGATGATTTAACTCGTTCTAATGTACTAGGTGAAAATAACTTAGCTTTGTAACGTGGATCTAAGTAGGTTGCAAGAGAGTAACTTCATACAAGAACAGCCTCTCGTCTTGTCGCTTGCATCACTTTTGCGCACAATGAACTAGTTCTATTAATATAGTAGAATTTGATAATTTCCGCTTATTAATGACATTTTATCTCAACGGTCCACATCCGCACGACATCCGCAGTCCAACGTGCGGATGCGGGTGCGGATGCGGATGCGAGAAAATGTGCGGATGTTCCGCGGATGCGGATGCGGATGTGACTTACATCACTAATAATTTATATATATATATATATATATATATATATATATATATATATATATATATACACAATAAACGGAGAAATAAAATTAAAAATTAAAGGATTGTGGGAGGGGCATACAAATTTGTAAGGAAAAACTATCGATTTTTAGCACAAGATCAAATGAATTGTTTCCAGCCAATGTTATAGATAAACCAACCAATGTTATAGATAATGTATTATTTTCATATAACAATATTGTGAAAAATATCATAGTAAAAAATAGCCCTACCAATAATTCAGGCATTATCTATAAAATTGGTTGTAAACAATGTGATTCCTTTTACATAGGTCAGACAGGAAAGGATTTGCACACACGTATAAAACAGCATCAATATTCCGTTAGAACAGGACAGTCGTCCAGTGTCCTTTTTGTCCATTTGTCAGAGTTATCCCACTGTATTGATTGGAATAATGCTTCAGTTTTATTTCACTCTAGCAACATTGTTAATAGAAATATTCTTGAGTCTGCCATTATCCAACTTACAAATAACTTCAACATAAGCAAAGGCCTTTTTCAACTCGATCCTGTTGTTTTGAATTCCTTCAGAACAGATTTAGATAAGAAGGGTAGAACGCTAAATCTTTGGTAAACTTGTATGCTACTCTAATAACTTTTATTTTTCAATTTATTTTTATATACAAGAAGGGCAGAGTGTTAAAACCCGGTCAGATTTCCAGTATAAATTTGTATTTTTTTTCTTTTATAACATTGGTTGGAAACAATTCATTTGATCTTGTGCTAAAAATCGATAGTTTCTCTTACAAATTTGTATGCCCCTCCCACAATCCTTTAATTTTTAATTTTATTTCTCCGTTTAATATATATATATATATATATATATATATATATATTTTTTTTTTCTGTAACCTATATATAGGCTGTAACTCTTTATGTACTTCAGTGTTCCTGAGGATGTCATTAGACGAAAGTGCTTGAGCACCATTCTGTGTTTCCTTTTTTTCGTGGTTTTATTCATCATATATATATATAAATATATATATATATATATATAATTGAATTGAATAACCTTTATTAACAATAAAATAAATACATTCGTTTCAATTTACAATGACATGAATAATTTTGAAGCTCGACTATTTATTTAATTTAATTTGGTCCTTAAGCTTTAGGCTTTAATGGGCTCTTATTAAAAATAAACAACTTGTTGCTATTAATTAATAATAAATAAATAAGTAAGTAAATAAGTACTATTAATAGTTAAAGCAGTATTAATCTTAAATTATCACTACTGACATGACAAATACAAGGTCACCGTTGAAGGCACTATACCAATACCATACAAAGAAACCAATATTATACATGAGAGATAAGAACGGAACAATCCCAAGAAATGTGTTCTTAATACTAGATTACACACGAGAAATTAATAATTAGTAAACAATAGTAATGGATATTAATCCTAGATTTTTGTTAGTATGCCATTATTAATCGGGATTTCAACTTGGTTTTAAACAAATTTACATTCACAATATTTTTTATATCGGCATTTAAGTCATTCCATATTTTCAATCCAAAGAAAATGGGTAGTTTTTGAGATGAAGACAATCTAAATTGAGGTATAACAAGCTTTGATCTGTTTCTGGTGTGATACGAGTGGATTTCTTGATGAGTTACAAAATATCTATTTACCCATTGTAAGTTAATGATTTTGTTCTTACACTTGTAAATAAAAATAAAATGTGCCAGTTTGATTATATCATTGAGCTTTAGTAGGTTTAGCTCTTTAAATAATGCACTAGAGTAATCAAGGAAATCAACATCAGATAATAATCTTATTGCTCGTTTTTGGATAACAAAGATACTTACCATTTAATGCTTTGTTAGCGGAGTTTCCCCAAACAAGGCTGCAGTACGTTATATAGGGAAGAAAAAGAGTATGATAAAGAGTCAATAAAACTTGTTTAGGGACTACATTTCTAAGTTTAAACATTATAGCAACGTTCCTTGAAATCTTATTCGCGATATAATTTACATGATCACTCCATTGCAAATTCTTATCTAGCATTACACCAAGAAATTTTGTTACAGTACTCCTTTATAGCGATTTCGTTAACATTAAGTTCATCGAGATATACATTTCTTTTATTAGTAAAAATCATGAAATTTGTTTTACTGGTATTTAGGAAGAGTTTATTGGTGGTCAACCATTTCATTACACTGATGAATTCTGAATTAAATATATTCTTAGCTGAATTAACATCTTTGCAAGAAAAAGAGAGTTGTATCATCTGCAAACATTATGAAGTTCAGTATATCAGATGAACGTGGAAGGTCATTTATATAATAAAAAATAACAGTGGATCCAGAAATGAGCCCTATGGCACACCATGTTTGACAAGCGCTTTAGTTGCGCAAAACCTGGTTACTGATGCAAAATTATATCTACTGGACAAATAACTTTTAAACCAATCACTGATTGCTCCTCTAAAGCCGTAACAATATAATTTGTTAAGTAGAATATTATGGTCTATTACATCAAAGTCTTACTGAAATCCATAAATATTGAATTTTTATTGATATCATTATTTCTTTGTTCTCTTTAGCTATATTTGTAATTTCCATAAGATTTAAAATAGCATTTCCGTTGTTTTATTATTACGGAAAAGCCATATTGATTTGGAGATAATATATTGTAGGATTCTAAATATCGCTGCATTTTACTTTTATACAATTTTTTCAAAAACTTTGCTGAACACAGATAATTATCAACACACCGGCCTGTAATTTGTTGCTAGTGTAGGATCACCCCCTTTAAAAAGGGGTGTTATGCAGCCAGTTTTTAGCGTTGATGGGAATATTCCTTTGGAAATACTTTGATTGATAATTTTAGCCAAAGTTAAAGATATCTTATCTTTAACAAGTTTCAGTATAGGTACAGAAATGTTATGAATGTTATTTTTTGTATTTTTTAATTTACCAATAATATTCCGGACCTCAGTAGAAGTAGCAGGAACAAAAGAAAATGAATTTTGTGGGCTGGGTGGCATATATTCTAGAGGTGAGTGGTCATTATTTATTAATTGTGAACAAAGCTTATCCGCTATTGAAGTAAAATGTATATTTAAAGAGTCTGCAATAGCAGTATCTTCAGTAATTTCTTTATTATCAACATTTAATTTCTCTATTGAATTTTTCTTAATTTGTTTTCCGAGAAGACTGTTTATGGTTGTCCAAGTGTTTTTCTTGTCTCCTTTATGTTTAGAAAATTGATTGTTATAATAGTTATATTTTGCAATTTATATATAAATTTGTCATTTCAGTAGTGATAATTTGCATATATATACACATATGTATATTTTGTACAATAAAATGGTTTAATACAATTAAGTATACAAAAATCTAATAAGTTTATTTAGATAGATATATATCACACATTCAAAACCTTTCTCTCCAGGCTTTTTTTATTGTAAATTCATCAATAATATCATCATAGGACAGCTTCCGGCCTACCTCCCGATTGATGCTCATGATGGCAAGCCCACTCAGACGTTCTTGTGCCGTTGTTGACCTGAAGTACGTTTTAATTAGCTTCAACTTGGAGAAGCTCCTTTCAGCTGTAGCTACGGTCACTGGAAGAGTGACTGCAATTCTGCGAGCAATCCATAGGTTTGGATATAACTCTATTAGCTGCTTCTCGTGTATGTAAGTCAGCAATTCCAATGCAGTAACCTTCTGAGATGGCAGATCTGATGGCACACATTAGGCGTTTGTTTACATTTTAATTTTATAATTTTAACAACAAAAAATTGCTAGATTTTATATGGAAATAAAATGAATGGCGCTGGAAGAGTTTCAAAAAATCAAAATTTGGCCCATTTTTTATTTCTGTCAATCATTCATTAATTAATTTTTTTATACCGCTCGCTGAGGGCTCTCCCGCCTCGCGGGGCCCCACGCACACTGCGTGATCTGCGTAATGAAAGAGCCGGCGCTGACTATCGCTATTATAACGGACATTGCTTTTCTGAACTCTCTAACTGCATGCCTCCTCCTTTAAGGAGAGCACGCAGCACCAGACTTTCTACACTTTCTCATTCTTTTTCTGTCCAACACTCTAACGCAAGGATTAATCGGTATTTTCAATCTTTCATTTACTCAACCGGTGAATTCTGGAACAATCTTCTTCAATCCATCTTTCCTCCTGTTTATGACCTACCATCTTTTAAACGCGTAGTGTTTTGGCATCTCGAAAACCCTGAACCTTGATTTTGGCTCTCTTCTTCTTCTATGGAAGGGGCAGGTGGCGCTTTTGTGGGCATTCGCCTTTGGCCGCTCCTTCTTGCATAAAAAAATAAAAAAATAAAATTAAAAGAGTTTCTTTCATTCACGAATGTCTTTAAAATCGTGATCTTGTGGAGCGAGAAATGTTCTCAAAATATATTCAGACCAAGTTGTAATCGGATTGGAAAGCAAAGTTTGGTTATGACTTTAGATATATAATTCTTTCATACGAATGCTCTCAGTGATAAACTCCTAAAGATGGTCCTAATGTTTACTTAAACATATTTTGTACCAATACTTCATTGCTTGAATGAACTAAGTCGTTTAATAGCTTATTTTCTTTCCTCTTTTGTCGTTGCTGTTGTTTTGCTTAGTTAAGCCATGCCATTTCTAGTTTAATAAATATATATATATATATATATATATATATATATATATATATATATATATACACAAACTTAGAATGGTCCCCTGAGAAACTTATATGTAAAACACAGGCCGTGCATGGAACAAGGAACTCTTCTGGGAAATTACATCCATATGGTTTGAATAAGTAATGATAAATGACAAATACTATAGTTTTTTCTTTTTCATGATAGAAAGCCCAACGTGGGCACTGGGTTATTCGCAAAGAGGCCCCAAAATATAGCTTCCCTCACCAGCTATCTGCAAAACAGATAAGATCCAGCTTTGGGACAGGATCTAGGGTTTACAGCTTACACCTAGCCTACTACATTCAGAACCTCAATATACGCAAGAAACTCGTTGCATTCACGTCGGATTGAATACATCAAAGAAAAAGGGGTAACTATTGTATTTTTAGCCAAAAACACAAAACTTAAACATCAACCGGGACATTGAGCGTCCACTTTTCAAGGCACATAGCACGTCCGTTTAATATACATAAACTCAGAATGGTCCCCTAAGAAACTTATATGTAAAACACAGACCTTGCTGGTGAGGGAAGCTATATTTTGGGGCCTCTTTGCGAGTAACCCGGTGCCCACGTTGGGCTTTCCATCATGACCACGTTGGGCTTTCCATCATGAAAGAGAAAAAACTATAGTACTTGTCATTTATCATTACTTATTCGAACTATAGTGGATGTAATTTCCCAGAAGAGTTCCTTGTTCCATGCACGGTCTGTGTTTTACATATACACACAATTTTTTTCTATGCTTACTATATATATGTATATATGTATATATATATATATATATATATATATATATGTATATATATGTGAATATGTATGTATGTATGTTTATTTTTGTAACCTATATATTGCCTTGATCTGTCCTTTCACTCCAGTGTTCCTGAGGATGTCATTAGACGAAAGCGCTTGAGCACCCCTTTGTGTTTCTTTTTCCTTCGTGGTTTTATTCATCATATATATATATATATATATATATATATATATATATATATATATATATACAGAGAGAGAGAGAGAGAGAGAGAGAGAAAAATCTAAATTTTAATCCGCAAGCATTAGTAAGAAAGCAATTGTTATCTAAACTAATACACGTAACACGCTACGCCCTACTTGTCAAGTGGTTATCTGGTTTAGACTGATGTTTAAATGAGATATTAATTAAAATTATGCCGAGTTTATACGTGACTTCACTGCAAGCATAATCAACTCTTCGTGACAAGGGACGTTGATTACATACCATACGATTCCTTATATAATCTTTGAAAGCAAAATTCCCTAGCAATATCATTATCTTAGAACTTGTTTGTTTCGAAAGCGCTTTCCGCATGCATGAATCCTCACCTTCTATTGAAAGTTTTACCATTAAATATTAAGTAAAGGATTGTACTGGTTTGTGTAGTTCATTTCTCTGTAATTTATGGATATAATAATTGACAGTTCTCTACACTCGCCATACGAGGTGCTAAATTTCTAATGTTATGACGGCATTAATAAATTCTACAGGGTGTTCAAAAAGAAATGCATATCTCATTATAACCTAACCCTTTTCTTTCTGTTTCGGGTTGCGTTCCTTTTGAATACCTTGTATTTACTTTTTAAATGACTAAATATATACTGTATATTATACTGGGTGATCCAGATAAATGGGACCCATAAAAAAAGGCCAAATATTCTTAATATTTAATTCCTTTCATAAAAACTATATATCATTCGAAAGAGTAGAGTTACAAGTTTATTATGAAATATTTATTTTTAAAAAATGACTCCTTTCAAATGTGCTCCATTAGTTGCCAAGCATTCCATTGTTCTCGCTTGTAAGTTCTGCATCACTTTTGCAAGAGTGTGCGGTGTATGGCCTGTATCTCATTTGTGATGGCGGCCTTCAATTCTTGCAAGGTCGTTGGGTTATTTCTGTAGACCCTACTCTTTAAATATCCCCAGGGATAATAATTTAAGGGAGAAAAATCCGGAGACCTTGCGGGCCATTCAACGTCTCCAAATCTTGAGATTAACTCGCCTGGAAACGTTTGACGCAAAACTGCCATGCAGTTCCTCGTGGTATGGCAGGTAGCTCCGTCTTGTTGGAACCAGTGGTTTTCTAGACAAAGATCTCTTAATTTAGGAATAAGGAAATCGGTCAACATTTTTTCGTAGCGATCACCATTTACAGTGACCGTGTTTCCGGTGGAATCCTCGAAAAGTACGGCCCTATGATCTGAGATGCAGTAAGACCACACCAAACAGTTACACGCTGACTATGCAACGGGACTTCGGTAATATTCAATGGATTTTCTGTTGCCCAGAAACGACAATTTTGTTTGTTTACAGTTCCATTCAAGTGAAAATGGGCTTCGTCTGATATAATCAAAGTTGCTAGAAAATTGGTGGTGTCATTTACCTTCTGTTGGATCCATTGACAGAATTGTCGTCTTCGTGCGAAATCTCCATCGTTTAGTTGTTGCACTGTTTGAATTTTATATGGAAAGAGCATTAAATTTTGCTTGAATATACGATGTGTTGTTCCATATCCAACTCCTAACAGCTGAGAAGCACGTCTGATGCTTATGTTAGGATTATCCTGTACAATTTCATGAGTTCTGTTAATGATCTCGTCTATCCTTGCTGTGCGCACTCTTCCGGTTGGTTTTCTTTTTCCAATGCTGCCAGTTAGGGAAAAATTTCTGACACACCGACGGATTACTTTCTTAGAAGGTGATTTTGACATCTGAAAATTTGTCTTGAAAGATCTTTGAGCTGAAACTACACTTCTTCCATGCTCATAATATTGCTCAGTTATGAAACGCAGCTGTTCCACAGTCCATGCAGTCATCTTGAAGGATTAGTTTTAACTAACACTTTTATTTTGTTTTGTATCTTATCTTGTCTTGTATTGTCAAAACCTATACAATCCTGTACAAACTTGTAACTATCCTCTTTCGAATGATGCGTATGATTTTATAAAAGGACTTATACTTTAAGAGTTACAGGGGTTTCTTTTGGGTCCCATTTCTCTGGATCACCCTTTACTTCTACTCACCGCATCACTTTATGCAAACTGTGCATATATATATATGTATATATATATATATATATATATATATATATATTATATATATATGATGAATAAAACCACGAAGGAAAGGAAACACAAAATGGTGCTCAAGCGCTTTCGTCTAATGACATCCTCAGGAACACTGAAGTACATAAAAAGGTTAAGCCTATATATAGGTTACAGAAAGAAAAAAAAAGAAAAAATAAATAACATACATACACACACACACACATATATATATATATATATATATATATATATACATATATATATACACAGTTTGCATAAAGTGATGCGGTGAGTAGAAGTAAAGGGTGATCCAGAGAAATGGGACCCAAAAGAAACCCCTGTAACTCTTAAAGTATAAGTCCTTTATATATATATATAATATATATATACATACATATCTATATATACAAATACATACATACATACATACATACATATATATACAATAAACAGAGAAGTAAAATAATAAAAAATTAAAAATTAAAACCTTAAAGGATTACCAGTGAGGCGTACAGATTTGTAAGGAAAAATATCGATTTTTAGCACAAGATCAAATGGATTATAAAAATACAAAATTATACAGGAACTCTGCCGGGTTTTAACACAATGCTGCCTATGGTCAGGTTTCGATAAAAAAAAAAAAAAAAAAAAAATGCAAATTAAAAGTTAATCGATTTTTAGCACAAGATCAAATGGATTATAAAAATACAAATTTATACTGGAACTCTGTCCGGGTTTTAACACACTGCTGCCTATGGTCAGGTTTTGATATATATAAAAAAAATAAATGCAAATTAAAAGTTAATAAAGTAGAAGACAAGTTTACCAAAGATTTAATGTTTTACCCTTCTTATTTAAATCTGTTTTAAAGGAATTCAACATAACAGGATCGAGTTGAAAAAGACCTTTGCATATGTTGAAGTTATTTGAAAGTTGGATAATGGCAGACTCAAGAATATTTCTATTAACAATGTTGCTTGAATGGAATAAAACTGAAGCATTATTCCAATCAATACAGTGGGCTAACTCTGACAAATGGACAAAAAGGGCACTGGACAACTGTCCTGTTCTAACGGAATAGTGATGCTGTTTTATACGTGTGTGCAAATCCTTTCCCGTCTGACCTATGTAAAAGGAATCACATTGTTTACAACCAATTTTATAGATAATGCCTGAATTATTGGTAGGGCTATTTTTTACTATGATATTTTTCACAATATTGTTATATGAAAATACTACATTAATATCCAAAAGTTTAAGTACATTAGCAATGCCTAAAAAGCCCAAAAAAAATGGAAGTACTAAAATATTTGTTGACAAAGTACGAGTGTTAATATTGACACGATAGAAAGTTCGTTTTGCCTTGTTGAGACAAGATTCCATAAACGCAGATGGATAACACAAATCACTTCCAATACCGTTGATTTTTTCCAATTCGGCATCGATGTATTCCGGACTGGCGATCCTAAGGGCGCGGAGAAACATTGATGAAAATATGGCCTTCTTAGTGGGGGTATCATGTCCCGAGTAAAAGTGTACGTAGGACAAATTGTTTGTCGTTTTCCGATAGATACTAAACTTAAAACCTGGGCTTTCCCTATGTACACGCACATCCAAAATGGGATTGAATTGTCTTGCTCAACTTCTAAAGTAAACTTAATGGAGGGGACTTGATCATTTAACTGAAGGAGGAAGCTATCCAGGTCACGATTCATGGGCCAGATACACAAAATATCGTCGACGTACCGCAACCAAGGGATGCCAACCCCCAGGATTCTCGGAATATAGGTAATTTCGAAAAACTCCATATAAATATTGGAGAGGAGGGGCGATAAGGGGTTGCCCATAGCCATCCCAAAAACTTGTTGATAATACTCGTTATTGAAAGTGAATTTACAGTCTTTGATGCAAAGCTTAATGAGTTCCAAAACAATGTGTGAAGGTAGTGGCAGGTCATACTTATGTAATTCTTGGGAGAGAAAGTCAAGCATATCGTCAATCGGCACTTTTGTAAACAATGAACAAACATCAAAACTAATCAATTTATCGTTAGTTTCAGTACGTGCATTATTCAATTTTTCCGTAAGATCCATGGAATTTTTTACATGTGAATCAGAGATAGTTCCGAGAATGGGGGACAAGACTTTGACAAGCCATTTGGAGAGTTTATAAGTAATAGAGCCCACCGAGCTAATAATAGGGCGCATAGGGTTACCAGGTTTGTGGGTTTGTGGGCTTCTCCAGGACCCCGCCACATACACCAAACTTAGGAAGAACCCGCAGGATGACGTCATCAAATCATTTAATAGTGGCTTGAAACGCCTTCTCAAAGATCATAAGAGCTTAATTCCGCTTTTCATGTCCACTTCACCTGCTCTGCCCTACCTTTACGGTCTTATTAAAACCCACAAACCTGGTAACCCTATGCGCCCTATTATTAGCTCGGTGGAAGTGATTTGTGTTATCCATCTGCGTTTATGGAATCTTGTCTCAACAAGGCAAAACGAACTTTCTATCGTGTCAATATTAACACTCGTACTTTGTCAAAAAATATTTTAGTACTTCCATTTTTCCCGGGCTTTTTAGGCATTGCTAATGTACTTAAACTTTTGGATATTAATGTAGTATTTTCATATAACAATATTGTGAAAAATATCATAGTAAAAAATAGCCCTACTAATAATTCAGGCATTATCTATAAAATTGGTTGTAAACAATGTGATTCCTTTTACATAGGTCAGACGGGAAAGGATTTGCACACACGTATAAAACAGCATCAATATTCCGTTAGAACAGGACAGTTGTCCAGTGCCCTTTTTGTCCATTTGTCAGAGTTAGCCCACTGTATTGATTGGAATAATGCTTCAGTTTTATTCCATTCAAGCAACATTGTTAATAGAAATATTCTTGAGTCTGCCATTATCCAACTTTCAAATAACTTCAACATAAGCAAAGGTCTTTTTCAACTCGATTCTGTTATGTTGAATTCCTTTAAAACAGATTTAAATAAGAAGGGTAAAACATTAAATCTTTGGTAAACTTGTCTTCTACTTTATTAACTTTTAATTTGCATTTTATTTTTTTATATATCAAAACCTGACCATAAGCAGCAGTGTGTTAAAACCCGGACAGAGTTCCAGTATAAATTTGTATTTTTATAATCCATTTGATCTTGTGCTAAAAATCGATTAACTTTTAATTTGCATTTTTTTTTTTTTTTTTTTTTTTTTTTTTTTAATCGAAACCTGACCATAGGCAGCATTGTGTTAAAACCCGGCAGAGTTCCAGTATAATTTTGTATTTTTATAATCCATTTGATCTTGTGCTAAAAATCGATATTTTTCCTTACAAATCTGTACGCCTCACTGGTAATCCTTTAAGGTTTTAATTTTTTATTTTTTATTATTTTTACTTCTCTGTTTATTGTATATATATGTATGTATGTATGTATGTATGTATTTGTATATATAGATATGTATGTATATATATATATATATATGTGTGTGTGTGTATGTGTTATTTATTTTTTCTTTTTTTTCTTTCTGTAACCTATATATAGGCTTAACCTTTTTATGTACTTCAGTGTTCCTGAGGATGTCATTAGACGAAAGCGCTTGAGCACCATTTTGTGTTTCCTTTCCTTCGTGGTTTTATTCATCATAAATATTTTTCACGTGTTACCTTCGTGAAATAATTTTCATATATATATATATATATATAGAGGAGGGGCGACAAGCTTGACCTTCGCGAAATGAGAAATCATCACGCGGAACCTTTGTAAGGTTGTAAGGTATATATATATATATATATATATATATATATATATATATGTGTGTGTGTGTGTGTGTGTTGTGTTACAGTCAAAGTGTGTAACCAGCCATTTCTCGCAATGGCTGAAACTTTTAGTCATATCGTGAAATGGCCGTTTCACTTGGTCATTTCGTGAAATGGCTAAAATGACTTTTATTATGAATTCATAGAAATAACAAACATCACAATAAAATTGGAAACCTTTATTTAACTAACTAAATCTGCTAAAACATCCATCCATCCACAGGTCTGTTCAAATAAGTGAGAAACACTTCAAATACACATTTAAACACATTTGAATTTGAAATTTCAATATAGAGGTTTTAAAATACTAACCCGGCCTTCAATGTTATTCCGATGTCCGCCATTGAAGGCCCGGTTAGGTCAACTGTATGCCCTTGACAATTGGTTAGGTTAAGTCGTGCTATTTTCGTTAAAACTAACAAAAATAACACAACTTAATCTAACCAATTGTCAAGGACATACAGTTGACTTAACCGGGCATACAGTTGACCTAACCGGGCATACAGTTGACCTAACCGGCAAATGATCTTGTACGAAATGACCAAGGTGGAATTTCAGCCATTTCGAGTAATGGCTGAAGATTTTAGTAATTTCGCGAAATGACTAAAAGTTTCAGCTATTACGCGAAATGGCTGGTTACACACTTTGACAGTAACATATATATATATATATATATATATATATATATATATTATATATATATATATATACAGTATATCAAGGTTACGCTAAAGATTAAGAAGTCTGCAACTTATACCGAACGACTTAAATGCAAAAAATCAGATAACATCTCTATTTTTACTGTTCTGAAATCGCATATCTGTATTCATTTATTTACGATCTTACGTAATATATTGATAGGTAAACATTTTTATTTGAGATTTTTGGCAATGTACTAATTCAATTCGTAGATATATGTTAACCCTGACTTCCTTAACAAGCTGCTGCACCCTATATAAATACTTCCAATCCCCACCTAACCCAAAAATGGGGGCTATAACCCCACCCAATTCGACTGTGCTTTTACAGTAGACTAAAGAAATTGTTTTTATTTGATGACGTAAATTTGATGATGTCAATTCAATAAAAATGCTTGGCAGGTAATTTTCCTCACTGAATTCAGAGGACAGGGTTCGAACAACCAAAATTCATGGTTTGTTATTTGGCAACCAAACAATATGGTCAATCCAACCATGCAATTAGGATTACAGTGACGATGGTTATAGTTTTCTGGCAACAAACGTGAATCGTTATTAAAAATGTATCATGATTGGACTGATCTTTTGAATTGGTTTGTAAACAGTTAAAAACAAAAGTAATATATAATGCGTCGCTGACTACGAATCCATCGGCCTCGGGATCGAGACCCGGTGACGGCAGCCGGCGCGCAGCAAAACCCAGCTGTTCATCTTTTCACACAATAAAGAAAGTGGTTGGTAGATAAGTGGGTACCCTGGGTGGCCTAGTGGTTAAGACGCTGGGCTGCTGGTGGGGCGTGGTTCGGATTCCACGTTAAACTGTAGGTCAAAGGTGGAGTGAAAAGCTTGACCTTCGTCAGAATGAACAATTCGGGCGGAAGCAAACCAAAGGTATATACGAGGGTCGGTTATTTTATTTCTCACTAAATATAATTCCAATTACAATGAAAATTACAGGGAATATGCATACATACGTGGCAAATATAAAATAAACTTAGT
>JAJOZX010004161.1:75000-90000 GCA_023014485.1 Bathynomus jamesi
GGAGCAACACTCGAACTTTTCGTAGCCGTCGACCGGAACGAATTATTTTCAGCACAAGCCGTAGCTGATATATCTGGATCCGAACAGGATGATCCACCGGTAGCAACCATAATTGAAATGTAGGTAAAAAAATTAATGTACCTGTAATTGAAAACTAGCTTCTGTAGCGTGTAGTAAAACTTTTTCAAATTCTATGTCGTTTTTCTCTTAAAGGATATACAAATTTCTACTTTTACGCATATATCTCGAATAATGAATTAAAGTATCTGCTTTTAGAACAATGGTTCTGTGTATATTTTTGATGAAAACAAATGGACTGTAATTATATATATATATATATATATATATATATATATAGCATCTGTCATCCGGGCATTCAATTAGCCGAACCGTGACATGGCTCAATATTACAATAATCAAGATTCTGCAAGTGTTAATTAATTTTATAAAAATCCATAATCTTTACTAATTTTTGAAATGTGATTTAAACTGATTACCGTTCTCGGTATATATATATATATATATATATATATATATATATATACGCATCGTATTATTCAGTGATTAATCAAGGATCCTTGCGTGATAATTATTTTTATAAAAATCCACAATAAGCTCATTTTGAAATGTAAAGTTATTCATCATTTTCCCTCAAAGGGGGCACAAATCACGAACTTCCTGAGTGGATCGAAAGGTATTTGAGGCTTCACCTTGTCCTTGTAACTCCTTGCATCTCCTTGTAACTCTCTCATCCTATATATATGTTTATGGAAGTATATGTTAATGACCGCTTTGGTAGTTGCGTGCTGTTTATTATTTGAACCGGCTACCCTATTCGATATTTTCTCTCATTGTAACTACTTGTAACTCTCTCTTCTTATTTGTATATAAGGCCTATATATGTTTATGGAAGTATATGTTATAGACCAGGGTGGGCAACCCTTGGCACGCGTGCCAAACGTGGCACGCCAACGACTTTTTTCCGGCACGCGATTCCCCGGGCTCACCTTAAAAAAAATTAAATAAATAAATATCCAAATTCTTCGCTGAGTTTTATATTTTAACTTAATGTTTTCTGCTAAAAAATGGTAAAGATTAACTTTTGCATCAAAGATTTGACGATTTTGGCACGCTCACTTAAAAAGGTTGCCCACCCCTGTTATAGACAAAGAGCGGGAATCATATTAAATATGAGTAATACGGTTCAATATTATAATCAAGATTCTTTTGTAAGTGTTAATTAATTTTATAAGAGCCCATAATCTTTACTAATTCCTGAAATGTGACTTAAACTGATTACCGTTCTCGGTATATATATATATATATATATATATATATATATATATATATATCGTATCATTCAATGATTAATCACGAATCCTTGCAAATGTTAATTAATTTTATAAAAATCTGTAATTTGCCCATATTTTGACTCGTACCAAGAATGAGCTACTGCAAACTTTAAAGGGAGGAAACTCCAACGGTCCTGGGGTTGAGACCCTATGATGGCAGGCGATGCGTAGTATGTCCAGCTAGATAAAAGTACTTCCGACTCTTTGAATTAAAGTAATTGTAACTCCTTGTAACCCTTTGTAACTATCTCTTCTTATAATTTAAAAAACTAAAAATTTACAATAAGTTATACAGGTACACTTTTAGAAATATTAGCTGCGTAGTATGCCCAGCCAGTTGCCCTTCCACACAATAATAAAGGGGATGTTAGACAGTTGGCATAAATTGGGCAATTTTTATAAAAATTCATAATAAGCTCATTTTCGATCTGGGTTCAGTGCCCGGTGTAGGCAGGCTGTACCTACCATGCCCAGCTATTCATCCTTCCTCAAACTAAACAATGTATCAGAGTATATGTGAATGAATAGACTTACTGCTTATTTATTCTACAATTTCTCTTAAAGGAATTCAAATTTCAACTATTACGTCTATATTCCGAGTTTATTTCAACTAACTCGAATGACATAGCTGCGTCGACAGACAGTCCCTGCAAATTAAAGTATTTGTTTTTAGAACTACTAAAGCTGTTATTTATGAGTAACACACTGTATACTTATATATATATATATATATATATATATATATATATATATATATATATATATGGTCCTATGTGTGTATTTTTATTTAAAAACAAATGTAATTTAATTATTATTAAAAAAGATTCAGAAAAATGTATGAACTGCCAAAAGTAATTTAAAAATTTCTCTCTACATCCGTGGCCGTTTTTCTTAAAGGACCGATGCGGAACTCCTTCGTGTTATAGAATCTTTTCGTGATAGCTTTGACGAAAAGAAAATTGTGGACGAAGACTTGAGGTCGGACGTCGAAGAATTGAATCACATCCGGTTCAACGAATGCCACGTCATCCGAGAAGTAATGTGAGTTTTTTCTTTTTTGTATTTCGGTTAAGAAGAAACATTGTATTTTCACCAATTTATTAAATGATAGAATCAAGGAATGTTTTATAAAATAGTACAATTTACTTTATACAATTTTACGTAATATGTTCTTCAATATTCCTCACACATATAGGGGTGACATTGGCATAAATTTTTTATACATTATATCCAACTGAAATTAGTTACAGAATTAGCATCCACTACATTTTAAATAAGCTACAGAGCACAAGACTCGTCCTTAAGCGGTACACAAACTAACATTATTGGAGACATCTTATATTTTACACAATGGTGTTGAAATTACTCAAGTTACAATTTTATATATATATATATATATATATATATATATATATATATATACATAGATACGCGTAAAACATCACACAATACACTGAGTGCGTACAAACGGGGAACTTTTTTTTATCTGTCTGCATACCAGAGCATCATTTCGCGCAGTGTCACGCAACTCGAATAATTTAAAAAAAATTGTAAATTCCTTTCCACGTGCTATGTGTAAGAGGAACGAGAGACAGTACATGCCACATACGTTGCTAAAGTATACCTGGATTCGGTAAGGACTCCAGACAATTTCGGGAATATGCATCTGTTCGAGAAATTTTACAGTAATAGCGTCATTCCAAGGATGATCCCCAAGCGAGTTAAAATAATACATTCGCTCCCTGTTTTTAGAGTAGACCGCTATCCAGTGAAGTTCTTCACGTCTGCTAAAATCTGTGTTTAGAATAAGTGCGCTGCAGTCTCTCGTACTCGGGATCTTCAACGTTTCGTTCTTTGCAAACACGCCAATAAATTTGGAGCGTGTGATTCTGTCACTATTCATTACTCTCTGGAGTGTATTCGCATCCATTTTAATAGTCAGTGAATACACCCATGAATCTGTCTATTTCTATTAGGGCCTGTGATTCGAGGTATACTAGTACACTAAAAGGGGCGTCTAGCAGCTTGGCGAATTCCAATCTGACTGAAATGTTTCCACTCTGCTGTGGACTTAAGTGTGTATTTACACTAGCAGATAAGTCAGGAGTGATGTCAAACGGATAAAGGTTAAATTGATCGATGAACTCCTTTTACGTTACGACAATCCCTAATTTATCGCATGCACCGGAATTATGTGCAAGATTACTATAAGCTCTCGAGCAAAGCGGGAACACGGCTTCTGATGAATAATCAGTTTCCAATGTACCCTCTAACGCTACGCCATTGACGTATAGAGTTATATTTCTCGAAATTAAAGGCATTCTTTTTATATTTCCCATTCACCGAAACGTGTCCCTGCATTCTAATTAAGAACCTTTTAGGTAGAGCTACCAGGGCGATGTTTTCCATCTGTTTCGAGGCCAACCCTGCGGGCACCGTGTATGGTTTTGATCTGTACTCTGTTAATTGGGTATTTTACTGTGGCATGTAGTAAATTTTTTCAATTTCTATTTGTTTAAGCGAACTTAATTTCACACAGCGTACGAGGTATGTTTCCATAATATGAATCACCACTGGGTTTGCGCCCTCTTCTTGGTCAGCTCCCAGATTTAAACAGATCTCAGGATTCGTGCGAATGAGCCTTATTTTCATATTGATCCCATTCACAAGCAACTTCTCCTGGAATGTGAAGTCTGTATGCATGAGTCCGAAGCATTCGTATAACTTCTTTTTAGAATTTGTAAATTTGTCCCTTACACTGCTTTCAGCTTTAGCCTGATAATAACCTTCAGCAGTTAAAAAGGTGTCCTTTGCTTCTTTTGAAAAGTTGAGGACATTTTCCAGATAGGCTCGTAGGTGATAGTAACCCGTTTCTGCAGAGATGTTGACTTGATTTAAATACACATCACACTGGCTGAATATGGAGTGTAGAAAGTTTGTTTCTGGAAATACAACGAATTTGTCTTCGCAATCCGTTCCATCTGAATGTGTTATACGTAGTTTAGCGTACGTGTGCACGCAGCTTGGATCAAAAAAGTAAGGGCCTGAGCTGGGTATCACGAATTCTATAGGAGCACTCAGGGAACTAATTGTGTTTAACGGGTTACTCGTAAGAAAGTCGCTGTGCTCAATAGAAACTTGAGTTGGGGGCATGTGAAAGAGGGACAGCTCCGATTTACAACATTGTGAACTACACGGATAGATAAAGCGTGCCATGACGAGTTAGAAATAATGCCACCTCTCTCGACAAGTAGTAAACAACCTATGATTCAGGAGAGCAATGTCCTTAGCTTATGTCAGTTAAAAAAATGACCAACCATAGGTTTATTCGCTTAGAACACTTTTTTTATGTCCTTTTACGTTTATTACCACGTGCTGGTAACCCCTTCTTCCGGACAGCCCTCTTCTTCTCACCACCGCGCATTTTTCTCTTTGCATCTTTGATGATTTCGTCCCGTGTACGCTTTAATTGCTTTTTTATAGCTTCTTTAGGCCTAGCCACCGCTAGTGTCTTCTACCGTGTTAAGACCTGATTGTAACGCTTTCCTCCCGAGATATCTAGCACCCCTCTTCAACAAAGGGACAGCCGTGCGCAGTATAGTTGAAAAAATGGATCCAAGCCCGCTCCCACGTTGGTATCTCACCCCTCGATAGAGTGTGAAAGGCCTTTGGGTCATTATAGCACAGTGCGACGAAGATAGCGCTTCACTGTTAAGCTTCCCTCACCGAATGGGAAGTTTTTCCCCTCAATTGTTCTTATATACAGTATGTCCCACAAAAAACTACACCCAACTTTAGATTGTACTAACTCCTCCAAAAATTGAGATATTTTGGATCTGTTTGTTTGATTTAATATAGCAAATTATTCTTTTTTAACGTTAAAATTTATTCATGTTTAAACGAATTAGTGTTTAAGCATCTGCTTTTAACTGAAGGGTACAACAAAATGGACTGCGCAAAATTGGTCAATGAAAAAATAATGTGTGCTATCGATGTAATGAAAAGACAAATACATAATAATAGATACTTTAACATAATTTTAATAAGATACAAAGCAGATTTTTCTTTATTCCTTATTACAAAAGTTATGCTTAGTTTCGTTTTCTTTCAACATGACCGCCATTCCTATCGATACAAATCTGGAGTCGAGCTCTCATCTTCCCCATCACTCTTTTGATAAGATCTGGATTGTCTTTTAACAAGTTGATTTCAGCTGTGATGCGAGTCCTCAAATCATCTAAATTGATAGGTTGTGATGCAAATACTCTATTTTTCAAATGACCCCATAAAAAGTAATCACACGGGATCAAGTCAGGGCTTCTGGGAGGCCATTCAATGTCATGGCCTGTAGCAGTTACTCTTTGGTGGAAGACTTCCTGCAAGCGTTCCTTCACAATAACTCTCCTGTGAGCAGGAGCTATTTCTTGAAAAATAGAGTATTTGCATCACAACCTATCAATTTAGATGATTTGAGGACTCGCATCACAGCTGAAATCAACTTGTTAAAAGACAATCCAGATCTTATCAAAAGAGTGATGGGGAAGATGAGAGCTCGACTCCAGATTTGTATCGATAGGAATGGCGGTCATGTTGAAAGAAAACGAAACTAAGCATAACTTTTGTAATAAGGAATAAAGAAAAATCTGCTTTGTATCATTAAAATTATGTTAAAGTATCTATTATTATGTATTTGTCTTTCCATTACATCGATAGCACACACATTATTTTTTCATTGACCAATTTTGCGCAATCCATTTTGTTGTACCCTTCAGTTAAAAGCAGATGCTTAAACACTAATTCGTTTAAACATGAATAAATTTGAACGTTAACAAAGAATAATTTGCTATATTAAATCAAACAAACAGATCCAAAATATCTCAATTTTTGGAGGAGTTAGTACAATCTAAAGTTGGGTGTACTTTTTTGTGGGACATACTGTATATTGAAATATTGGTTAATAGATTAGTGGCGTCAGTGACATAATGAGGTTTGTCATATGTGATGCTCAAGCTCTGTCCTCTATGATTGGGAATGTGAGCGATGCTGCAGAAGTCGTGCCTGGGTATTCACAACAAACTGATGCTCTACGATATTGCTGTAAGTATAGCATATGTCTTGGGGTGGATAGCCATCGCCCAGTTTTTCCAATTTCAGCTGGTACTTTAGGCTGGAAGTCCTGTTGTGCCTTGTGAGAGGTATCTCTTTGGAGGGCTGCTCCATATCGGCCCTCGTTTATAATTTTGAACAGCTCTTTGTCTTTAATATTTCTGTTAGCCTGTGATTTTAGGATCAGAGTGTGTGCAGGGGTTTCTTTGTTTACGATTTCGTATACTAAATCATCCATAAGATTTGAGCTTTTTAAACTACCGTTTAAGTCTCTCACAACATCCTCGGCCGCACCATAATGACCCGGACCTAGTGTTACTACTCTAGTGTAATACAGTGCACCTCCACTCCGGAGGCACGCATGGTTTCATCCCGAGTTACCCCGGCCTTTTCACACTCTCATCACGGTCTCTAAGAACAGTAAAAACGGGTTCTTTATAATCAGTACTTAAAAAGATGGTGTCCAGTTGAATTTCGCTTATTCCAATCACGACCCAATTCAATGGGCCGTCGATTTCTGCTACAAAGTTAGCCAGTGTGTTCCCAGGATGTACAGACAGAGAAGAAGAGGACGGGAGTGTGACATAGAAGTGGTTAGGCGCCATGCTGCATACTATTTAAGCTTCTTTATTGCACCAGCTTTTATATAGGTATTTAAACTTTCTGGGTACCCAAGCCATTTCACCAGGTACATTTTTCTCGTTCCTCTACCAAAAATTTTTCAATTTTAAACACGTTTTTTCCTAAATTAAATGTCACTTTCTGCAACTCCTCACAGTAAAAGCCTCCTACGATTTCTTCCCCATTCAAATCTTCAACGTAATTCAACATTATCTCGCCTTCAGGTCTCATAGCCCTAACTTTAAAAATATCACGTGTCCATCCTTGTTCAAAACCCTTCGCGAATTTATCACTCGAGCGCGATAGCCTTACATAATCATTGATTTTGAAACGCGCAGAATGTTGCGTGGTTCTACGAATATCTCTTCTCACATCACGCTTGTGTGCGTACCTCTTTCTAAAACCTCGTTAGGAGTTGTCCCAATCGTACGATTGTGTGAACGGTTGTAGGATGAGGCCAGCGACTCCAGAATGTCAATATACCGGTATGTGTTTTTATGTGTAAAATATCGATGCATGCGTTCCTTTATGGTACGTTGAACTCTTTCAGCTAACGAGGCCTTATGTATAGAATTGCCTTGTAGTAGCTGATATTAAACTCTGTCAGTATGTTCTGAAAAGCTCGGCCTATAAATTCTTTCCCAATATCCTCACAAAAATAGCCTGGAATCCTGTTTTCTTTCAACATTAGTGTTTTGGTGGCTTTAGCAACTGTTTCAGGCGATTTATTTTTCAGGGGAATTAGCCACAGATATCTAGAGAATACGTCTATTATGAATAGGATGTAGCGGTAGCCACCATTATACACTGAGTATCTTTGCATGTCTATTAAATCCGCTTGCCAAATAGAGTCAATCGAAGCTGCTGTTGTCTTGGCTATTTTAAACCTTTTTTGCACTGGCTTATGATGTGTATAAGCATCCTGCTCCCTCACAAACCTCTCAACATCTTTTTTCATACTCCATCATTATAAATACCTCTGTACAGTCTATCAACACCGCCGTAAGGGGTTGGGCAAGAAATGTCATAATAACTTTTTTTTAGTATGTTAGCCATTTGCAGATTTTAGAGGCACATGGAGAGGGTTCACCTTTGTTGTTTGTTCTCTTCATTTTCCTCTTCAGAGATGCTACCGTTGGGGGGAGGATGGGGTACTCAGTTGTGGCACATGCGACGCTTGCTCCAAGTCTTTTAACCTGTTCAGATTTCCTATCAATGTTTTGGGGACATTTATTTGTTGTAGTCTTGCTTTAATATGCTTCCATCCTGATGGTGATGGCCCATCCGACTTTCTCACCAGGTCATGGACGATGTCGAGCCCTGTACTTTTGTTCCTTCAACAATGACCTCACCTGTATCGGTCCACTCTATAATGGGGTCCTAAAGCCTTTATTCCTCAATATATGTGGGAGACTGCTTTTTAATACATGTTCGATACGTTGTTAGATCGACCCGTTATTCTTTGACTGGTCATCTCTAGCGTCGGCCCCAGGCCCCATGCCTCCATGCTCATCGTTGTCCGCGCTGTGCCTAATAACCACGGGCATCTCTGTTGGGTTCTTATAATTTCGCACTCATGAAGAAATTTCTGCAGAGCTTCTTGGTATAAGATTCTTTTCTCATCAGGCGACTTTTCACTCTTTAATAGGTCTAACAATTCACTTTCCATTCCTTTAAGCCTGCTTTTACAGGGTTCTAGAACCGTGTCTGAACTCTTTGAACTTTGCAGTGAAGCAGACACCTCGTGCGGAATTAAGACTACTTTCTTCATTATATTAAACAGTCAGTAAAGGCCCCAAAACTGAAAATAAGATGGGGAGGAATGATCCCCCTCTTTCTACAATAATTATTTTTTCTTCCGCACAGTTTAACTTTTACGAGCGAGTGCACGTATTATGTTCTTGTAACGGCGTAGGCGAGCCTTCTGAGGGGGTTTCATTGGTGCATTACATTTTATAATATTAAGACAGACTTCACAGATGCATTTTAAAAAGTCGGAGTCAATATTTTTAACAAACATCTGTTGCAATGCCGGGGCAGTCGATGATAGATTTTTATTAATTTATTGTATTTCTTTAGCCTCTTTGTCATTCTGGAATATACACCGTTTCAGGCTCGTTTGGGAACATATTTGTTCTTAGAAGCACTCTAAACGTGTTTCGCGTGAAGGTCACAGAGCAAATATCCGTATCGTTGACTTGTAGCTTCTTATAAGCTCCCAAAAACCCCTTACGCTGATTCGGGAACATTTGATTGGCTAATACCACAATTTGTAACACATCTCTACGTTGTGCGAATAAAACTAGATATCGTGTATTTAACGACACATCGCGCATGTATCTATTTTTGAAACATAGATTCTGATTGATGAAGAACACGCTTATGTTAAGATGGTGGGAGAACACTGTGAATGTCTCGGCAAACGTTTTATCCATTTCTAAAATGAGATCGTCAATTACAATGACTGTATGTTCATTTCCCTTTAGCGAATTAACGTCATATACCCCCTTTGTGGAACAAAATATCATCTTGGTACTCGTTCAATACTGACTGGTTTATCGAATAGCACCATATGACTTTATGCACAAATTTTGAGAACATTTCCCCCTTATCTTTAATGATTTTAAGCATAAACAGTTTTACCACAGCCTGTAGGGCCCGATATAATACATGTGGACGGGCTTGTGAACCTGAATTTTTCTACAGAATTCATCTCTAACGCGTTACACTCCTAAGTGGAACATTTAAAAAATATAATAAATTTTTATGTGACGTTCCTTATATTTTTTCTTTATATTCCTTGTATTTTAGTCTTGCTTTTTCTCTTCTTCCCAGAACCTTGAATGACGATGAGGTACAGCATGATGTCCCCATCATCTATATTACCGACGATCCCGCTGACAGTGTAGTTGTAGTTACAGGTTCCATCGCGGCTGGCGAGCCCACACTAGCGATACCTGTGGCGTCCCCACACAACAATTCAAAGCGGAGGCATGATGATGATGAAGTGGCTTCCACGTCAGGTATAAAGCGTGCCAGGAGTGCACCGGTTGTTAGAACCCCACTAATAGAGTCCCAACCCTCTACGTCTTACGACACAACCCCCACACTAGCTCCTTCCTCAAATAAAAATACGTCCCCTTATTCCTGTTCAATTCCGGGCACATCCTTCACAGCAGCAGCAGCAGCATCTTCTCGTTCTGTAGAGAATGGTATAACATTCGAACTGGTGCGAAGCACTACCCCCACCCCATCCCTGACTAGAAGTACGTAGTCAGGGTTGAACCTGGATAGACATATAGCAATGGTGTTGAACACGGTCTGCGACGCGTAGTTGAATGTATTGTGGAGTTTGCCCTTCAGAACCGCGACGAACGTGAAGTCAGGACGAGGCTGTCCTTCAGTTCGGGTCAGATGACGGGGATGTAGATGATTTTTGGGTTGTAATACCATTGGCCGCTGTAGATATAGCTTACATTTTGGGCCGTATATTGCAGGCCTCTCAACGTAGTACAACCTTCAACATGGACAACTTCTCGATAGATATTGACCACGTATTCCGTGTTGTGGGGCATAGTGCGACACCTTATACTCTTAACTTCAATTCTCCAGTTATTTACAGGCGGCATATAGACACCAAGCGTGTTTGCGGCTTTATAGCAGTAGTTTTAGCTCATATGTTCACTGTGCTAAATCCAAACGCGTATAATATCTGGCTGCCCACGGTTGTGCAGCGTGCCCGTAAACTGGCTTCAGATTGCAAGATCGAGTTTGATTGTACTCATAATATGGGTCCTGAAGAGCTGAAAAGGGTAGAGCAGGAGATGAATATTCGTATAGTTGTATTTGGAATGGATGATCATCATACGACTGTGTATGTTTTTAAAAGCGGTGTGAGAGATCGTCCAAGTCCCCTACTTATTTTAGGACTGTCGGGAGCAACGTATCTCCCCATCCGTAATATAAGGGCTCTTTTCGCGAGTTATGATAAAAGTCGAAAATATGGAAGGCATCATGATTTGTGTAAGGGATGTCTCGAGTTTGCGGATGATATAGTGAAACATTGTAAGGAATGCCACATTGTATGTGAGCAGTGTAAGAGCTCCAAATGTGAAAGTCGTGCAGTTGATGCTGAGAAGAGGGATTGTAATGTGTGCAGACGATAAATTTTTCAATAGTAAATGCTTTGAGCTCCACAAATCAATTGGCACTTGCAGGAAAGTGAGAATCTGTGACTGTGGTATGTTTCATATGATGGATGATTGGGGGAAATTCAAGCATAAGTGTGATGAAATTCACTGTCCTACATGCCATGAGAGATATAAGGCGGATGGAGTGAAACATGTATGTTATATGAAAGACGCTAAGGCTAAAAATAGATCTTGTACAACTGTGTACTACGATATAGAAACATATACGGTTGTTGAAACCAAAGAGGTTATCCCACATCTACTTTAACTCAGACTATCTGCGATGAGTGCATGGAGGTTGAGTGTGATGAGTGTCACAAATGTGGTAAACGGACAAACGTTTTTAAAACGATTGCACACGACACCCCCGTGAAAATCTTTGTGTCTTATATTGTCAAGTTAGTGGACAAGTTAAAAAAAATGGCGGTGTATATTCTTGCCCATAACGACGCAAAATTTGACACAGTTCCTTTATAAGGAGCTGCTTGAACACCAGTCATCGGAGATATTTACAGGTGATCCTTTGAAAAGAGAAAACAAGCTTATACAGATGCATATAAGAGGTAATGTACAGTTTAAAGACACCCTGCTGTTCACATCTTGTAAATTAGCCAAGCTACACAAGGTGATGGGGTAGCGGCTGAGGTTTCCAAAGGGTATTTCCCTTACACTTTCCTCACTAGCGTTACTTTAAATTACGTAAGACTGCCCCCAAAACATTACTTTAACTATGCCAACATGAGTGATAGTAAGCGCGAAGATTTTGACTGCTTCTACAACAGTTTTAATGAAGCTATTCCTTACAATATAGCGGATGAATGTGAGCGCTATTGCGTGAATGATGTGCGCATGCTTGGAGTATATTTCCAGGCCTTTAGAAGGATGTACAATTGTACATAGACCGGTTCAACTGCGACCTGCTACAAGTCCCAACCAAATCGCCTCATTGTGCTTTACGATTTTCAAGAACAATTTCATGCCTAAAGACACCTTAGCCGTCATTCACAGAAACAACCCTCCCAGATATGGGCATAAAGCTATTTACTGGCTCATACACCTACAGCAACAGACCCGTGTATACATAAAACATGCCCGCAACACGGGGGAAGCCCCCATTAAGGTCAATGGCCCTGTTTTTAATGTGGATGGCCTGAGCAAAGACTTTGCTACTGGTGAGAAGACTGTGTACTCCTTTAACGGTTGCTGGTGACACGGATGCCCACGTCCTGAGTGTAGAATCGTAGAAGATATCCATGGTAGATCTCCTGCCGACAGTCTTGCATGGACCCGCACCCGCGATCAGCCTATAGGTTTCCAGTTCACTCACAAGGTGTCTTGTGGGAGCATGAATATGATGCACGGATGGAAACAGATGGAGAGTACCGTGAAGAAATAACACCATCAGGCGTTCAATGGTGTTCGATGCTCTCAGATGCGGTGATAGCTTGTTCGGAGGGCGTACAAATCCCTTCAAGCTATACTTTCCGCCTACGGAGGGCGTGAAACTCCATTATTACAACTTCTGTTCTTTATGCCCCTACGTTATGAAGAACAAACCGAACCCCGTAGGAGCACCTGAAAAGCTGGTGGAACCAGCCCTGCCCACCATCGATGAGTTCTCAGCAAATTTGAATAAGAACTATTTCAGTCTTTCTTTTGTAGACGTGCTCCCCCCTCGCGACTTATAGATGCCGATCTTACCCGTCGTTATAGACCACAATCTCATGTTTCCCCTGTGCGTGAAGTGCGCAGAGGGAATAATGGGGTCTGTAATCACAACCAACCAGCGGAAGATCAGAGGTGTATATACAAGCCCTGAGCTGTCCCTAGCCGTTCGCCATGGCTACAGAATATTGAAGATATATCAGGTGTCGAGGTTTCAGAAGCAATCCAACCTTTTCACGCCATATATAAAAAATTTTTTGAGGATAAGGTAGAAGCATCAGGGTATCGGCGGGGATTTGAGACCGAAGATGAAAAATCGGCGTATATTCAGCGTTACCGTGACCGTGAAGGGATACAACTTAACCGTTCTGAAATTGTAAAGAATCCGGGTTAGCACTTTAGTGCAAAGTTGTGCCTAAATCTTTGGGGAAAATTCGCACAGAATACTGGTAAGGATAACGTTCATATAGCCCAGAGTTACGACGAAGTGTAAGATTATGCCAACGCTCCGATAAAGAGGTCATTGAGATCGTGAATGTAGGTAATATGTACATAATAAAGAACAAATATTACCGAATTGGCTACAGACACATCGGCTGTTACAAACATACCTGTAGCCAGCTTCACAACCGCATACACACGCATCAAGCTTTGGGGGATACTGCACTCTCTTGGGCGGAGGATTCTGTACGCAGACACAGATAGCGTAATATTCACAGCGAGGGAGGATGAATACATGCCGCCTATTGGCGAATTCCTCAGAGTTGAGTGATGAGATCAAGGTGAGTATAGTGCATACGCTGATTCCTTTGTATCAACAGGTCCGAAAACTTAATGGGTACGGGTGAGGTGGAGGCGAAGATGAAATATATCGCGAAGCGAAGGGCATCACGCTTAACCAGGTGAACCGACGGGTCTTTAACTTTGACTCGTTGAAGGAGATAGTGTGCTTGGGAGATGATGGCGACCAACCGCCCCAAGTGACTGTAGGGACCCACAATTTTCTGCCAAAAAAGCTGGGGGGGCGTGAAGGAATTTAGGGGTACGAAGGTGTGCCGTAACACCTATAGGAAACGTTACCAGGTGCCTGGTACCTATGATACCGTACCCTTTGGATACCATAATCCTTGATTGTTTTATATATATATATATATATATATATATATATATATATATATATATGTGCTTGTGTGTGTGTGTGTATGTGTGTATTTACTTGTTAACGATATGTTTATTTTAATTATTACGCTTATTTGAATATATATATACACCATGAGTAATTCGATGATTTGTTTATTAAATAAATCATGTTTCAATTAGCGTTTCATTTTCTCCTTTGTGTGTGTGTGTGTGTGTGTGTGTGTGTGTGTGCGTGCGCGCGCGCGCGCGTATGTACAGGAAAAGTCCTAAACTCCGCCAATTGTATGATTGATCAAATGTCACGTGACTCCTGCTACTGCCTGGGCATATCTCTACCCCTACGTACTCAGTTGATCACTGCAAGCCATGGATCTCAGACGTGTATTTGAAGAATTCTTGCGTAGAGGAAAAAATAGTGATGACTACCTTTCATATTGCGTGCTCGACGTTTATGAATTGGTATTCGATGAAGTCTACAGATGTGGTGAACACTGAAAGACTCCCTAGCCCTCCCTCCTTTGAGACTTTTAAGGCTACATTGAACCGTGCGAAGCGTGAGGAACATGAGCTTCAAATACTCTACGGCTATTCTGGCGAGAGCATTGCCGAATTTCGTGGTACAAACGATGTAATGGACTACGTCATATGGCTAAACTCTGTAAAAGTGTACATATACCGTGAAGTGAAAGAAATAACACGTGCAGAAGAGAAGCATCGGGTATGGTTAGTGAGTTTTGTTGATGAATGATGTGACAAGCGGTATTATGTGATGCTGCATCATACCGTGTACTCGTACCCTGCGGCTGAGAATGTAAATCTTGTCATGATGGACAATCTGAAATATTTTTGCCACGACATTCATATATATCATGACGAGGTTCGCAGTGAGGTTGTAGCAAAAGGCCTGTGTGAGGTTTTAATAGAAT